>SJXQ01010354.1:0-28303 GCA_006408695.1 Aepyceros melampus | reverse complement strand
GCAGCTCATCAGTCTCCAAAACCCATAGAGAACCCTGTGGAAGGTCTCAATCCATCCATTCTTACTTTCCCTGCTTTGCCACCCGAGTCTAGACCCTCCTTTTCTTCCTCCGGGATTACTGCCATGACCTCCATGAGAGTCTTGCCACAAACCACTTCATTGTAATACTGGGAGATCTAAATCTTAAAAAGCACAACTGAGCATTTCCCCATATGCTACCCCCCACTACAACTGAATCAGCTAGACCTTCAGTATGATCCTATCCTTTCTCACCTTATTCCTGAATGTTCCTTGTATCCTACATTTTAGCAACACCCTGCTTTCCTACCTCAGATCCTCTGTTCATGGCACTGCCTTCCTCTGAAATACCCCACTCCACTCTCTGCCAGCTGAAAACCTTATTCATCACTGCAAGCTGGATGTTACCATCAATGTGGAACCTCTATGATATCCCCTTCCCTGGATTCCACAGATTATCCTAGACAAAGCTCTCTCATTGGATGCATTTTATTTTGCCTCTGGTTATTATTAAGTTGGTGCATCTCCTTCATCTGTATTTAGGTGACTTATGGACAGGACTAGATCATATTCATTTTGGATCCTGTTGTGTGGGACCTTCGATGAAACAGACCCTTGGTGTTTGCTCTAATGTCTCAACTAAGCTCCAATATAAGACCAGATTCAAGAAAAAGGTAACACTGCTACTTTAGGTGTGGGGAAAAGCTGACTCAAGATCTTGACTTTTCTGCACATTTTCTCCTCTTGTTTCATTGCTACTCCCCCACTCCTCTCCACTCTCCTAACAGGACAGAACTACTTGGCTTGATCTGAAAGTGCTACAGTAACAATGTTCTTTCTTAACATGTCCTGGTAGTATATTTCTTAAGCAAGAGGGGTGGACCTTGAATATGAGAACACCAGTCTCCTGATCAACAGTTTTATCTCAACACAGGCTGGGGTTGTGCACCCGATCACATAGAATTAAAACGAGTCTAGCAGGACTTCCAACGGGGACACTGTCTTACCTCAAGGCAACTCCTATTTATTCTGCTTGTTACAACAGTCCCAGAAGCAGAGACGGAGAGGAGAGAGACAGAGAGAGGGTGGAGGAGAGGGAAACAGCAATCCATTAGCCTTCCGCACTCCCATCGGACTTGGAACTGTTCCAGGAAACAGGATACAAGCGGCTCAGCGAATAATGTCTTAGTCTGTTTTGGGTGCATTTATTATTCATAAGGACCAAGGATTCACATTCGGGGCTCCTTCTAGGGGAGGCTAGAGTTTGCAATTATATTCTTGATTCTTAATGCACATGCTACATGATATTTTGTATCTGCCAAGCCTCCCAGAAGTAGGAAAGCTTGACTGGCCCTGGTTAATGGACACTGATCCACGGTCATCCATGACAGAGGGTTCATACCTTTATGAGATGTGCTGAATTAGACTGGGATTTCTTCACTTGGGAAGCGGTTTAAAAGAAACACGAGAGGCGGGTGTGAACTAGAGGGTACGCCAATTGGTGTTATGTCTCTGAGAAGTGCCTGGATTTAGGTTTCTTCTTGTCTGGGACAGAAATGTCATTGTGGCCATTTGGCTGGAATTCCAGCTGGGAAAACAGTAGGGTAAGGACTGGACTATCCACACTCACTAGACACATGGACTGAGCTGGGGGAGGGCGGAGAAGGGGTCAGAAGCTTCCAGCAGCTGTTGTGAGGAGCCACAGAGAGGAATGAGAAGAGGGAGGCAGACCAACTGCAGCGGAAGGCCCAGGCCCGAGCACACTCTGCACGCAGACAACAGCCAGCCTGGCTCGTGGCAATTTCTCTGTCACCTGGTGGACAGGTCCCGGCTGGAGGTTTCAGAGCCACAGTCTCCCAGCCACTCATGTGCCTCCTGCTCCCTGCAGAGGTGGCCACCAGACGGTCTGACCTTGTGGCAAGTCCTGAGAGAAAACAACTGCGAGCACCACCCTTCCCTTCAGGGGCCCCCACCGATCTAACCCCCCGCAGCCACGGCTCCTTGCCTCTCTCACCATTTCTTTCCACAGCTACGTGTCCCCACCCTACAAGAGCTGCATTCAAAGCCACGCACACGACCTCTCGCAGATGGGACCCAAACACCTCCAGGCTGCCCCTCCTGTGATGCCATTAAATTCTCTCAAGTGGGTGGATCTGCATGGCGTCATGCTCCGTGCCAAGTACAACAGACGCAACCACCAGCCCATGACTCTGCCCTCGGAGATGGCATTTCCAGTTCAGCATTGAACTGGGCAAGGAAGGCCACGGGAGAGCATCCAACAGGAGGTGAGCAACCGTCTCCTATTAAATATAATTGGACATCAGCAAGACCCAAAATGTATGCAACAGTTTTGAAAGAAAAAAAAAAATTTATAATGCATACCTCTAATAAGTCCTTAATCATCTATTTATTTGTATCTTAAGGCCCTACTATGGGCTCAGAATTCTGCTGGCTCCTGTGAAAAATTAAGAACTCAAGAGGTGGGCAGGGGGGCGGACGGTAGGGAAGAGATTTGCTTTTTTTAAAAAAAAAAAAAAAAGGACAAAACACTGGCAGTGTAGTGATTACGACTCCAGTGGTGGGAGCTCGGGCTCAATCCCTGGTTGGGGAACTAAAATCTCATGCTGAGCAGGGTGGCCAAATATTAAAAAAAAAAAAGAAAGAAAGAAAAGAAACGGACTGTCCCCTGTTAGGGATATTTGGTATCAGTACATCTTAACAAAAACTAACATTTAACAGTTTATATTGTCATTACCCTACTATGTCGTAGTGGGCCTGCTCTTACTTTTTTTAAACAGATGAGAAAAGTGAGCCTCTGTTTCCTCTGTGCTTTGTCTAAATTCCTACAGCATAGCTAAAGAATGTAAGTCTTAGAAATTGTATAAGGTAATCAAAATAAAGTAAGGAAACTCTAGAAACAGAACCGTGTTGTTTTGTGTTGTTTTCTACAAATGACTTTCAAAGGACCGAAGTACACGGCTCTTTTCCTAGCGAATACAGAAGGTCAGCAATTGACTAGCATCCTTGATAGGTCTCCTTGGACATGCTTCCTACCAAGGTTAAATAAACTTTATCTGATACAGTAGAGCAGAGAGTCCTGAACCCACTGATAATGTTTTACCCTATTTCTTCTCATACCAGGGAAGAATTTGATACTTTCATACAACTTTCATAGAAGTATATATAAAAATTAAATGTTTTATAAACACGCCTGTACTAAGAACTCTCACTATGGAAATTCCCAAGGTTTTTAATGTAGTCTTCCTTCCCAGAGAAGGGGAAAACTATTTCATATACATACATATATATATGTAAAATATTATGTATTTGTGCTTAAATATACAAAAAGAAAAGCAGCAATGCTTAATCAAAAATAAGCTTGTCCTTGCTAAAACTCAGGCTATAGCCCATTTAGAACTCCACCATATACTAAAAGAGCTTTATTCAATTCAAAGAAACTTAAGTTATCCCGGCACCCAAGACCCTTTTATATATGCCACTTCCTTGTATAGTCAATAACCCATAGAAGGCTTTATTTTATAGGCAAATCAATAAAAACTCTGGCAGCAGTTACAATTTCCTGAGCAAAGTTTATCCTGACAGTCCAGTCATTTATCTTCTGGCACTAAACACACACAATATCCACCCATATGAGGAAACATGTTACAGCGTAAGAAAAAAATTTACCACTAACATAACCAACGATTATGACCTTCTACTATAAGCCAAGTACCACAGGTAGGGCAAAGTAAGTACTGAATTTTCCCAAGACATTTCTCATTTCTTTCAAATAAGGATGATTCATTCAACATAAACCTTCAATGGAATGCAGGTTTTATATAGGCTGATAAGGTTTATTACTTCAATAAACTCAGAATAAGAAGAGATCCTTTGTCTTAACCCCTCCCTCAATTTCAAATTCTAAATGTGGTCACTGTCACCAAAGGTCATATGCAGCAGAGCAGTGACAAGGTACTGCACTTGGAGGAGAGTCTGTGGAACTGAACAGATAGGTGTGGACTGACACGCCTAGAACAAGGCATTCAATCCAGTGCTAGGTGGGGAGAAGCAGAGAAGGTGCAAGAGGAATCTGGATAAGGAAGACCACGGAAGGCTTTTTAATAGCAGAAGGGGCTCAAAACAGACTAGATAAAATGAGTAAGACATGAATAGGAGAGAGAGGAACCACAGCACGTACTGTTGGTTGCCGACCAAATACCCAGCCATGCCTTCCTGGCAGAGCTTAGGTTTGTTCAAATGTGACTCATCTCCATGAGTAAATTCTGACTGGTCTTAACCAATCATGCTGAGAAAAGAAATTACATACAAATACTAAGAGAAGAGAAGTATAAACAACAAAATGTTAACCATAGGTATTTGCTATGATAAGATACAGGTCATTATTTTTCCTCCCTTCTCCTTATCTTCCTATGCATCTAGATTTAAAAAATTGAGTACCCATTAATTTTAGGATTATTTCCTTACAAAGCAAAGTACATCAATGATACAAGTATCTTTAGCATGTCTAACATAATCTTTGGAGAAGGCAATGGCACCCCACTCTAGTACTCCTTCCTGGAACACCCCATGGACGGAGGAGCCTGGAGGGCTGCAGTCCATGGCGTTGCTGAGGGTCGGACACGACTGAGCGACTTCACTTTCACTTTTCACTTTCACGCATTGGAGAAGGAAATGGCAACCCACTCCAGTGTTCTTGCCTGGAGAATCCCAGGGACGGGGGAGCCTGGTGGGCTCCCGTCTATGGGGTTGCAGAGAGTCAGACATGACTGAAGTGACTTGGCAGCAACATAATCTTCGATGTATACATAAAAGCCAACAGGGGCAAATAATGAACAAATTCTGAATTAAAATTCTACTACAGAATTAATCATGGCTTGACAAAGAGTGGACAATACATGAAAGAAATGACTTTGCCTATTATTTCCTTCTGGAAAATTCAATCATGCTCGTAGAATATTAAAGACATTTTCATGACTTGTAGACAGTACTACTTTTAGTCAAAGAATAAATAATTAGCTTTGATTAAAATAGGTAAATGCGCCAGCAAATTGTGGTTTCATTAGCCTCTCTACACTTTCTGAATTCCATGTCAAACACTGTAACAATGAACTATTGATTCTCCTGCTTGATTTCCCCTAGTAGCTTATGAAATACTAATTTAAACCCCAATTCTGAGTATATCACAGAATTGCCTCTACTTCTAAGCTACTAAGCACTGTAGGACAAAGTTTAGAGCCTGGTGGCTCCACTATAAGTTCTTTGGGAGGCTTCTTCTTCACTCCAGGCGGTCCTAGTGGGGGATAAGTCGAGGACCCAAGATGGATCCTACCAACCCAAAGAGGAGAGTGATTGGTTCAAGGACAGGCACATGGGACAGGTCTGGCCAACTACAGTCCTCTGGGGATTTTGCTGCTAAAAGCAAAAAGGAAGATTTTATATGCTCATCTTGGATCTCAAGATGCAAAGACTTATGTGGGGCTGTTGAAGGTTATTTTACCCATTATGGAGACCGGCTAAATACCACAGGAAAGAACAAAATCAAAAACACTAACATAGAGACAACTGAAGCTGAGAAATGGAAAGCATGAGAAAACTCTCACAACTGTGAAACCCCGAGGTCCAGGACCATCTGAAGCCAACTCCATCTCCAGACTTCCTCGATCTACCTGAAACAATAAATCCTCTGTGATACCTCCGCTGGGGTTCTGTCTCTTACACCCTGTGGACTCCTGTCAGGTAACAGACGTATTTCAAATGCCATCTTCTCTCTCCAAACCAGAAACTACTTACTAGCAGTCCCCAAACGCCTGCTTTAAGATGAACTTCTTTACCTCAAAGGCACTCTCACAACCCTCAGTAGAGAGGGCTCTTAAAAAAAAAAAATTAACTGCAAGGCCTTTTGTTACAATCTGGCTGTAGGCACCTTTCTCCAGCATGTCAATGTTGATCTTCATTCTTGTGAAAAGCCTCCCCTCCCACAGCTCCCAGAGCACGGTTCTGCCCTAGTTATCCTGCTCCTCTGGCACTTGGTCTTCTTCCCACACCCTGATTCAAGCGTTTCCCAATGAGTTGTCTTTGGCCCTCTTCCCTTTCCTTCTGCCCTCTCTCCTTTGGCAAGCTCTTTCTACCTAATGTTTCCAGTAATCCCCTCAAAATAAAAGACTCTAAAATCTATACCCATGAAACTCCATTCTAGAATCCCCACCCATCCATCTCAAGTCTTGACTCCACATCTATATTTCCAGATGTCCCTAAGCCTCTCTCACCTAAAATCAGGCTGTATATTCAGAATTGCATGTACTGTCTTCCCTTCTGGACCAATTTCTCTTACTGCATGGTCTTTAGTTTTTTTCAAAATACCACCAAATTCGTGGTAATCTCCAAGTGAAGTGCTGGACTGGACTTCCCTGGTGGTCCAGTGGTTAAGACTCCATGCTCCCCAATGCAGGGGGCCGGGTTCAATCCCTAGTCGGGGAACTAGATCCCACAAGCCTCAACTAACAGTTCAACTGCTGCAACTAAAGATCCCACATGCTGCAACTACACAAATAAATAAATAAAATAAAAGTGAAGTGTTATTGACAACAACCCCTGCCATCCCAGTTGAGACATCCACTTGAGTCTATTTGCATAACACCTTAGGCCAAGTTCCCTCTTCCCTCTTACTATCTTTCATCTACCTGAGTTCAGAGTCTCATAGTTCTCACCTGGACTACTGCCATTATCATCTTCATCTGTTGCCCTGTACTCACTCAGTCCCAAGCATCCTACTCTGTGCTATGAGATTACATTGATATGATGGAAGGTCACGTCTGACCAAGTCATTTCCTAGCTCAAAATTCCATAGTCACACAACACCTGACCCTCCTCCACGAGTCTGCCAAGAAATGTCCTCAGCTTGGCCTTCGACTCCTTTCAAGGTTTCCTTCCCAGAATATCCTTTCAGAAATTCTTTCTAAAATCAAACCAATGAAATCCCTTCTAAAATCAAACCAAACCCAGCACTCCTTCTTCCTGTCCCAGTCTATTTCCAAATCTTTGCTCATCCTCCTTTTTCCACATCTCCTCATGAATAACTCTGCCATCCCTTGAGGCTCTCTCTAGAAATGCCAACTCTTTGATGAGGCCTTCCTTAATCTTTTTTGCTAGAAGTTATTTCCCTTCCTTTCTCCTTTGAACTCTCGTAGCTTTACTACACCATTCATCTCTCTTGAAGGCAAGAACCTCAGTTGACTTCAACAATGCACACAGCGCTTTACCTAACACAAGTCTGATGAATCAATGAATTGTCTAATGAAGTCTTTCCTTGTCCTTTTCACATCTACACTGTCAGATGTGGGATTGAAACCAGACCCATTACTAATAGGCTATGTGACCTTGGGAAATCAACCTCAAGAAAAATTCAGCTTCATCACCACCAAAATGGGAATACATATAGCCCACAGAGTTTTATGAATTCAAACAAAACAATCTTTGCTCTAGGAGGACCTGTCTGGTACACAGAAGGTCCAATAAGTATAGGATCCCTCCCATTTCTCTTCTCACCGTTATAACTGAATCTGAGAGGTCCCCACATTACACGCAGGAAAGGGTATGAGTCACAGAGCACCCATACGCCTCTGTGAGATGACCACATAGTTTCCAACAGCAAATGTGGGGATCTTCACCACCAACTCATCCCACCAAGGCACTATCAAGTGGAACAAGATAATTCCAAGAAAATATTTTTGAACTGTCAAATATCACCGTCAAATTTATCAAAAATCACAGGGGGCAATCATTGCAGTTAAAAAAGCTTATCTGAGAAGCCTTCATCAAGGGAGTAAATGTTAAGTGAGTCAAATGTTAGTTTGGAAGCAAAGGAGATTTCTTGTAAATACTGGAAGAGAACAGAGTCTGCTACCTTCTAGAGCTCTAGACAACCCAGTAAGACTATTTGAGACTACTTCTGCATCTCAGATACAAAAGGTGAGAGGACATCGTGGACATGGCATGAACTAGGTAGATCTAATTCTGGCTCAGATGCATACCAACTGTAGTACTTGGAACATGTCACTCATCTACTGTTGAGCCTTGATAGTCTCATCTATAAAATGGTATGGCTAGACCAGAAAACCTCATTCTAGGAAGATCTCTTTGTTAATAAGTTTTCTGTTCAATGACCTTACTAAGGGATATGTTAGGCAGCCAACCATCTTTGACAGTTAGTTTGGGACATACTTAGCATTGTAGATCAGAGTAAATAGGTGTCCTCTTAAGCTTCTTTCCAATCCTATGCCTCTTGAGACAGTATCACAGCTTAGAAATTAAGGTGAAATACTTGAATCAGATCAACATGAATTCACATCTTGGCTCTGCTATTGACTATATGACCTAGTGAGTTTTTCACCTCTCTAAAGCCTCTTTGTCCACATCCATAAATTAGCATGATGATACATAGGAATCTCATGAACAGTAAACCAGATTATATGCTCTAAGTTTTTTAGTACATAATAAACTCTCAAGAAATTTTGGCTGCCATTATTATTGCTATTGAATCCTAAAATAACTTCCTTTTGCCAAGCTTGACCAATTTTAATTATATGCAGTAACTCAAATAGAGACCATAAAACTTAGGTTTAGAAAATCAAAATGGATTAGCAAGACACAGCAACCAGGTGCAATTTGTGGTTCTAAACGTATCCTGAACCAGAATTCTACTTTTTTTTTTTGCTAAAGAATATTACTGGATTAGCTATCAAATCTGAATAAGAATTACAGACCAAATAAGACATAAGAATCTAGTTTTCTGTTTGACAACTGCACTGCAATTATTTAAACAAACATCCTTGTGTTTTTGGAATAAACAATGCACTATTTAGAAGTAAAGGAGAATTCAATGATTGCAACTTACTTTCAAAAGGTTCTGAAAAAAATGTACACACATTTTATATTGTCTGCATGTACGTTTGTGTGTGTGTGTGTGTGTGTTCAACTATTGGCTAAATTAAAATATTTATAACTTTTAATTTTAAGCACTCTTTATTTTCCTGTTCAAATTACTCACTAGTTCTCTTCTGTAAAGTAATGTCTCTACTAGGAATTAACTGTCCTACAGACCCACCTGCCCAAAAAAACAAGTACTCAGAGACCTAATTTTCACTTTAGCATTGTAAAGAGTTCCAAAGTCAAAGTACATTTTGAAACAGATAGAACTAGCCTAGTCTTATAGTATGTATTAAACAATAACTGTACAAGTGCCAAAGCTGGCAATAGTTTCCACTGCTGTTGCAACATCTAAGCTCATAGTAACATTCACGGATTTCTCAATGGGAGCCTATGGAAAAGCAGTTGGATATTCCTTCTCCTGTTTCTAATTAAATCAATTTCACAACTCCACATTTCAGCCATTGCCTAAATGGCTACCAATGCCCTGACAGGTCTCAAGGACAGCCAAAATACTATGGCAGCAACGTGTAGCATGGGGACTTCCCTGGTGGCTCAGAAGTAAAGAATCCATCTGCTAATGCAGGAGACCCAACAGACCCAGGTTTGATCCCTGGGTTGGGAAGATCGCCTGGAGTAGGAAATGGCAACCGGCTTCAGTATTCTTGCCTGAAAAATTACATGGACAGAGGAGCCTGGTGGGTACAGTCCATGGGGTCACAAAGAGTCAGATATGATGGAGTGACTGAGCACACAGCATCACATCAGACACCAACTTTGTGGATGCTAACTTAACATTTTCCCAAAATTCTGCCTTTCCTTTCACATCACTAACAGAAATCTTTTGAACTGTGGTGTTGGAGAAGACTCTTGAGAGTCCCTTGGACTGCAAGGAGATCCAACCAGTCCATTCTGAAGGAGATCAACCCTGGGATTTCTTTGGAAGGAATGATGCTAAAACTGAAGCTCCAGTACTTTGGCCACCTTATGCGAAGAGTTGACTCATTGGAAAAGACCCTGATGCTGGGAGGGATTGGGGGCAGGAGGAGAAGGGGACGACCGAGGATGAGATGGCTGGATGGCATCACGGACTCAATGGACGTGAGTCTGGGGAACTCCGGGAGTTGGTGATGGACAGGGAGGCCTGGTGTACTGCGATTCATGGGGTCGCAAAGAGTCGGACACGACTGAGTGACTGAACTGAACTGAACAGAAATCTATATGGGCCCACTCCAACTCCCATCTCCAAGCTAAACAACCTCTCCCCCAAATACTTCAAGAAAGACAGCAATGTTTAATAGGTTTAGTGAAATTTACATTACTCATGTCAATGTAGCACTTCATGGTCACAAAGCACTTTTATATAAATAATTCCCTCTTCTCTTTATAATACTACTGTGAAGAGTCCCATTTTAAACAATAGGAAATTGAGACGTGAAAATCAATAGACTGGCTCAAGACTACACATTTTATGTATTGAATTTAGGGTTAGATCCTATGTTTTTGGATTCTCAGAGAAAGAGGGGGTGGGCGGCGGGAAATCAGTGAATGGCATCTAGTCATTCAGAGAAAAAAAATCCTAGTCTCCTCCCTATAGCTTACCTCATACCCAATTCAGCTCCTTCAGGATAAAGTCTAAACTCCTTAGCTTAAAAAGTCCCTTGGTGATCTGGCCTCATCTCCTCACATTTCCCTACCTTTCAACATTTCACATTTCTCTATTTCTCTATTTCAGTTGCAATAACTATCATCTTGTGTCCTAACACTTCTACAATGTCCACCTCTGTGCCTTTGCACATGCTATAAGGTTCTTCCTGGAGCACCCTTACTACCCTTCCTCACCTAGCTAATTCTCATGTGTCCTTCAAGATGCAGCTGAAGCTATTTTGGAAAGCCTTTCCCAAATCTTCCAGTCTCAATAAACAGGTTACTTCAGGCTTCCGCTGACCCTGCACACACTTGGACAATCTTCACCACGCCACACCAAGTGTTAGCTCCACCTCTTCCTCTGGACCCTTGTTGTCCAAATCAACTTTCTGCAATGATGGAAACTGTCTACATCTGCACTGTCCATCACAAGAGTCACTAGCCACAGGTGGTTACTGAGCACTTGAAAGATGGCTAGCTCCACCAAAACTGAGTGTTTATTTTAGTTTTAGTTATTGTAAGTCTAGATTTAAACAACCATCTGTGGCTAGTGGCTATGGTCCTGGACAGACTGTCAACTCCAAGGACGAAGACCACACTTAACTTGTCTTGGTGTCTTTGACACCCATCATAGGAGCCAGCACGGAGCAGGATTTAGTGTTTGTCGAAAGAACAAGTGAATGCGTAAACATCTATAAACACTTCTTAAGTTGGGAACTGATTCCACCCAATACTCCCAGCATTCTGGATTATCATATAAAATTCAGCCAAACCAGTCACATCATGTAAAGAACACCTCATTAACTATTGTGGAGAAAAAAAAAAAAAAAGCCCTCAGTAAATCACTCATTTCTGTTCCGGGCACTTCAGCTTCACAATCACTCTTAAATGACTTCCAGATGACTTTTGGACAAAGGGTGATGCTGTTTCTGAAATATTACAATACTCCTGGCAGCATCATTTTGGAATGTCAAACTCTGCTACGGTGTTTTGTAAAGAAAAAAAACGGGCTTTTTACCCTGATTCTATTAACATGGAAAAGAAATTCCCTCAAATGCCTGTAAGTATACCCAGCATATGAAAGACTATTCTGAAGGACTCTTTAAAATTAACCATCAGTGCTCCTGACCAAATTCATTTCTGAAATCCCATACAGTATTTACAGGAGCTATATGGACTTCACAGGATGGGCTTTCTTGCTGCCATAAGCAGAATGTGAAGCGAACAAAACCTCGCTACAAACGACTAGCAATCAAATCCAATTTGGTTCCAATTAAAACTCTCAGTTGACAGAATTTGTGAGCTTGATATATGCTTGGTCATTTGAGAGTTTTACAAAATCCAAGATGCAAACTTCACAAAGCAGAGATTAGCCAGGGTGGACTCCATATCCAGGCGCTCACCGCCAATCCCTCCAAGGGGGCTGGCTGACAGTCAAAGGCATTGACAATATGGTGTGCACACATGGTTCACCAGAACAAGGAGGGCGTCTCCATTCCCTGCCCAGTGGTCTCATATCTCTGGGGGTGATCCAGCAGCTGAACCCACGCTCATGAATGGCCTTTCACTGTGTGATTACTTCTGTAAAGGGAGACTAATCCTAAAGGCTGAAACTATATGTGAAATGAAAAGAAATAGGTGAGACATCTTTGAGCTTGATTGGGAGGGTGGGAACTGGGGGGCTTCAAATACACAGCTCACTGCTTTTTCATTCAATGTAAATGTCTAATTAAAAAAGAAGACCTATTTCTTACAAAAGAATTAATTTCACTCAAGGGGAAAAAAAAAAAACAAACAGGCAAAAATAAAGTAAAACATACATCGAAACCTTGTAATCCAGGACAACAATTGGTATACAAGCTGCTGCTCCCCGCACCACCCCCACCTTAAGCACTTTTAAAATGATGAAATAAATAATAGCCAGCATTTACATTACACTTACCCTGCTTCATGCACTGTCCTAAGTATTTAACATCTATTTTAATTCATTCTGTCTTATCTGCACCTTATAGACAAAGAAACTGAATCGAGGGAGGTTAAATAACTTGACCCAGTTCACAAGCTTGGAAGTGGCAAAGAATCTCTGTCCAATTTTTGCTGTGGGAACATTACGTTCAGTTAAGTAGTGTGGGAAGAAAAACTTCTCCTTAACTTCACTAAATCCTTAACTGCTGTTTCAACAGTGTCAGAAACTGGGAGCACAACCTGCTTGTCTTATTTTCGATTCCGATTCCCCACGTGCAGGGAGGGGCCGACCTAAGATAGGAGAGACAGTCACTGACTTGGATCTAAAACTCAACAGCTGGCTGTAGGGCCCAATCCGTAATATGAATTTAGATTCCTTCAGGGCTATAGCTCTTTGATCTTCTTACCATCAAACTGTCACCTTCTTGCCTCTACATATTACATAATCCATTAGCTTAGCTGTTTTTAAAGCCCTCCATTTAACTCAACTATGACTTTATTTTATTTTTCGTCTGAATTCTTAAAAGCTATTGATTGTTGCCAATTCCTATAAAATCTAAAAGTGCTATTTTGATGATGAACTTCAAATAGTGTGGAGAGAAAAACAAAATGGAGGTTACAGGTGGAAAGAACTTCTCCCCCATGTAAGCTGTTAAATTGGAAATGCGAGATGACACTGCCAAGTTCAGAAACGGGCTTAACGTTAAAGTTGTTCTCAGTGACCCGAAGGATGTCCCACGTCTTCGCCCCACTCCCAAAGACCACCTGCCCATGTCTAAGGAAAGTTTTCTGCTGGCTCACATTGAGGTCATCTGCTGCAGCATGACCCTGAAATGCTGTGGATTATTCTTTACGGTTCTATTGCCCACACAGCAACTCCTGTGGCAATCATGGTAATTACACAGCAGCCTTGTTATCTTGGGATAGCACTGTAATTAACCTGTGTCACTGCCTCATTCGTGGTCAATACAATTGCAGCAGAAAAGTCCCATGGAAGTAGCATTTTTAATCCTGACTTTCAAAAATAACTTCAGCGATCACACTTCTTAAAAACTCCAGTCTGTTTCCCCTAAAATACATGGTTTCCACTATACGGAGGCCAGTTCCCTGAGTGTCCCCTGAGAAAACAGCAGACAAACTCTGTTGTGAGAATTTCCAAAGAGAAAAGGAGAAATACTCAAACAAAAAAACAGTTCTCAAAAGAGTACTTACAACTCCTCTAGAAAAGGGAAGTTCTTAAATGCATCTTCTGGTAACTGAGTAATGTTATTCATGCTGATATCCCTGGAAAACATAAAGTTAAAAAGATTGTTAATTATGTTATATTATACTCAAAGCACTTAATTCAACAGAAAAATAATTAGGTGATAAAATTTTGTAAAGAAGCAAGAAAAATGGGCATAGAAGACAGACACAGGAATAGTCATAATTTAGCTTCAGAATGCAATGTTAAGAAAACAGAAAAGTTCAATGTTTTATTTAAAATTATACCCCATCATTCATGCTATATCCAGAACCTGGGTTTTTGCCCTTTTAGTATTCTTGGGAAAAAAAAAAAATGTCTCCGACTACCTACAATGAGTGAGCTGTGTGGCCTTTCAGGGCTCTGGTATTCAAAGTACTGTGTACCCGACAAAAATAAACAAACAAATATGCAGAACTTGATAAAAGAGATCCACAGGTACAGTGGCTTCTTAAGCCACTGTCAGGGATAATAAAACAGGTCCTAACTGTACCCCAGTCATATTTTCTGCAAAACCTATAAAAGTCCTCCAGGTAATAGTTGTAAGTAGATTTCATTTTTAGCCTATGAATAGATGCAGGCTGCAAACAAGTGCGTACATGATAGGTATGCGGTCCACTTCCAGTTTTTCCTTAAAGAGACAGCAGCAAGGAGGGTACCCACTCGACAATATGACTCAACAATTAGCTAGTTCAAGCAGCTGAAAAAAAAACACTTTATTAACCATTTTCTTCTTCTCTGACAGCTGTCTTTTGGACTGGCTTTCTCCTTCCACACTCGGCTCAATCTGGACAGTGCGATGCGCAGATGAAGGCAGCCTCACCAGGGGCAGTCCCTGCAGGTTCTGGGTTGCCCGCCTCGCCCAGTTGCCCCTGCTTCTTCTGTTGCTGCTGCTGCTGCTTTGTCGCCAAGTCGTGTCTGACTCTTTGGCAACCCCATGGACTATAGCTTGCCAGGCTCCTCTGTCCATGGGATTCTCCAGGCAACAATACTGGAGTGGGTTGCCATTTCCTCCTCCAGGGGATCTTCTGACCCAGGGGTCCATATCACATCCCCTGCATTGGCAGGTGGATTCTTCACCACTGAGCCACCAAGGAAGCCTGCCCCTGCCTTTTTATCTGCTGTTAAATTCTGTGGTTCAGCCCACAGGTCTCTCCTTTCTATAAAGCACCATAAAAATTCACACATGTGACTTTCCCATGACTGGATCAGACAAATGGGTCTAAGAAAGCAGAAGAGAAATCAAGCACCCAGAAACCAGCTGACAATAATACCGCTTTCTTTCCCTTACTCTGAGCAGGTAAAATTTTCCTTTAAAGGACACTGACTATCAACGTGGGTCAGTCCCTTCTCCCCACCGTCCCTCTACCAACAGTTAAAAGTGGAATTTGCTTTCCTTCTTACTAGCCTTTCTCAAGGCATGTTTGGGAAACGTCTTGGCTTGGGAATAATAACAAAGCAGTAGCAAAAACAGCAGTAGCAGCTGACACGTCGCAAATACCGATCAGGGGATAAGACTGCACGTTGATCTCATTCTATGAAGGGGGAAACTGAGGCTTCCTGGGGCAAAATAACCTCCCTGAGGCCACCAGCAAGTGGTATAACAGGACATGTGAGCTCCAGAGCCCAAGATCTTAACTCCAAACTTCGAGTCTTTTAAAACATCATTTGGATCCTGCTACTTCGCTCCAGCGGTAGTCAGGACATAAAGCAAATCCTGAGACCACCCAAGGTTAAAAAGAGGTGGGGATACTGCCCCCAAACCCTTGGCAAGATAATCAGAGGATCTCAGGAAGAGCGCTTCTGCTTGAAAATAATAATAATAATAATAAAACTATAAATAGCTTTAGCTATTGAAGAAACAAAATTCTGAAAATTCTCTGGAGATGAATCCTCTGACCAAAGGGATTCACATGCATTCCAAAGTTGTCTATCATTAAAAACAACTCAAATTCTACTAAAGATAATTTATAAGAAAATAAAATTAATACACTTTTCTAGGAATTATTATTTTTAAATTCAGGCCCTGATACTAATTTAGTTAACTATTATTATCCCTGGGGAAGGGGAGGGGGGAACCTTTCATTTCTCATAAACACTGGGGCAACATACTAGAGAAACAGCGCCCCAATAGGAGTCAGAAGGAATACCATTTAATCCTGGGCCTTGGTTTGCTTATCTGTAAAATGGTTGGGGTGGGGAGCTTCACTGATGTACTGGGGTGCTTCCTGGCCTGACATATACTTCCGTGATTCACTTTTTTGGGTAGTTTTCATGGAGGTGCTCACCCTTCCTGATGAAAACACATGAGGTTCACCGAACCTGGTGGCTCAGAGGGTAAAGCATCTGCCTGCAATGCGGGAGACCTGGGTTCGATCCCTGGGTCGGGAGATCGCTGGAGAAGGCAATGGCACCCCACTCTAGTACTCTTGCCTGGAGAATCCCATGGACGGAAGAGCCTGGTGGGCTGCAGCACACGAGGAGGCAAAGAGTCAGACACGACTTCACTTTCACTTTCACTTCACTTTCACTTCACTTTTTTTTCACAAGGCAGCTTTCTGAAAACTGACCATAAAGCAACATTTAAAGACTCCTGGTTTATCATTAGAAAACAACATTTAAATACTCCGGGTTTGTCATCAGAAAACAACTGAACCACTTCCGCTGGAAACACATTTCAGTTCAGTCAGTTCAGTCGCTCAGTTGTGTCCGGCTCTGCTACCCCATGGACTGCAGCACGCCAGGCCTCTCAGAGTTTACTCAAACTTATGTCCATTGAGTCGGTGATGCCATCCAACCATCTCATCGTCTGTCACATTTACCTTTAACCAAAGCACATTTACCTTCAACCAATAAAATCATTGTTAAGAATACAACAAAACTTTTAATCACATGGCAAAGCAAAATAATAAGCAGTGATTCTGCAAAATATCACACAATTCTGGTGTTCTTTGCTGCTGCTACTGCTAAGTCGCTTCAGTCGTGTCCGACTCTGTGCGACCCCATAGACGGTAGCCCACCAGGCTCCCCCATCCCTGGGATGGTGTTCTTTAGTCATTCCAATAAGAGGGAAAAGGAGGACAGCCATAATTGATTTCTTTATGAAAGGAGGTACCCATGCCGTTTCCTCTAAATAGGCATGTGTGTGTGCGCAGCCATGTCTGGCTCTTGGTGACACATGGACTGCAGTCACCAGGCTCCTCTGTCCGTGGGACTTCCTAGGCAAGAATACTGGAGCAGGTTGCCATTTCCTCCTCCAGAGGATCTTCCTGAACAAGGGATCGAACCCATATCTCCTGCATTGGCAGGTGGATTCTCTTACCACTGAGCCACCTGGGAAGCCCTTCCTCTAAGTTTGGGACACCTGAATTCAGGTGAGCATCACAGCAACAGAAAAACTGACTAATTGCCCAGCAGAAAAGGACACATAATTATAAAAGAATTTACACCACACTCTTCCCCGAATTCCAATTTTGTAAAATGCATACACCTATATTACTCTCTCATTTTTCCCTACCTCAGAGTAACAAGACATAACAGGTAGTTTTGCTGTGAGCTATAAATGCAATTAGTGGGACTCCATATTTACAAACTAATATGTGTTAAACACACTTGGTGAGGTGTTTTTTTTTTTTTTTCCTCCCAAAACTTCAGAGTCAGAAGCAACACTTGTTTCCAAACTGATCTGAATTTCACATACTATCTTTTTAGGCGTTTTCCTTCATATTTTCTGGGCCTCGCTTACAAAGCATTTGCAAGTAAGGAGGAGAAAAAGAAAAGAAAGCGAGGGGGGACCTGCAAGATGTAATCTCCAGAGAAGCTCTGGAAACATGTGGTTACAGAGTATAAGGTGGGTGGGTACTCATTTAAAATAATGAGGGCTAATGGTGATAAACAACCTACAGACAGCCCCAAGAGTAGATTCCAGACCTGACATCACCAACACCCGGCAAGAGAGCTCCAGGCTTCGGATGCTGGGGCTGATGACTTAACTGTAACAATTTACAAATGGAAGCCCTAAGCCAATAATTACAAATCTATTGGGCTCATGGGCCTATAAATTACTAAAGCACATAAGTAAAAGAAAATGGTACAGAAAATTTTCAGCTAGAAGATAACACCCCTAGGTCAGTGCTTTGACATTCATGATGAGCAACACAATCTAGCCAGGAACATCTGTACTTAAACCCAGAGATTTGCAATCCTGGGTTCCTATGAAGAAAATAAGTATAAGGTAGAAAACAAAATAATCTTATGAGGTCAGGGACCACCAACTCAAAAGCCTCCAAAGAGTGATTTCAAGAGAATGCATGGCCTTACTTTAAAGGAGCCAACCTGGCATAAATGGAAGGACGCAGGCCTTGAAGATTAAGGCTTTCATATGGATTCACCAGCATTAGCTGTGTGATCTTGGGCAAACTGGTCATCTTTTCGAGCCCTGGCTTCTTCATTTAGATAAAGGAGGCAGTAGTAACTAAGTCCTATAGCATCCTGTGAAGACCAGAAAATGGCAAGTCACGCTGCTGTTGTTCAGTCAGTAAGTCATGTCTGACCCCATGGACTGTAGCCCATGAGGCTCCTCTGTCTATGGGATTTCCCAGGCAAGAAAACTGCAGTGGGTAGCTGTATCCTACTCCAGGGTATCTTCCTGACCCAGGGATCAAACCTGCACCTCCTGCATTGGCAGACAGACTGTTTACCACTGAGCCACCAGGGAAGCCCCATGTCAAGTCACATATAAAAAGCTAAGTAAGTAACAGGTGTTATGTCATCACTGTCCATGTTTTACTGCTCCTAGAAGCTGTGTGAATCCACTGGACTGAGAGCCAGCAGGCCAAGCACCTCACTGCCTTTGGTGGCCTTCTTTCCCAGAAAAGAGACCACTTTTACATAAGGGAAATACTAAATGGTGCAGAAGGCCTAGAACCTGGAGTTGTTCCTAACTACAAAACTGAATTCTAAACTCCAGAATTCTAGGAGTCAAAGATGTTGAGATAGAAGAGCTCTTTGAGATCAAGGAACTTTGTTTTTAAAAAAGTAAACGTTGAGGCCTGGTTGATGACAGAGAAGGAAGAGAGACAGGGAGAGAAGGAGGTAGGAAATTACATCCTCATAGGAAAATTGTTAGAAATACAGGAAAGATAAGAGCCATTTTCAAATGGCTTTGCAGCAGGAGGACTTTGCACCATAAGTGATGAAGCAGGGGACAGAACCCAGAACTTTTACTTAATGTGGGGAAATGCCTGAATGTATGTTTTCTATATATACTGGTTCCATAACAGATTTCTTTATATAATTTAGGCCTTTCAAGGTACACCAGCTGGAACAGGGCACACGCATATCACACCCAGTGTAATATTCCCCAATTTTTACAACAGAGATCAAAAATGCAAAAGTATGTCACCCCACTAGGAAAATAAAGGTGAAACCTCCAATACCAGCAGTCACCGACTTCAAATTAACACTGAAAGGGCGCAATTGTTTAATTGAAACTGCTAAATCTCCCCAGTGGTTAAACTATCTTTTTTCCACTCATAAAATTCACTAATGCTAAAGTATCTCCTGAGTAGAGAGAAACATCATGTTTCAACAAGGTACCTTTTAAAATCCCTGTAAAATGCTCCCGAAGCGAGCCCAACCTGTTTGCTGATGGCCTAGTGTACCACCGCGGACTTCGCCACCGCACGCTTGCTGGTCTGGGCCTTTTGCCATGGGGTTATTTAATTTTAAATATACTGGGATTGACCCAATGTTATCTAACTTTGAATAAACCCTCCTATTTGTGTTAGATCAAACTGTATTTTTGCTGTAGTAGTAACGCAAATATTACCCAGCCATATGAGAAGTCGATAAATTATATTTAATAAATTACAAACAGTTTCTACAAAACACATCATTCTCTAAACCATTCTCCAGAAAATGGTGGTGATGTCCTGAAACTCAGCAGACACACGCTGACAATGATAAAGAACTAATACTATTCCAATGACTTTTCGAGGGTCTTGTCATCCACCAAAAATTTTCAGGCCCACAGATGTCTATTGTTTGAACAAAAACTAAAACTACACTTGAAAAACGTCCCTGGTGGGACACACTGGAGGGGAAGGTCTCTCTCACAGAGAAGTGATATAAACACACATACACCACCAAGGTTCTAGACAAGGCGCATGAAGAGTTTAATTCCCCTTTTTTCCCCCTCAATATTTGTTGATCTATTCGGCTGTGCCAGGTCTTAGTTGCAGCATGTGGGATCTAGTTCCCTGACCAGGGATCGAACCCAGGTCCCACGCACTGGGAGCTCAGTCATAGCCACTGGACCACCAGAGCAGTCCCAAGTTTAATGTCTTTTCTGACAGGATTCTGAACCTTTGGGCAAGTGATCTCTTTCACTCACCACTTTTATAACAACAAAGCAACCTACATTAGCTGTTTTTAAAGCACTGAAATACAGAGAAAATCATCAACAATATCAATACTAGGAATAACCACTGTCCTATTTTATGGGAGACATTACAGGTTCTTTTTCTATGGATGGTATATATTTTCACCAATATGAAATGCTATCATTCTAAACATGATGACTTGTATTCTTCACTTGCAAAACGGACAAAAAAAATTCTCTGAAAATATCTTTTAAGGAAAGCGTATTTAATATATATCTCGATGCTATTTTTTGGCAGGCCATACATCATGAGAGGGATCGCCTTTGCACCTGGAAATCACTGTGCCAAAAAGAAAAAAGTCTCTGTTCCAGAGACAAGGAGATATACACTGTCACCTATTTAACAAATATGTACAATGCACCCATATAAGTGCAAGGCACTGCGCTAGATGGTGAAGTTTTTCTATCAAAAGATAGGTTCACAGTTCTCTTTCTTTTAATTAAAATTCATCAGTCTGCTCTATTCTTACCTGGCTATTACTGCTGAAGACATTGTTGCAACATGCAATTAAATTTATCCTTTCTAAAATGCATTCTTGCATTTTGGAAGCAATAAGAACAGCTACATATGTATAAAGATACTGCTCTCTAATTACACTGCAGAAATGGGGCCAAAATAGAATGGGAGCCATTTTAGTCAGAGTTTGCTCTGAGATATTTTTTGACCTTACATGTTTTCTCATTGCTAGATGGCATGATGGACACCCTTCTGAGGCCGTGTAAAATGTTTCCACTCCAATTTTAGGCAGCAGGATAAATTGGTTCCATACTATCTGGCATCTTCCCTGGTGTTTCAAGCACAAAGGCTCAGCGCTTCCCAGCAGAAAGAATCCAAAACGTGATTTCTTGAGCCTTGCAATCCTTAAGAGGTGAGCTGTTACAATAACCATGTGAAAGTGTTAGTTGCTCAGATGTGTCCGACTCTTTGTGACTCCAGTGGACTGTAGCCCACAGCTGCTCTGTCCATGAAATTCTCCAGGCAAGAAACTGGAGTGGGTTGCCATTCTCTTCTCCAGGGGATCTTCCCAACCCAGGGACTGAACCCAGGTCTTCTCCATACAGGCAGATTCTTTACCGTCTGAGCCACCAGGGCAGCCCACAACAACCATAACTGACACAAAAATAGATGTTAATTATTGCCAAGAAGAGTTACCAGCTTGTAAAGTCATTGTCTATATAAGGTACTTGAATATTCTAGTATACAGTCTTCAAATCTTAAAAAATAATAATAAAAATACAGTAAAAAAGTTTTGCCTATAGAAGATGTAGAGAAGAATGCTGAATTCATCTTATAATCATCTACTCTCATGGATGAAAACCCCTTTTAGCATTCTTAAAGACTTTCAAAGCTCTATTGCCACTGTTAGGAAAATTTTTAAAAAGACAAAACAAACTGGAAGACAACATTTGCAAAAAACATCTGGGATAAAGGATTGTATTTATAACCTGGAAAGAACTCTCAAAAGTCAATAAAAAATCTGATTTTCCAATGGGCAAAAGGTTTGAATAGGCACTTCACCTATTACACAATGACAAAAGATTACACAAATGGCAAAAAGCACATAAAAAGATGTTCATTAGTCATTAGTGAAATGCAAATTAAATCACAATGAGATAGCACTCAGCTATTAAAATGGCTAAAGTGCAAAATGATGGACAGGGAAGCCTGGCATGCTGCAGTCCGCGGGGTCACAAAGAGTCGGACACGACTGAGCAACTGAACTGAACTGAAAATGCAAAAAATAAATTGACAGTAATAAGTGCTGGCAAGGATATAGACAAACTGTAACTCTCACACACTGTTAGTGGCACAACCACTCTGGAAACAGTATGGCAGTTTCTTATAAAATTAAACATATACTTATGACCATGAACAAGGTATAAATGGATGGGACAGGAGAAAGGTTGACTACAAAGGGAAATGAAAGAACTTTTCTGGCCCAGTGGAAATGGTCTATATCTTGATTTGCGTGGTGTGGTTACATGGGTGGATACATTTATCAAAACTCTCAGAACTGTATACTAAAAAGTAAAAGTACATATTTTACTATATGTAAATTAAACCTCAAGGCCTGTGTTGCCTTCACAAATAAGTATATGTATATGATATCATCTCTTCACATTTCTCCCACAGGAAAAATAATTCATCCTGAGGCTAGAAGTCCTCTTTTCTAACCCTGTCCTCAAACCAAACAGCATGCTGCACAGCACTGCTTTGGCTTGAGAGTCAGGAAACCTACAGGATTTTTGTTTTTGATTTGCCTTTTTGGTGTTGTTTTGGTTGTTTTACAGCCTCTGCTATCTACCTGGAGGGCGCTGGACCAAGCCTCTTCATTTTTTCTTTATTGAGCACCTGTTAGGATTGTGACGGACTGTGTGCTGGGTCCCAGATAGATAAAGACAGGTAAGATTACCCTAATGGTACTCTGCAATAACAAAGCAATAAATAAATACCATGATCTGCGTGGTACAGCAAGGGAAGACGGTCAGACTAAATGGAGCCAGAGAGAGGCTTCCAGATGCAGGGCTGTGGTATTGAGGTAGAAAGGGCAGATATTCCTTTATAGAGAGCTGCTATTTCAATCTGTGGTCTCACACATTAGGTCAGCACTGTTTTTCAGCAGAGATACAACTGGCTTTTGAGCAAGATGATTCTTCATTATTCAAGACAGTCTTGCTCACTATACAGGGCTTGGCACCCCTGGTCCTCCAATGCACTAATTAATGCAACTAAAAACATTCCCCAAATGCTTCCAAACTTCCCACAGGAAGCTGGCAGCACAGAGAGGGATCTGAAATCCATTCAGTAGGTGAAAATGGCATTTAAAAAAAGAAATAAAAGGAATAGTTGGGCTTTCCTGGTGGCTCAGACAGTAAAGAATCTGCCTGAAATGCAAGAAACCTGGGTTCTATCCCTGGGTCAGGAAGATTCCTTGGAGAAGAGAATGGCAACCCACTCCAGTATTCTTGCCTGGAGAATTGCATGGACAGAGGAGCCAAGTGGGGGTCCATGGGGTCTCAAAGAGTCAAGACACGACTGAGCAACTAAGACTTTCAATTTCTCATGGAACAGTTAATCTCAAAGGCAAGCATGTCACACAGCAAAGAATAAACACTATTTCATGACAATTATTTAGATTTCATATATATTTTGGGCCATGGTGTAAAATGTAGTTGTCACTGGATTCATAGGAAAAAAAAAATTGAAAGCCTCTGAATCGATAACTTGTTTGTTTGGATAGAGGGTGCCTTCTACACAGTTCAGTTAAGTCGCTCAGTCATGTCTGACTCTTTGCAACCCCATGGACTGCAGCATGCCAGGCCTCCCTGTCCATCATCAACTGCCAGAGTTAACTCAAACTCATGCCCATTGAGTCGGTGATGTCATTCAGCCATCTCATCCTCTGCCATCCCCTTCTCCTCCCACCTTCAATCTTTCCCAGCATGAGGGTCTTTTCCAAGGAGTCAGTTCTTTGCATCAGGTGGCCAAAGTATTGGAGTTTCAGCGTCAACAGCAGTCCTTCCAATGAATATTCAAGACTGCTTTCCTAGATATCTGGTTGGATCTCCTTGCACACCAAGGGACTCTCAAGAGTCTTCTCCAACACCACAGTTCAAAAGCATCAATTCTTCGGTGCTTAGCTTTCTTTAGAGTACAACTCTCACATCTGTACATGACTACTGGAAAAACCATAGCCTTAACTAGAAGGACCTTTGTTGGCAAAATAATGTCTCTGCTTTTGAATATGCTGTCTAGGTTGCTCATAACTTTACTTCCAAGGTGAAAGTATCTTTTAATTTCATGGCAGCAGCCATCATCTGCAGTAATTTTCGAGCCTCCCCAAAAAAGTTTGCCACTGTTTCTCCATCTATTTACCATTGAAGTGATGGGACCGGATGCCATGATCTTTGTTTTTTGAATGTTGAGCTTTCAGACAACTTTTTTACTCTCCTCTTTCACTTTCATCAAGAGGTTCTTTAGTTCTTCGCTTTCTGCCATAAGGGTGGTGTCACCTGAGTATCTGAGGCTATTGATATTTCTCCCGGCAATCTTGATAACAGCTTGTGCTTCTTCCAGCCCAGCATTTCTCATGATGTACTCTGCATATAAGTTAAATAAGCAGGTGACAATATACAGCCTTGATGTACTCCTTTTCCTATTTGGAACCAGTCTGTTGTTCCATGTCCAATTCTAACAGTTGCTTCCTGACCTGCATACAGGTTTCTCAAGAGGCAGGTCAGGTGGTCTGGTATTCCCATCTCTTTCAGAATTTTCCACAGTTTGTTGTGATCCACACAGTCAAAGGCTTTAGCATAGTCAATAAAGCAGAAATAGATGTTTTTCTGGAACTCTCTTGCTTTTTCCATGATCCAGCGGATGTTGGTCATTTGATCTCTGATTCCTCTGCCTTTTCTAAAACCAGCTTGAACATCTGGAAGTTCATGCTTCACATTCTGCTGAAGCCTGGCTTGGAGAATTTTGAGCATTACTTTACTAGCGTGTGACATGAGTACAATTGTGTGGTAGTCTGAGCATTCTTTTGCATTGCCTTTCTTTGGGATTTTAAGGAAAACTGACCTTTCCTAGTCCTGTGGCCACTGTTGAGTTTTCCAAATTTGCTGGCATATTGAGTGCACCACTTTCGCAGCATTATTTTTTAGGATTTGAAACAGTTCAACGGGAATTCCATCACCTCCACTAACTTTGTTCAGAGACAGTGGGAATATGTTTAATGAGATAAAACTAGAGAGGTCAACAAGTTAAACTATACAGGAACTGAAGTACTAAAGCAGAATGGATATAACTGGCAAAAGAAGCTACCAAGACAAGCAGAAAATACATCCCCAAAGGCCTCTGTGAATGACTTCAAGAAATCACAACTTTATTCCAAAAGCATGGGAAGCTACCAGAGGAACACTAAGCATGTCACATTTGCTGTAGAAAGATCATTCTAGCAGCCATCTACTGCCATGGGATGGAAGGAAGGGAAGTTCAGTTCAGCTCAGTTCAGTCACTCAGTCGTGTCCGACTCTTTGCCACCCCATGAATCGCAGCACGCTAGGCTTCCCTGTCCAACACCAACTCCCGGAGTTCACCCAGACTCACGTCCATTGAGTCCGTGATGCCATCCAGCCATCTCATCCTCGGTCGTCCCTTTCTCCTCCTGCCCCCAATCCCTCCCAGCATCAGGGTCTTTTCCAATGAGTCAACTCTTCGCATAAGGTGCCCAAAGTACTGGAACTTCAGTTTTAGCATCATTCCTTCCAAAGAAATCCCAGGGCTGATCTCCTTCGGAATGGACTGGTTGGATCTCCTTGCAGTCCAAGGGACTCTCAAGAGTCTTCTCCAACACCACAGTTCAAAAGCATCAATTCTTCAGCGCTCAGCCTTCTTCACAGTCCAACTCTCACATCCATACATGACCACAGGAAAAACCATAGCCTTGACTAGACGGACCTTAGTTGGCAAAGTAATGTCTCTGCTTTTGAATATACTATCTAGGTTGGTCATAACTTTTCTTCCAAGGAGTAAGTGTCTTTTAATTTCATGGCTGCATCACCATCTGCAGTGATTTTGGAGCCCAAAAAAATAAAGTCTGACACTGTTTCTACTGTTTCCCCATCTATTTCCCATGAAGTGATGGGACCAGATGCCATGATCTTCGTTTTCTGAATGTTGAGCTTTAAGCCAACTTTTTCACTCTCCTCTTTCACTTTCAACAAGAGGCTTTTTAGCTCCTCCTCACTTTCTGCCATAAGGGTGGTGTCATCTGCATATCTGAGGTTATTGATATTTCTCCCAGCAATCTTGATTCCAGCTTGTGTTTCTTCCAGTCCAGCATTTCTCATGATGTACTCTGCATATAAGTTAAATAAGCAGGGTGACAATATACAGCCTTGACGTACTCCTTTTCCTATTTGGAACCAGTCTGNNNNCCCCCCACCTCTTCATTTAAAGGACACAGGATCACCTTGCTTGTATTAAATGTTCTCCTAATGAATCACTTCCTCAAAGCACATTGTATCCTAGTCATATGTCCAGTGTCTGGACTCACTGTTTTAGGTGAATCATGTTCTTCTCAGCTCTTACTTGATTTAAATAAGAAGGTTAATAAACAACACTATGTGCAAGACACCAAAGAGTTACTATATAGTGACAAGGAAAAAAGAAAACGCTAGATTTAAAGATGAATTTGAAAATGTCCTTATCCTTTGTGTGTATTATGTACTGCTTTACATATTGAGTATTTAAAAACTACATTCTCTGGCAAAATTCTGCTATTAAGCAGTGAGCATACTGAGCATTCCAAAAACATTATTTCCATGTATTAAAAGTAGCCCTAATTTTTGATATAAATCTTACAGTGTACCAAAGACATCAAATATAGAATTCATGACAGCAGGGACTTCTTTCTTTCTTGTTTCAAGGACTCATTTCTTCCATTTTCTGAAATCCACAGTAAAGGCAGTGTAGTGTGCAGATAAAGTCTAAATAAATACATCACAAAGTAAACAGATACTTTCTGTACTTTCAGCTCAATTTGTTGTAAACCTAAAACTGCCCTAAAAATTTAAGTATATTACTACTACTAATAAGCTAATATGGGGCTGTTCTCAACAATATCTGCCATCTCAGAGCTCAGCGATGCCCCGCTGCACGGATGTGTCAGGCACCTGTGGAAATGAAGCCCGCAGTGGCAGCCAGCAGCTGAGAGCGGTGACCCCGGCCAGCTTCTGCTGTGTGGTCAGAGCCGTGTACAGAGATAAAGCTCCTCCCTGGAGAGACAACAGGCAGAGTCAGTGGGGCAGATCTGCTTCCAAGAGCAGTGGGAGTGATTTTTGCTATCAATACCATCTGTTAGGGAAAAAGTCACACTGAATGGCTGACATCTAATGAAATTAGGCAAACTGGTAGAAACACACGCACCCCTCAGCAGCACGTCCTCCAGGACTTGACTCTCCACCTTGAAGACAGTCATGAGACCCCAGTGACTCCCCAACCAGCCAAGATGCAGTTTGAACAGCAGAGTGCATGGCTGCCCTGACAATGCTTGAGGGGTAGTCCAAATTTATAGTCTCTATCCTCTCTGCAAAGCCTTGGGTAGAAAATCAAATCTGGTCTTAAACTGGTATTACTTTCCAAAACAAGAATTCAGGATGATAAGGACTGTCTGGGAGGACACCTCGGGAACACTGGCCGGGAGCTCAAAACCTCCCCGCCCAGGCCTGAAGTCTGTATTCACTCTGGCCCACAGCTTCCAGGGCCACACAAGGATATGAGAGCCTTTCTCATCTGAGAAATTCGGTGACTGTCACGCTCTGTGTGGCTGGAACTTTAACATGTAACAGGTAAGCTCAAGAATGGGAAAAACGAGAGGAAGCAGAGGCCAACCACAGATGGCGAGGCAAGTGAGGCTGACGGGCAGAGAGGCAGATGCAGGGGGAGAGCTACCTGAGTCCAAGCTGCTTCTAGGAGCCTGGCTTCATTCTCATCGCTAGCTTCTGGGATGTGACCCCAGACTCGTAACTTAACTCTTTCTTGCCTAAGGTGTTAGGATTTAGTTTCTGCCTGCTGTAATCAACAAATCTCCTTGACAGACTCCTGTCTGAACCAAGTGTTCATTCCTATAATGACATTAATGTCACAGTGTGTGCACTACAATGAACATTATTCGTGACTTCCAACAAATACCACATCAACAGCGTGTCTTTACTGTATCACATCAACAACCTATGTTTCCATTGAATTCTAACTTCTAAATGATTCCATAATTTCGACACTGCCCTAATTCAGGTCGTCTGGATGCTAAACTGTTGCCTTGGAGGATTTACAGATTGACAGTGAGGGCAGTTTGAGGGGGTGGGGGGTGACATGGCAAACATGATGAGCTGAAATTAAGATGTAAATGTCAGTATGTCGTAACTGTAGAAAAAGTACCGCAGGTGGGAGAAAAAGTACAGGAGGAGAAGAAAGATGCCAAAAGTAAACATCATACACTTTTATCTAAAATCTGTTCTGCATGACAAGAAAAAAGAGGACA
>SJXQ01010352.1:132089-145877 GCA_006408695.1 Aepyceros melampus | reverse complement strand
AACAGGCGCAGCAGCCTCCGCCCCCACCCCCGCCCCCCCAGAGCCCGGAGGAAGGCACTACGTACATCGCGCCTGCGCAGGAGCCCTCGGTCAACTCGGCGCTGGTCCCGCAGCTCTCCACAATCTCGCGAGCGCTCACGCCTTCGCCTTCTATGATCCTTGAAACCATCGAGCCCGAGATTGTATATGCAGGCTATGACGGCTCCAAACCAGATACGGCCGAAAACCTGCTCTCCACCCTCAACCGCTTAGCCGGCAAGCAGATGATCCAAGTTGTGAAGTGGGCGAAGGTACTTCCAGGTAAGGGTGAGCTCTCCTTTCCGGGGCTCCATCCTGGACTGGGCGCCGCAGGGCCACGGAGTGCGCCATGTGCAACGGTGCGATTGAGTTAGCATTCGTCTCAACCCTGAGACCCAGTTTTTTGTTTTTAACTCAGTGTCAAATTCAGTGTGTAGAAAAAGTCTGGCGAGTGTGCTCATCTCTCTTGAGAAGTTTGAGTTAAGTATTCTAGTGTTAATGTAATGTATGCACTTCTTATGTTGAGGATTGAAATGGAACATTTCATCCCAGTAATATTAATAAGATAAAACACATTCTAGTTGTCAAAGCCCATTATTAGCAGCTCATAACAAAAGCTAATCTGAGCCTAAACCAGGTTAAATAAGACATACACACTACTGTGCATGAAATAGTTCTATATACTATATATGGGCTTTTCAGATGGTGCTAGTGGTAAAGAACCCAGCTGCCAGTGCAGGAGATGTAAGAGACCTGGTTTTAATCCCTGAATTGGGAAGATTCTCTGGAGAAGGACATGGCAACCCACTCTAGTATTCTTGCCTGGAGAATCCCATGGATGGAGGAGCCTGATGGACGATGGTCTGCAGGGTCACAGAGAGTCAGACATGAATGAAGCAACTGAGCATGCATGCACATACTATATGTATCTATATATAAAATATATGTAGCACAGGGAACTCTACTCAATACTCTGTAATGACCTCTATGTGAAAAGAGTCTAAAAAAGAGTGGAGAACATATATATATCCTGATTATAACTATATATATATATATATAAAGTTATATATCCTGTATATAAACTGATTCACTTTGCTATACACTTAAAACTAACACAATATTGTAAATCAGTTATGCTCCAATAAATATTAATTTTAAAAAAAGACCTGTCAAGTAAGCTTTAGGGGACTCTGCATCTTGCTGAAAATATCATCTTACCTCCAGCACCCTTTAAATTGTCCTTGAAATTCCTAATTTAGTCATTTTTTATGCTGTAGAACTTTATTAATAAGGTCCCTGTTAATCTATGGAAACATCGTTTAGAATTGCAATCACATTGTCCCAGTTCATTAATCCAAAGCCATTTCTTAGATGACCTGTGGTCATCCAGCAGCCATAAAACAAAAAAATAATCAGAAGCCCTAATTCTTTGAAAGGAGGCTTGCCCAGGTGAAACTACATGAACAGAAGGATACCCTGGTGCCCCTTGGAGTACAGAGGGTGGAAAAAGAAACGAATGAAGGACTTGAGGCCCAGAAAGGGAGACTGAGTGAGGCAGGACCAGCGCCAAGTATGCTTGAGGACATGCATGCTCAGTTATTCAGTTGTGTCTGACTCTTAGACCCCCATAGACTGTAGCCTGCCAGACTCTTCTGTGTTTGGGATTCTCCAGGCAAGAATACTGGAGAGGGTTGCCATTTCCTCCTCCAGGGCATCTTCCTCACCCTGGAATTGAACCCGTGTCTCCTGCATTGCAGGCAGATTCTTTACCGTGGAGCTATTGAGGAAGCCCTGCCAAGGATGCTTATTTTGCCTCAAAAGTCTGGTTATTCCCAACTAGGGGAAGCAAGAAATAAGACTTTTTAAATCTCTGCAAACTCATGAAAATTAACCAGGAATCCAGGCTTCCCTGGTGGCTCAGACAGTAAAGAGTCTGCCTGCAACGTGGGAGACCTGGGTTCGATCCCTGGGTTGGGAAGATCCCCTGGAGAAGGAAGTGGCAGCCCACTCCAGTATTCTTTCCTGGAGAATTCCATGGAAAAGGAGCCTGGTGGGCTATAGGCCATGAGGCCACAGAGTAGACTTGACTGAGTGACTAACTTTCACTTCACTTCATGAAAACTAAAATCTTCCACCACTATTGCAGGTATGCAGTAGTAGACACTCATTAAATTATCTTTGGTTTTGAAGATATCAGTTGTGAGTAGGCTGAAGCAAGTAGCACAGGTTAACACAAATTCTTTCAGTCTCACTAAGAGTGGTAGACCACCATCCACAGTGAAACGTCCAGGATATCTTAGTTTTCTTTGCCCTGGCAAGGCCAGGTCCATGATAGGTACACTGGAAGGAACTGTGGAATTGCTTTGAGTTGATGAGAAGAGAGGGGGGCAATGAGGGTGGACTTAAGAAGCTTCTTCCTGGGATGTACTTAAATGCTAAGTGTTTTCTGTGGTAAATTGTTCTGTTCTTCAGGATTTAAAAACCTGCCTCTTGAGGACCAAATAACCCTCATCCAGTATTCTTGGATGTGTCTGTCGTCATTTGCCTTGAGCTGGAGATCGTACAAACATACGAACAGCCAGTATCTCTATTTTGCACCAGACCTAGTCTTTAATGAGTAAGTACCTATTCATTAGCCTTCATAAAATAAACTGAAGTTATTCATTATGCTTTTTTATGATTTCTTTTTTTAAGTGAAGCAAAAGTTTTATTGAAATCAGTTGTCAAATCACAATTTATCCAAATGAACATAATGCTACATTGTTATTAAAAGAGTGGACACAAATATGGCACAGATAACAATCCAGCATCTATCAAAATACCATTTGTAAAGACCCTAACTTATTTCGTGCTGTGTGTGAATAGGGGTCCAGCATGTAAGGTCGACTCAAAAGCAGTCAGTTCTTTTCCTGATAACATAAAAACATTTCACTACTTTGCCTCAAAATGAAAGCACACGCGTCCATCCAAACAACCGTAACAATTAGGAGAAAAGACTTCAAATGATTTCTAAACAGATGTACCTTTGTGAAAGAATATACTGATATGTGTGTGTGGTTTTTTGGTTGTGCTGGGTCTTCATTGCTGCACACAGGCTTTCTCTAGTTGTGAGCAGTGCATGGACTTCTTGCGGTGGCTCCTCTGATTATAGAGCTTAGATTCTAGGGCATGTGGGCTTCAGCAGTTGTAGCACACGGGCCCCATAGTTGCAACTCACAGGCTCTAGAGTGCAGGCTTCAGTAGTTGTGGCATATGGGCTTTAGTTCCTCATGGCATGTGGAGTCTTCCCAGACCAGGAATTGAACCCATATCGCCCGCATTGGCAGGCAGACTCCTATCCACTGTAGGGAAGTCCCACCAATATTTTTCAAGAGTTAAAAAGCTATTAGGACTTTCCTGGTGGTCCAGTGGTTAAGACTCCCATGTTTCTTTGCAGTAGGTATGGGTTTGATCCTTTATTGGGGAACTAAGATCCCACATGCCATGCAGCAAGGCCAAAAATTTTTAAAAATTAAAAAAAAAAAGCAAATAGAAAAAGCTATCATTTGAGAACTTAAAAATTACTTTTTATAAAATTATAATGCACATGTCTCAGTATATGTAAAAAGTTGTCCCAAAGAAAGACAATCCAGTTGGCTCCCAAAACTTAATTGGTACAAAGCCACAATTAATAGAAAGGCGTCTCTTTTGCTGTCTGCTCCAGTTGGGAAGACTGTCTAATTTCTAGGAAATGTGAGCGTATAAAGTGCCAGTTTTTGAGCACGTTCATAGAATGATTCTTTTGTTAACAGTATACAGCTGCTCAATGTGTTTTCATGACAATCATAATTACCCTTCTTTGCAATCGTAAGAGAAGCCAAAATGTTATTCTGTAGTGAAACATTTTTAGTTTTATCATGCATTTTAAAAAGACTGAAAGAACTGTAATAGACTTTTCTTTGGCCATGAATTCCTCCCTATGTTAAGTTTAACATTTTAATATTGTTTGCATTCTACATTAGCACATTCCGTTTATGTTTTTATCTAGCCATGCTTCTTTGTAATTGTTGGGTCAAGAAATACTTAAAATAAAAAGGAACGTTTAATGATGAGAGTAACCACAGCCATATTCTAACAGATGGCTTTCTCTAGAGATATGAAAATAGAGGAGGAGGCAGATGAGAATTAGATTGGTGAGGTAAGAGAGAGAAGGGACATGAAAGATTCACGGTGGACATGTAGCGCCTAAATACCTAAATTGTACTGGTGGTAGTTTTCCTGAGAAAATCACTTAACCCAAATATAGTGGACCAGAGAGGCAGTTTTAGTTCAAGATAAATTAGGAGCATCAGTTGTTGGTTCCTGGGGTGACCCTTCTTTTGGCAATCAGAACAAATAATTCTACGAGTACATAAATTTTTACCAAAAGCATGAAGTGAGGCCAAACAACTGACATGCACATTTTAATTTGTTTGTTTTCCTCAATAATCAGCTGATATTATTAAATAGGAAGCTTGTTTTTCAATGTGGTCTGTAAACCAAAAGGAAAACATTTCGGGTTTCCCCAAGGGTCCACTGGTTAGACCACTGTGCTTCCACTGCTGGGAGCCTGGGTTTGATCCCTGGCTGGGGAATTGAGATCCTGTAAGCTGCTCAGTGTGGCCAAGAAAAAAAGAGGACATGTGGGTAAATTAGAATCTCTTAGTTCCATCCAGATGTCTCCTTCAGGTTTTAACAGAAGATTCAAATAATCCATTTAATCTTATTCAGTGACTCTTTTGATTCTTTATTGTAAAATGTGTTTAATAGAAAATGTTCCTCTTTAACCATTCGTGGTACAACAGTAGCATTCATTACATTGACTTCATTGTGCTCCCATCACCACCCATCTCCACTACTTTTTTCATCATCCCAAACAGAAACTCTAGACCCACTGAGCAATAACTCAGCATCCTCCTTTCCCCCAAAGCCCTGATAACTTGCCTATTCTAGATATTTCATATAAATGGAACCATGTAATATGTGTCCTTTCTTTTTGGTCTGGCTTATTTCACTTAGCATAAAGTTTTCAAGGTTCATCCTTACTGTAGCAGGTATCAGAGTTTCATTTCACGGCTGGATAATACCCACACTGTATGTGTGTTGCAGCCTCTGTATTTGTGCATTGGTCATCTGGCACATTTATCTGTAAACCCAGTAAGTTTCAGGTGCCTGATGTATGCATTTCAGCTCAGATTCTGTCTTCTTGTTTCGGTTCTCATATGGTAAACAAGTATCATTTACATGGTCTATTTAGTACCATTTTTTGCATTGTTGTGCTTTTTTCTGATGATTTCAGTGTTTAAAATGAACAGAATGCTGTAGTGCTTTCTGGTGTTCCTAAGTGCAAGAAGGCTGTGAGAGGTGTGATGTATTTTTTTAGGGAAAAAATAAAGATGTTTGATAAGCTTCTATCAGGCATGAGTAACGGTACTGTTGGCTACGAGCTCAGTATTAATGAATCAACAATATATGTTAATAGGGTGTCTTTTAAACAGAAGTACACACAAAGCAAGATTAGGTGTAGATCAGGTGATAAAATGTTATGAGCGGTAGCTCCCAGGAACCTCACCCTGTATATCCCCTTAAAGGAGACATAGCTCAGTATTAGCTATTTTTGTGTCTGCTGTAACTTTAGAGAACATAATTACCATATTTGTTTCTTTTGTTTTTACCAAATAGAATTGACCACGTTTTATCCATTCACGGACACTGATAAAATTAATGTCATTGATGGTTTTTTAGAAGTAGGAAAAAAACTGAATTCAGAAGAAAAGGTCATATAAGCTCTATGCATTTATTTGCTCTAGAAAATATTATAGATAATAAAAAGGAAATACCCAAAAAATTCCCTTTTAACATTATAAGTAATTAAATAATATGACATTGTATAATTACTAGAATGAACATTTTGTGCCCTATTCTTAAAACCTCTGACCTCAACTGCAGCCTATACTTATTACATTTTCTCTCAAGGAGAAAGAGCAAGGCAGAAAAAAAAGAAAAACAAACTTTGCATTTTTCAAAGCAGGGAGGAAAACCTACTCCCAGGAAACATTTGGAAATGGCATAAAGCCTTTTGGTCAAATCCCATCAACAAATAGAGTTGTGTGGTGACTCAGTCACAAGGTGCTATCACAGACCCTATATATTTTAGGGAAATTAATAAGTTGCAGAGTATGGGGTACAGCTGAAGTTTGTGTATACATACTTCATCCTGCATTCATCGAGGAGATATTTACTAACACTCATCAGTTTTCTAAGCAGTGATGTTCGAACTGTGAAATACATTAATATACCCTGTCTCATGGAATATATAGTCTAATGGAAGAGACAGACATTATCAAAAAATTCTAAGATCATAATTGTGATACGTACTGAAAGAATAGTACTTGAGAGCAGTTAAGGAGAGGTATTGGTCTAGACAGGGAAGGATTCCCTGGGATTGATGAAGCTAGTGTCATCCAGAGGCAGGAAGTACAGGAGGAGGAAAGTTGATTTAGGCTGAGGGACCAGCACTGGATGCAAGGCAGCATCACAGTGCACCTGGACCCAGTACAAAGATGCCCAATGGCAGAATCAGCATGAGTTGTGGGTGGTTGGATTCTGATAGAAATTGGAGAGGAGGAAGAGGAAGTAGGTGTGTGAGATGACTTTCAGGGCTCAGCCATAAGTACCAGGGAAGACATGGCACCACCACTCACTGGGTTAAAGAGCTGGGTTAGAGGATCAGGGTTTGAGAGGGAAGAGCATGAGGCCAGTTTTAAATGTGTTAAGATTGAATTGCTTTTGACTCATTGTCTAAGAGGGGATGCCAAATGGGCAGTTAACTGTACAGATGAGAAGCCCAAAGAGAGGTCCTGCTGGAGAGAGAAATTTTCAAATACATCTTAGAGGTGGGGGTTAAAAGAAGAAAGATAGGAGAGTGTTATCTCACAGATTCCAGGGAAAGAGAATACTTTAGAAAAGGAGCTGTGGTGACCAGTGCTAAATGCTATCACAGTCCCAGTAAAATGGGGGCTGAAAGGCTTGAACATGCTTTTCTCAGGCTTGCCAACAAGTTACATATTCATGTCTTCTGAATATACCCCCATGTTCCCCCCAGTCAGTGCCATACCTTTTACCAAAGAGAGACAAGGTGCCTTCTTGTGTAGGGTGTAATGCATGCTGTTCAGCTGAGGATAGAATGCACTGATGTGGCCCACCCTTGCTCTCCCACTCACCCTCAACTTCTTGGACCCCTCTCACCCGCGTTGGCAGCTCTTTGTTGGTGTCCGTACCCCTCCCCTGTTTGATAGCACCTCCTCCTTGAAATCATAGACTCTGTCTTAATCATTTGTTAATTTCCAGCCCTTGGCATTGTATCCAAGGCGTAGCACGTTCTCCATAAATATTTGTGGAATAAATGAAGTATTGAGCAAATGCACCAAACAATCTATTCATCAAGAGAGATTTTTAATTATCATTGCTGTTTATGAGGTTGAAGTTTATGACCAAGAGTGTGATGCAGAAATGATTTGTTTTCACCAGTAGAGGTGTAGCTGTATTTAAAATGGAGAAGAAAACGTGAATAGTTGATTGTGTGTTTGCCTTCAACTGTGAAATGATTCTGAGAGTTCCCAAATATCTTATCCTTTAGCTGTTATTGGAGCTAAAGGAAAGATATGAAGTAGGGAATAAGGAGAACATTATTTTTAAGTTTTTATTAAACTTTGGGGTGAAGATATGAGTTAATACTTTAAATTAGAATACTAGAATTTTTATTATAAACTCAAAACTTTCAAATATGTATTAAATGATTCATTATTCAATTTTGCCTTCAAATAGCTTATCAAATATAGCTTCAGATCACTGCAAGTATTCAAATTTCTTATTGATTTCAATACACATATTAAAACTCCCATTTAAGCCTGTAATGAAATTTCTTCAAATTTTTGTAATTTCTGAAATGAAGGTTCAGTGTTTTGTTCTCTTTTAAGTTCAGCCAATAAGACAGATGTCATGGTGGAGAGTTCTGACAAAATATGGTCCACTGGAGAAGGGAATGGCAAACCACTTTAGTATTATTGCCTTGAGAACCCAATAAACAGTATTGAAAAGTCAGAAAGATAGGACACTGAAAGATGAATTCCCCAGGTCAGTAGATGCCCAATTGCTCCTGGAGAAGACTGGAGAAATAACTCCAGAAAGAATGAAGGGATGGAGCCAAAAGCAAAAACAACACCAAGTTGTGGATGTGACTGGTGTAAGAAGCAAGGTCTGATGCTGTAAAGAGCAATATTGCATAGGAACTTGGAATATTAGGTCCATGAATCAGGGCAAATTGAAAGTGATCAAACAGGAGATGGCAAGAGTGAATGTTGACATTCTAGGAATCAGCAAACCAAAATCGACTGGAATGGGTGAATTTAACTCAGATGACCATTATATCTACTATTGTGAGCAAGAATCCCTTAGAAGAAATGGAGTAGCCATCATAGTCAACAAAAGAGTCCAAAATGTAGTACTTGGATGCAGTCTCAAAAATGACAGAATGATCTGTGTTCATTTTCAAGGCAAACCATTCAATATCACAGTAATCCAAGTGTATGCCCCAACCAGTAATGCTGAAGAAGCTGAAGTTGAAGGAGTCTATGAAGACCTACAAGACCTTTTAGAACTAACACCCAGAAAAGATGTCCTTTTCATTATAGGGGACTGGAATGCAAAAGTAGAAGGTCAGGAGATACCTGGAGTAATAGGCAAATTTGGCCTTAGAGTACAGAGTGAAGCAGGGCAAAGGCTAATACAGTTCTGCCAAGAGAACGCACTGGTCATAGCAAACACCCTCTTCCAACAACACAAGAGAAGACTCTATACATGGACATCACCAGATGGTCAACACCAAAATCAGATTGATTATATTCTTTGCAGCCAAAGATGGAGAAGCTGTCAGCAAAATCAAGACCGGGAGCTGACTATGGCTCAGATCATGAACTCCTTATTGCCAAATTCAGACTGAAATTGAAGAAAATAGGGTGGGTGGGGTCACACTGAGTCGGACACAACTGAAGCGCCTTAGCAAGCAAGCAAGGGAAAACCACTAAACCATTCAAGTATGACCTAAATCAGATCCCTTACAATTATACAGTAGAAGTGAGAAATAGATTTAAGGGACTAGATCTGATAGAGTGCCGATGAACTATGGATGGAGGTTGGTGACATTGTACAGGAGACAGGAATCAAGACCATCCCAAAGAAAAAAAATGCAAAAAAGCAAAATGGCTGTCAAGGAGTTCTTACAAATAGCTGTGAAAAGAAGAGAAGTGAAAAGCAAAGGAGAAAAGGAAAGATATAGCCATCTGAATGCAGAGTCCCAAAGAATAGCAAGGAGAGAGAAGAAAGCCTTCCTCAGTGATCAATGCAAAGAAATAGAGGAAAACAATAGACTAGGAAAGACTATAGATCTCTTCAAGAAAATTAGAGATACCAAGGGAATATTTCACACAAAGATGGGCTCAATAAAGGACAGAAATGGTATGGACTTAACAGAAGCAGAAGATATTATGAAGAGGTGGCAAGAAAACACAGAAGAACTGTACAAAAAAGATCTTCTCGACCCAGATGATCATGATGGTGTGATCACTCACCTAGAGCTAGACATCCTGGAATACAAAGTCAAGTGGGCCTTAGGAAAGATCACTACAAACAAAGCTAGTGGAGGTGATGGAATTCCAGTTGAGCTATTTCAATTTCTAAAAGATGATGCTGTCAAAGGGCTACACTCAATATGCCAGCAAATTTGGAAAACTCAGCAGTGGCCAAAAGGTCAGTTTTCATTCCAATCCCAAAGAAAGGCAATGCCAAAGAATGATCTGCCGGGGTCCAGCCCTGGTGGAGAAATTCAAAGTGGGGACGGCGTGGCGTCTTAGAAAGAATTATTTATTTAGATATATAAGATTAGGAAATAATAGTATAGTAGGAAAATTTAGTGGAGAAAGAGGCTGAATAAATTGGTTTACGTGGAAAGCCAATAAAGTTCCAGACAAGGAGCTTGCACCATCTACGTGGGGCCACCGGCGCCTGCTTGAATCTCTAAGGGTGCCCTGCCCTGGGCTCCCTTTCATGTGGAACTTAAAAGCCGGGACAAGTAAGTAGACATGGCGAGCCTCCACGCCCCAGATGGGAATTCAGCCTGAAATTAGAGTAGGAGACACGGGGAAACCAGTCCTTCCAATAACTGGCTCTGGCCCCTATTGTCCTTCAAGGCCTTTTATACCCTTTTTTGATTGTACACAGAGAACAATGGGAAATATAAAGTTATGCAGAGTCAGCAGCCCAGACTCTTATCAAAACCGGGCTTTTCTCTCTGCATACCTAGTTGTATACACAAGTCTTAGGTGATTTACATCATCTTCTAGCCAAAAGGGCCAATTAACATTTTACAGCTCTTTTCTGATAAGGGTTTGTTAACTAGAAGACTCATTTGTGTTAAAAGTGTTGTTCTTTCCAAAGTCTGGTGCCATTCTCAGAAAGCAGTAAATAAAGTTACATTCTTACATAGTAAGGATACAGCAATTTGTAACAAGTAAAAGGAGTAGAGTGATTTATAACAGAAGAAAAGTAATTAACTCAAAACTCTAGTGTTGCTAACATCAAAACTACTATGTATCTTTTTCCATATCCTGTTTGCATTGATTAACATCTTGCCAGGTGCCTAAAAGATAAAGAATAAGGAGATCTGGCAGCAATCATTGAGTCAACAGTGATATCCTGTCACCAATATGTTTTTGAAAAGGCTCTGTAACTTTAAGATACTTAAGCTTTGTGCCCCTCGCAGTTGGGGGCTGTAAGCAATTCACAAGCTGTAAAAGGTCCAAAGGAACTTGTTAGGCAAGTTAGAGCGTTACCAGAGGGGGCTGAGCTGAAACACTTTTTTCAAATGCAGAAGACTAAAGCCCTGAGTTGACTTTTTTCAGAGAATGTCAGAAGAGTAGAAAAGCAGGCAGATTCTTATTTTGGGAGGGTACATGCTCAGGAAATGCCAGGGGGAAACCCTGAGGCTTGAATCGCCTTGCCCGAGGTCTTTTGCCACATGACCTTGTCATGGGTGGGATTCCTCACGCTGGCTCCCGGCATTAAACTACCACACAATTGCTTACACGCAAGTAAAGTAATACTCAAAATTCTCCAAGCCAAGCTTCAACAATAAGTGAACTGTGAACTTCCAGATGTTCAAGTGGTTTAGAAAAGTCAGAGGAACCAGAGATCAAGTTGCCAATATCTGCTGGATCATTGAAAAAGCAAGAGAGTTCCAGAAAAACATCTATTTCTGCTTTATTGACTATGCCAAAGCCTTTGACTGTGTGGATCACCATAAACTGTGGAAAATTCTGAAAGAGATGGGAATATCAGACCACCTGACCTGCCTCTTGAGAAATCTGTATGCAGGTCAGGAAGCAAGAGTTAGAACTGGACATGGAACAACAAACCTATTACAGATCAGGAAAGGAGTACGTCAAGGCTGTATATTGTCACCCTGCTTATTTAACTTATATGCAGAGCACATCATGAGAAACTCTGGGACAGATGAAGCACAAGCTGGAATCAAGATTGCCAGGAGAAATATCAATAACGTCAGATATGCAGATGAAACCACCCTTATGGCAGAAAGTGAAGAACTAAAGAGCCTCCTGATGAAAGTGCAAGAGGAGAGTGAAAAAGTTGACTTAAAGCTCAACATTCAGAAAACGAAGATCATGGCATCTGGTCCCATCACTTCATGGGAAATAAATGGGGAAACAGTGGAAACAGTGTCAGACTTTACTTTTGGGGGCTTCAAACTCACTGCAGATGGTGATTGCAGCCATGAAATTAAAAGACGCTTACTCATTGGAAGGAAAGTTATGACCAACCTAGATAGCATATTCAAAAGCAGAAACATTACCTTGCCAACAAAGGTCTGTCTAGTTAAGGCTGTGGTTTTCCAGTAGTCATGTATGGATGTGAGAGTTGGACTATAAAGAATGCCAAACACAGAAAAATTGCTGCTTTTGAACTGTGGTGTTGGAGAAGTCTCTTGAGAGTCCCTTGGACTGCAAGGAGATCCAATCAGTCCATCCTAAAGGAGATCAGTGCTGGGTGTTCATTGGAAGGACTGATGTTGAAGCTGAAACTCCAGTATTTTTGTCACCTGATGCAAAGAACTGACTCTTGAAAAAGACCCTGATTCTAGGAAAGATTGAAGGCAGGAGAAGGGGACACAGAGGATAAGATGGCTGGATGGCATCACTGACTTGATGGGTGTGAGTCTGAGTGAACCCCGGGAGTTGGTGATGGACAGAGAGGCCTGGCGTGCTGCGATTCATGGGGTTGCAAAGAGTCGGACATGACTGAGCAACTGAAACAAATATTTTATAATAAAAGTATATGTGTATTTATTAATTTTATTGAGGTATGGTTGATTTACAATGTTAGGTTAATTTCTACTGTACTGCAGTGACTCAATTTTACACATATATTGATCTATTTTTTTCATATTCTTTCCCATTGTAGTTTATCATAGGATATTGAATGTGATTGCTGTGCTGTACAGGAGGAGGTTGTTTCTCCATCCTATATATACTAGTTTATATCTGCTAGTCCCAAACTCCCAATCCATCCGTCCACTCACTCTCCCCCTTGGCAATCACAGGTCCGTTCTCTATGTCTTTGAGTCTTTTTCTGTTTCATAGGTTATTTGTGCTGTGTCTAATCAGTACTTTAGATATCACGTATATATATCGTATGGTATTTGTCTTTCTGTCCAAGTTAGTTCACTTAGTATGATAATTTCTAGGCCCATCCATGTTGCTACAAATGGAATTGTTTCATTCTTTTTAATGGTTGAGTGATAGAGAACGAAAAGTGTATTTAAAAAGCAGGTTTGTATTGTTTCAAGTCAGAGCCCAATTTTTTTTTTTAATGTGTTTTGGATGAATTTTCACTGACTTTGTAGCTCTGAACCTTTCATTGTTTGGGTTCAGAGACTGTTGGTAAGAGAGAGTTCAAGTCTTCGTGCCCCTTTCTGAGTCTCTCGGGTGAGAGCTGAGTGTGACTACAAGGGGGACCTTGTTTGACCAGCTTGTGAGCTCAGCGCACCCTGCTGTCTGGGCTCAGAGCTGCTCGTCTGGTGGCAGTGCCAGTAGAGAAGTGCGGGAGGCAGTTACCAGCCACTTCAGGCCGTGAAGGGCTGCCTGCCCTTGGTTCATCCCTACTGAGGGCTGCCGTAGTCCAGCTGGCTTCGTGAGGGGCTCTCCCCAGGCCCCTCTGCCCAAGGAACCGTCCCTTCAAGATCCCCCTGCACCTAAAGTCCTAAAGCTCCAGGAGGCCTGCCTGAGAGGGGCTGCATCTTGCGGGCCGGTCCAGGTATTTCAGGCTGGAATCGGTGTCCCCACAGGGCTGGAGGGTTGGAGTGAGGCTGAGACACGCCCCACCTTGATGAACATTCCTGAGCCACAGGAGGTGACTTCGGTGCCTGGGCCTTGATCCAGCCAGGCTGGGGAGGGTGACTGACGGGCAGGGCATGGGGTGCGCCTGGCTCACACCCCCAGCACTGGCTCCCTCTGCTTCCCCCTCTGTGCCCAGCCTCTCCTCCCCTCCCCTGTTACCTTGCTCCTGTTTTCTGGTCTGATTTCTCCCCTCCCTCTGTTCCACTGAACTGTGGAGTTGCGGTAGTTTCTAACTTCTGACCACCTCCTTTTCCCCCTCCCCTCCCCACTTTCTCATCTCTTC
>SJXQ01010352.1:28178-124237 GCA_006408695.1 Aepyceros melampus | reverse complement strand
GAGTCTGGCTAATGGTTTGTCAATTTTATTTATCCTTTCAAAGAACCAGCTTTTGGCTTTGTTGATTTTTGCTATGGTCTCTTTTGTTTCTTTTGCATTTTTTTCTGCCCTAATTTTTATGATTTCTTTCCTTCTACTAACTCTTGGGTTCTCCATTTCTTCCCTTTCTAGTTGCTTTAGGTATAGAGTTAGGTTATTTATTTGACTTTTTTCTTGTTTCTTGAGGTATGCCTGTATTGCTATGAACTTTCCCCTTAGCACTGCTTTTACAATGTCCCACAGGTTTGGAGTTGTTGTGTTTACATTTTCATTTGTTTCTATGCATACTTTGATTTCTTTTTTGATTTCTTCTGTGATTTGTTGGTTATTCAGCAGTGTGTTGTTCGGCCTCCATATGTTGGAATTTTTAGTAGTTTTTCTCCTGTAATTGAGATCTAATCTTACCTCATTGTGGTCAGAAAAGATGCTTGGAATGATTCAATTTTTTGAATTTACAAAGGCTAGATTTATGGCCCAGGATGTGATCTGTCCTGGAGAAGGTTCCATGTGCGCTTGAGAAAAAGGTGAAATTCATTGTTTTGGGGTGAAATGTCCTATGTCTAACTGGTCCATTGTATCATTTAAAGTTTGTGTTTCCTTGTTAATTTTGTTTTTAGTTGATCTGTCCATAGGTGTGAATGGGGTATTAAAGTCTCCCACTATTATTGTTAATTTCCCCTTTCATACTGGTTAGCATTTGTCTTAACATATTGCGGTGCTCCTATGTTGGGTGCATACATATTTATAATTGTTATATCTTCTTGGATTAATCCTTTGATTATTATGTAGTATCCTTCTTTGTCTCTTTTCATAGCCTTTGTTTTAAAGTCTATTTTATCTGATATGAGTATTTCTATTCCTGCTTTCTTTTGGTCTCTATTTCTGTGAAATATCTTTTTCCTGCCCTTCACTTTCAGTCTGTATGTGTCCCCTGTTTTAAGGTGGGTCTCTTGTAGACAACATATATAGGGGTCTTGTTTTTGTATCCATTCAGCCAGTCTTTGTCTTTTGGTTGGGGCATTCAGCCCATTTATGTTTAAGGTAATTATTGATAAGTATGATCCCATTACCATTTACTTTATTGTTTTGGGTTCGAGTTTATACACCCTTTTTGTGTTGCCTGTCTAGAAAATATCTTTTAGCATTTGTTGGAGAGCTGGTTTGGTGGTGCTGAATTCTCTGAGCTTTTGCTTTTGATTTTTCCTTCATATTGAATGAGATCCTTGCTGGGTACAGTAATCTGGGCTGTAGATTATTTTCTTTCATCACTTTAAGTATGTCTTGCCATTTCCTCCTAGCCTGAAGAGTTTCTATTGAAAAATCAGCTATTATCCTTATGGGAATCCCCTTGTGTGTTATCTGTTGTTTTTCCCTTGCTGCTTTTAATATTTGTTCTTTGTGTTTGATCTTTGTTAAATTTGATTAATATGTGTCTTGGGGTGCTTTGCCTCGGGTTTATCCTGTTTGGGACTCTCTGGGTTTCTTGGACTTGGGTGATTACTTCCTTCCCCATTTTAGGGAAGTTTTCAACTGTTATCTCCTCAAGTACTTTCTCATGGTCTTTCTGTCTTCTTCTCCTGGGACTCATATGATTCGAATGTTGGGGCAGTTAACACTGTCCTAGAGGTCTCTGAGGTTGTCCCATTTCTTTTAATTCGTTTTTCTTTTTTCCTCTCTGATTCATTTATTTCTACCATTCTATCTTCTATTTCACTAATCCTATCTTCTGCCTCCGTTATTCTATTTGTTGCCTCCAGAGTGTTTCTGATCTCATTTATTGCATTATTCATTACATATTGACTCTTTTTTATTTCTTCTCGGTCCTTGTTAAGCCTTTCTTGCATCTTCTCAGTCTTTGTCTCCAGACTATTTATCTGTGATTCCGTTTTGATTTCAAGATTTTGGATCATTTTCAGTATCATTATTCGGAATTCTTTATCAGGTAGATTCCCCATCTCTTCCTCTTTTGTTTGAATTGGTGGGCATTTATCCTGTTCCTTTACCTGCTGGCTATTCCTCTGTCTCTTCATCTTGGTTATATTGCTGAGTTTGGGGTGGCCTTTCTATATTCTGGCAGTTTGTGGAGTTCTTTTAATTGTGGAGGTTCCTCACTCTGAGTGGGGTTGTATCAGTGGCTTGTCAAGGTTTCTTGGTTAAGGAAGCTTGTGTTGGTGTTCTGGTGGGTGGAGCTGGATTTCTTCTCTCTGGAGTGCAATGAAGTTTCCAGTAATGAGTTATGAGATGTCAGTGGGCTTGGAGTGACTTTGGGCAGCCTGTATACTGAAGCTCAGAGCTGTGTTCCTGTGTTGCTGGAGAATTTGCATGGTGTGTCTTGGTCTGGAACTTGTTGGCCCTTGGGTGGTGCTTGATTTCAGTGTAGGTATGGAGGCGTTTGATGAGCTCCTGTCGATTAATGTTCCCTGGAGTCAGGAGTTCTCTGGTGTTCTCAGGATTTGGACTTAAGCTTCCTGCTTCTGGTTTTCAGATTTATTTTTACAGTAGTCTCAAGATTTCTCCTTCTATACAGCACCATTGATAAAATATCTAGGTTAAAGATGAAAAGTTTCTCCACAGTGAGGGACACCCAGAGAGGTTTACAGAGTTATATGGAGAAGAGAAGAGGGAGGAGGGAGTTATAGGTGACTCGAATAATTCCCTTCCTGCACAGGCATGGTATCCCTCTCTGTCTTGGCGCCCCAGGTTGCTATTTAAAAAAAAAAAAAAAAAAAACAAAGATGTGATGGTTTACACAGCATTCATTTATTCCTTATAGTTCTGGAGGCTGAAAGTCCAAGATCAGGATCTGCATGGTCAGGCCTGGTAAAGACCTTCCTAGCCTTCTTACTGCCCTCATATAGTGCAGAGAGGAAGCTCTGGGGTCTCCACTGCTTTTTGGAAGGGCACTAAACTTACTTACCTCCCCTGAACCCCACCTAGTGATACCATCACATCCAGGGTTACAGCATCATCAACATATGAAGAGGGAAGACACAAACATTCAGTCCATAACACTGCCCATTCACAAGGACACTAGAGTGCAAAAGTTATTCATAATCAAGTAGTTTAGAAGGTGATTTTGAAGGATGATAAGCTGATGCTGAGAGCTGGTTAAAGGCATTATGCTATAATATATGCCACCTCCCACACATTATCCTATTTCATCTTTACAGCCATGACATGGGAATTTATTACCCTTTTTTCGAAGACAGAGGCTCAACGTTTCAAGCCCAGATGTCTTTCAGTTCAGATCTTAGAATTTTTCAGCTATATCAAGCAAGGCTTATACCTTGACCATGGAACTTGATTTCTCAGGCAGGACTTTTGGTGCTAATATTGGTTTTATTAGATGGTTTCAGAGACTGTGTATATTTGGAAACTTTACTGACCAATCATGTGTCATCTTTCATAAGAGTTTCTCCCTAAAATAGGTGAGACCATGCCAAAGGTATAAAGAACACAAATGGGAAATAAAATATTCTTAGAAAAACTGGGACTGTGATTTGGAGTGTGACTTAGTCCTCCAAATCTGTTTCCTTTGCTCTCTGACATCGCCACAGTGTTTAGGAGCTCCAATGTTGCAGACCGGGCCCCCAGTCCCTGACTTTGCTGAGTCCCACAGTGTTGTCAGTGAGTGACTCACTTCACGAGACCCTCTTCTCCCATCTGTAGAAAGAGGGAGTTGGATCGATCAGTAGCTCACACACTTTTTGTTCTCAGGACCCCCTTTACACTCTTAAAATCATCAAGAACCCCAAAGTCCTTTTGTTTATGTAAGTTATAGCTGTTGGTATTCACCTGTATCAGAAATTAAAACAAATGTTTTTAAAATTTTGATTTATTCACTTTAAAATGACATTGACATATTACATAAATAACAACATAAACATACAGCAATATGTATTTTATGAAAGATAACTTTTTCCTAAAACCAAAGAAATTATAGACTCTTAACTCTTTTGCCTTTTGGCACATTCCTTCAATCTGACTTAAAGGAAGATAATTCACCCTCTTACCTGCTTCTTACATCCAGCCTGTTGTGATTGGTTGTTTGGCCAGAGTGTAGGAAAAATTTTTGGCTTCACCCAGATGTGTAGTCAGAACAGGAACACACAGAGAAGTAACTTCACAGACTCCTGGGAAAGGTCCTGAGGGTACTCCTGGGTCCTCAGACCACACTTTAAGAATCAAGGCTGGAGAAGACTCTTGAAAGTCCCTTGGATAGCAAGGAGATCAAACCAGTCAATCCTAAAGGAAATCAACCCTGAATATTCCTTGGAAGAACTGAAGCTCCAATACTTTGGCTACCTGATGTGAGGCTCCAACTCATTGGGAAATACCGTGGTGCTAGGAAAGATTGAGGGCAGGAGTAGAAGGGGGCAACAGAGGATGAGATGGTTGGACGGCATCGTCGACTCAGTGGACGTTAGTTTGAGCAGACTCTGGGAGATAGTGAAGGACAGGGGAGCCTGGCTTGCTGCAGTCCACGGGGTCACAAAGAGTCACACGTGACTGAGTGAGTGAACAAAAGTCTAGGTGATGTTTAAACCCAGCCCAGGCTCTGATTTTCCTTGTGTTTCGGGACACTTCATTCAAAGTTTGCCTCCTCTGGAGAACCTAGGGCACTGGCACTTGTGAAATACGAGCTTTAACTCTCTTTGCTCCTAGAATGAACACAAAACCCCAAAGAATCATTTGTGTGTCAGTAGAGGAGATTTCATGGCCCTTCATTTTGATTTAGGGGGAGTTCAGAAGTTCAAAGAATTTCTGAGTGAAAGAGGTTAGAAAATGTGAGCTATGCTCCTTGGCTATCTTGACTAGCAGCTTTCTACAAGCAGATTAAAAAAGAAGAGAATTGTTGAGGCTCCCCGTTGAATAAGCATTGCGCCCCTTTCACCCCGCGTCTGTGTGTGCGCGCGGCCCGGTGTTGACATTTGTGCTGTTGGTGTGGTGGCCTGGGATGTGGTGCTCACCCCACCCCGTCATGAATGATGCAGATGTTCACAGTGTCCTGAACAAAACCTGCCTGGTGACAGCTGTTCAGAATCAGTAATAAGAAAGGACACATGGCTAATCCCCGCTAAATTAATCAAGTCGAACATCTTTTGTTTTTTAATTTGGGCAGGATAAAAAAAAAAAAAAAGAATGAAATAATGCCATTTGCTGCAACATGGGTGGACCTAGCGACAATCATATTAAGTGAAGTAACTCAGAAAAAGACAAAGATGATATGATATCCCACTTATGTGGAGTCTGTAAAAAATGCTACAGATGAACTTAGTTACAAAATAGTGAGAGACTCACAGACATGGACAAGAAACTGATGAAGACAAGAAACGGGGAAGGGTGGCAGAAGAGGGGTAAATTAGAAACGAGGGAGTAACAGATACATGCTATCAACACAGTATTTGTGTGTGTGCACGTCTGTTCAGTCCGTCATGCCTGACTCTTTGTGACCCCAGGGACTGCAGCCCACCAGGCTCCTGTGTCCATGGGATTTCCCAGGCAAGAAGAGTAGAGTGGGTTGTCATTTCCTCCTCCAGGGGATCTTTCCCACCCAGGGATCAAACTTGTATCTTCCTTTATCTCTTGCATTGGCAGCCACCTGGGAAAACCGTGCCACTATATATATATATAGACTAATAGATAGTCAATAAAGACCTACTGTATGGCACAAGGAACTTCACTCAGTATCTGGTAATAACCTATATGGGAAAAGAATCTGGGAAAGATTATGTATGTGTATAACTGAATCACATTACTGTACACCAGAAACTAACAGAACATTGTAAATCCACTATACTTCAATAAAAAGTTAATTTAAACATAAATAAATTTAGGCAAATAGATTTATTGTCTTTTAGAATAAGTCAAACAGAAGAAACTACCATTGCCTCAGAATTATGGCATTATGGATAATGTTTTCTAGGTCCCTGTTTGGTTAATGAGTTGAAGAGAGTTTGTAATAACCATCACTGGAGGTCTCAGTTCAGTCAGTTCAGTCACTCAGTCGTGTCCGACTCTTTGCGACCCCATGAATTGCAGCACGCCAGGCCTCGCTATCCATCACCAACACCTGAAGTTCATTCAAACTCACATCTATTGAGTCAGTGATGCCATCCAGCCATCTCATCCTCTATCGTCCCCTTCTCCTCCTGCCCCCAATCCTTCCCAGCATCAGGGTCTTTTCCAGTGAGTCAACTCTTGGCATGAGGTGGCCAAAGTACTGGAGTTTCAGCTTTAGCATCATTCCTTCCAAAGAAATCCCAAGGTTGATCTCCAGAATGGATTGGTTGGATCTCTTTGCAGTCCAACGGACTCTCAAGAGTCTTCTCCAACACCACAGTTCAAAGGCATCAATTCTTCGGTGCTCAGCCTTCTTCACAGTCCAACTCTCACATCCATACATGACTACTGGGAAAACCATAGCCTTGGCTAGACGGACCTTTGTTGGGAAAGTAATGTCTCTGGCACTGCTTTTGAATATGCTGTCTAGGTTGGCACTTGAGGCTTAGATGGTTTCTTTTTCCAAAGCAAGACTCCAAAGGTAGAAGAAGGGCTCTGTGATCCAGTGGCTCCCACCTCCTGCACCTGCACCCCCATCCTAGCGCACACATTGCTAAGGCCACCTCTGCAATGGCGAGCTGCTCAACTAGTGCCTGGGAAGCACAGCTGCACACCTGGGCTTCATCAGAGTGAAAGTCCTTCTTGATAACCCATGACAGGTTCTGGTTGCTAGAAGACTGTGGCTTTTGCCCAGGAAGAAAATGACTCCAGAAGTTGCAGTTTAATACACAGCTTTTATCAAACTAGGAAAAAATGATTTGCTATCACCCTTTACTCAAATAATAGTCCAGTGACATTTCTAAATTCAGCAATTCATGTTGTTTACCTTCTTGAAATTCAGTAGTTAGCAAGCAAGTCAGGAAATGCTGGTCATTTATTGAAATGAAGCAGTGTCTTTAAGTATGTACCTGAAATGCCCCTGTTTGAGGCAATAGCTCACTGTAGGTTTTCTGTCTTCTGTTGAACCACCTGTCGTCTTCATACTGTTGCATTTCCAGAACTTTACTATTAAAATCTACAGCCTGCAAAAATGAGGCTTAATAATTAAAAAAAAAAATTTCAGAAGCAAATACTGTTCTTTTGTATCCATTCTGAATGCAGAGCTATTCTGGTGATAACTCTTAACATGGTTAACTCTGGTGAAGTCTCATAAGGTTCAAAGCACACTGTTGAGTGTTTTAACCTGAATGTAACAGTTGAATGCAGGCTCTGAGACCCGACTGCTTGGATCCGAGTCCTAGAATACGATTTTCAGTGAGGGTTGCCTTTCTCGTTTATACTTAGAATTTTATCTGATCAAGAACTAGAGCCTGCTCCTTTGTCAAAGACATATACACTTCATTACCAAAATCAAGAATCAAAACATTTGTGGGACTTCCCTGTCAGCCCAGTGATTAAGACTCTGCCCTTCCACTGCAGGGGACATGTTTGATCCTTGGTCAAGGAACTGACATCCCACATGTGCCATGGTGCAGAAAAAAAAAAATCAAAATATTTGGTTCACTGGTTCTTAAAATGTCCAGGAAATAATCGGGCCACTTTCTGCCCCTGGTAGAGGGGCTGCTGTCAGGAGGAGCACACTGCCTGCACTGTTCACCTATTTGCCTGGGCCAGGTCAGATGGACACTCAGTCATGTCCCACTCTTTGCGACCCTGTGGACTGCAGCATGCCGGGCTTCCCTGTCCATCACCAACTCCTGGAGCTTGCTCAACTCATGTCCATCGAATCGGTAATGCCATCCAACCATCTCATCCTCTGTCTTCTCCTTGTCCTCCTGCCTTTAATCTTTCTCAGCATCAGGGTCTTCTCAAATGAGTCAATTAATCAATCAGGTAGCCAAAGTATTGGAACTTCAGCATCAGTCCTTCCAGTGAATATTCAGGACTGATTTCCTTTAGGATTGGCTGGTTTGCTCTCCTTACAGTCCAAGGGACTCTCAAGAGTCTTCTCTAGCACCCAGTTCAAAAGCATCCATTTTTTAGCACTCAGCTTTCTTTATAGTACAACTCTCATATCCATACTCGACTACTGGAAAAAACATAGCTTTCACTGGATGGATCTTTGTCAGCAAAGTAATGTCTCTGCTTTTTAATATGCTGTCTAGGTTGGTTATAGCTTTTCTTCCATGGAACAAGCATCTTTTAATTTCGTGGCTGCAGTCACCATCTGCAGTGATTTTGAAGCCCCCCAAAATAAAGTCTTTCATTGTTTCCCCATCTTTTTCCATGAAATGATGGGACCAGATGCCATGATCTTGGTTTTTTGAGTGTTCAGTTTTACAATAGCTTTTTCACTCTTCTCTTTCGCTTTCATCAAGAGGCTCTTTAGTTGTTTGCTTTCTGCCATACGGGTGGTGCCATCTGTGTATCTGAGGTTATTGATATTTCTCCTAGCAATCTTGATTCCAGCTTGTGCTTCATCCAGCCCAACATTTCACATGATGTACTCTGCATATAAGTTAAATAAACAAGGTGACAATATACAGCCTTGACGTACTCCTTTCCTAATTTGGAACCAGTCTGTTGTTCCATATCTGATTCTAACTGTTGCTTCCTGACCTGCATACAGATTTCTCAGGAGGCAGGTCAGGTGGTCTGATATTCCCATCTCTTTCAGAATTTTCTACAGTTTATTGTGATCCACACAGTCAAAAGCTTTAGTGTAGTCAATAAAGCAGAAGTAGATGTTTTCCTGGAATTCTCTTGCTTTTTCAGTGATTCATTGGATGTTGGAAGTTGATCTTGGTTCCTCTGCCTTTTCTAAATCTGGCTTGAACATCTGGAATATCACAGTTCACAGATTGTTGAAGCCTGGCTTGGAGAAATTTGAGCATTTACTAGCGTGTGAGATGAGTGCAATTGTGTCATAGTTTGAATATTCTTTGGCATTGCCTTTCTTTGAGATTGGAATGAAAACTGACCTTTTCCAGTCTTGTGGTCACTGCTGAGTTTTCTAAATTTGCTGGCATGTTGAGTGCAGCACTTTTACAGCATCCTCTTTCAGGATTTGAAATAGCTCCACTGGAATTCCATCACCTCCACTAGCTTTGTTTGTAGTGATGCTTCCTAAGGCCCACTTGACTTTGCATCCCAGGATATCTGGCTCTTGGTGAGTGATCACACCAATGTGGTTATCTGGGTCATGAAGATCTTTTTGTATAGTTCTGTGTATTCTTGCCACTTCTTAATATCTTCTGCTTCTGTTAGGTCCATACCATTTCTGTCCTTTATCGAGCCCATCTTTGCATGAAATGTTCCCTTGGTATCTCTGATTTTCTTGAAGAGATCTCTAGTTTTTCCTGTTCTATTGTTTTCCTCTATTTCTTTGAACTGATCACTGAGGAAGGCATGTTGTCTCTCCTTGCTATTCTTTGGAACTTTGCATTCAAATGGGTGTATCTTTCCTTTTCTCCTTTGCCTTTAACTTCTGTTCTTTTCTCAGCTATTTTTAAGGCCTCTTCAGACAATCATTTTGGCTTTTTGGATTTGTTTTACTCAGAATGGTCTTGATCACTGCCTCCTGTACAATGTCATGAACTTCCGTCCATAGTTCTTCAGGCACTCTGTCTATCAGATCTGATCCCTTGACTCTACTTGTCACTTCCACTGCATAACTGTAAGGGATTTGATTTAGGTCATAACTGAATGGTCTAGTGTTTTTCTCTACTTTCTTCAATTTAAGCCTGAATTTGGCAATAAGGAGTTCATGATCTGAACCACAGTCAGCTCCCCATCTTTTTTTTTTTTTTTTTTTTTTCCCCCCTGTCTGTATAGAGCTTCTCGATCTTTGGCTGCAAAGAGTATAATCATTCTGATTCCCATGTTGACCATATGGTGATGTCCATGTGTAGAGTCTTCTCATGTGTTGTTGGAAGAGGGCATTTGCTATGACCAGTGTGTTCTCTTGGCAAAACTCTTAACCTTTGCCCTGCTTCATTCTGTACTCGAAGGCCAAATTTGCCTGTTACTCCAGGTATCTCTTGACTTCCTACTTTTGCACTCCAGTCCCCTGTGATGTCAGGAGGAAGACAGTGCCTGCAGTGTTCACCTATTTGCCTGTGCCAAGGTTTATAGGAAATAGATAGTGAGCCATCATTCTTGTAAATATTCTGCAGTTTGCTGTCTTCCTGACTTTCCTCTAGTGTGAAGTATTAGTCACACATCTCAGGGACAAGGATGTCATGAAAAGTTGCTTCAGAATCACTTTTTTATTCTTATTTTTTATTGAGGTATAGTTGATTTACAATGGTGTGTTCATTTCTGGTGTATAGCAGAGTGACCCAGTTATACACATATGTACATTCTTTTTTATATTCTTTTCCATGATGGTTTATCCTAGGAGACTGGATACAGTTCCCTGTGCTATGCAGTAGGACTTTTTAAATGAATTATATCATAACTGATCTGTGGAAGTTCACAATGCAATGAATACTAAGATTGACTTGGTCAGTCCAAAACACTTTTGTCATGCAGGTACCCGCAATTAACTTGCTCTAGAATCTGACCTTTTCACAGTGGATTATTACTATATGTTTCTTTCTCTACCAAAAAACATGTTCCTGTACCCAAAAGAAATGATGCTGTATAAGTATTTAAAATATAAGGCACAAAAGAATGTTTTGCTAAAAACTATCTATGGAATGTATGGTTAAAAATAAAACATTCATAGATTTCTAAGACCGTTGTTGGTTGATTACAGTTACCATCGTATAACCAGGCCCCTTCGAGATTTTTTTGATGGGCACATATTCTTTTGATCTGTGTAACATCCGTTAAAGTCAGTGAAATTGTATGGTTGAGTCAAGGTCAGTTCTGTGAAACACATCCCTTCTGGAACATCAATTAAGGTAACAAGCAAAACACTGAACTAGCTTTTAACTGTTCCTGGGCTTTCACCATGTAAAATTAATGGGGAATACGTGAATGTTATGGAGATAGTGGGGAGACCACTCCCCTAGGCACACCTGTCCAGGAAAGCAAACCACAAGCAACATTCTCCAGCAATTCTTGAGCGGCTGAGTTCTGCCCTGACTGTTAATAGATGATGTCAATACTGTAAAACCGAACAGACATCAAAACTGCAACTAGCAAAATGGTCCTCCTACAGATATACTCTGTTTGTCCGTTAAGGAAAAATCTAGTAAGACTATGAAAAAAATAAAAACCATAAACTGGCATCATTTGAATGCTCAAATTGAGGTCATTTTTATTCTAATTAAGATTTGAAAAAGAAGAACTGTTTCTGCATGCTGTTTTTAGGAAAATAACAAGCTGGAGACACGGACCATCTGTTAGACTGACCATGTAACAAGATGTTAAAATTTATTCAGACATAATGATGTGGTTTGGTATCAGATATAAGGTCTGGTCCTTCAGATCTGCTGTAATTATCTGTGTGCACTACCCCACTCAAATTATTTAACTCTCTGCTGTAAGATTGGCACTACTGATGAGGGCATTCCAACATAGCACTCAGCATACACATACGCACGCGTGCATACAGCTGGAGCAATTGATAGAAGTAATAGTATGTTAGCAAACAGGTTTATTAAGAAACTTCTGGAGATTTCAGAGACTTAAAGGAGTTCAGCGCTGAGTGAGCACTGACTTTGTATCTAATTTGTATTTATATTTGAGGAGCAGGCAAAGTCTGTGAAATTTGTTGGATTCACCTGTTCTCTGTAGCTATCAGGTATTTATTTAGCACTCACGTAATTTTGGACCTATGCACTGTACAAAAGATATAAAGCACACTCATATAAAGATATGTGCTTCAATCTGTCTCCAACATATATAAGCAGCAATACCAGAAAAACAACCCAATCAAACAGTGGCAGCAGACATAAACAGGCATTTCTCCAGGGACATACAGATGGCCATCCATCACACGAAAAGACGCTCAACATTGCTGATTATCAGAGAAATGCAAGTCAAAACTACAATGAAGTGTCACCTCACACTGGTCAGAATGGCCGTCATCACAACATCTGCAAGCAATAAATGCTGGAGAAGGTGTGGACAAAAGAGAACCTCTTGCACTGTTTGGGGAATGTAAACTGAAACAGCTTCTATGGAGAACAGTATGGATGTTCCTTTAAAAACTAGGAATAAACTAAGCAACCCCACTATTGGGCAGATACCCTGAGAAAACTATGATTGCAAAAACACATGTATCCCAGTGTTCATGGTAGCACTATTAATAATAGCCAGGACATGGAAGTAACCTAGATGAACATCAACAGATGAATGGATAAAGAAACTGTGTTATGAACATACAGTGGAATATTACTCAGCCATAAAAAGGAACACATTTGAGTCAGTTCTAATGAGGTGAATGAACCTAAAGTCTGCTTTATAGAGTGAAGTAAGTCAGAAAAACAAATTTCATATACTAGTGCATATATTATGGAATCGAGGAAAATAGTACCGATGAACCTGTTTGCAGGGCAAGGATAGAGACACAGACATAGAGAACAGACTCTGAACACAGCAGGGGATGCAGAGGGTAGGAAGAATTGAGACAGTAGCTTTGAAATATATGCATTACCATATGTAAGTAGATAGCTGATGGGATGCTGCTGTGTAACACAGGGAGCCCAACCCCGTGCTCTCTGACATCCTAGAGGCGTGGGATGGGGTCGAGGTGTTAGGGGGGTTTAAGAGAAAGGGGACACATGTACACTTACGGCTGATTCACACTGTTGTATGGCAGAAGCCAACAGAATGTTGTAAATCAATTATCCTCCAACTAAAAATAGATTTTAAAAAATGATTTGTGCCTTAGTATCCAGAAGAAGGATACAGACTTTCCAGGTGATGAGAGTTGCTTGTTGTTTGATTAAACAACAGGATTCAGTTGGATTCAAGGGTGAAAATGAAATATTTCAAAACCTATTTTCTAGTTTCTTACTAAGTAAAGTGATGTCTTGCACACTGAAAAGGTGTTTGGGTGACGAAGGTACAGTTTGCTGCAACATCGCTAAAGGATATTGAGTTTTAAAATGTCACTGTACCATCCATAGGCTCCTGTAGGTGGAAGGGTTGGGAATTTCCGCTTTGGCATTTATGAAATCAACCAGTGTAAAACAATTACATGTATTAAACGTGAGTTCTTGGAAAGAGAAAGGAGTGATAAAGGTAGCTCTATTTTCCGTTCCTCCTTGGGATACAAAAACAACAGCAGACAGGTCTTTAGAGAACCATTTCTAATTTTTAAAACTATGGCTTTTGAACTGCTTTCAAAAAGCATTTAGTGCAACTTATAATAAAAACACCAATACAGTAAGACTAAAAATGCAGCAAAACACAAAGGCAAATAGTAAAAAAATGGAGGAAGATTATTTATATATTATAGAGGAAGAATGAATAAAAAGCCTAAACCAAAAGAGAAGTTATATAGTTAAACACAGATCTTAATTTCTAATCTCTGTCAAAGTATAGCAGATAGGATGATGAGTTGCAGGTTTTTGTGTTGTTGTTGTATAGATAATGTGGGCTTCCCAGGTGGCTCAGTGGTAAAGAATCTGCCTGTCAGTGCAGGAGACACAGAAGGTGGTTTGGTCTCTGGGTCACGAAGATCCCCTGGAGGAGGAAATGGCAACCCACTCTAGTAATCTTGCCTGGGAAATCCTGTGGACAGAGGAGCCTGGCAGGCTGCAGTCCATGGGGTTGCAAAGAGCTGGCCACAACTGAGCACGCACGCGCTTAGTTAATGCACAGTGTTACGTAACTTTCAGTGGGTGGCACAGTGATTCACAGTTTTTAAAGGTTTCACTCCATTTATTGTTTTTATGAAATATTGGCTTTATTCCCTTTTGTGCAGTGTATCCTTGTACCTTACCTATCTTATACATATAATTTGCGCCTCTTACTCCCCTAACCGTATCCTGCCCCTCCTCATTTCCCTCTCCCCGCTGGTGATCACTGGTTTATTCTCTATATCTGTGAATGTTTCTTTTTTTAAGGGTGAAAATGAAATATTTCAAAACCTATTTTCTAGTTTCTTACTAAGTAAAGTGATGTCTTGCACACTGAAAAGGTGTTTGGGTGACGAAGGTACAGTTTGCTGCAACATCGCTAAAGGATATTGAGTTTTAAAATGTCACTGTACCATCCATAGGCTCCTGTAGGTGGAAGGGTTGGGAATTTCCGCTTTGGCATTTATGAAATCAACCAGTGTAAAACAATTACATGTATTAAACGTGAGTTCTTGGAAAGAGAAAGGAGTGATAAAGGTAGCTCTATTTTCCGTTCCTCCTTGGGATACAAAAACAACAGCAGACAGGTCTTTAGAGAACCATTTCTAATTTTTAAAACTATGGCTTTTGAACTGCTTTCAAAAAGCATTTAGTGCAGCTTATAATAAAAACACCAATACAGTAAGACTAAAAATGCAGCAAAACACAAAGGCAAATAGTAAAAAAATGGAGGAAGATTATTTATATATTATAGAGGAAGAATGAATAAAAAGCCTAAACCAAAAGAGAAGTTATATAGTTAAACACAGATCTTAATTTCTAATCTCTGTCAAAGTATAGCAGATAGGATGATGAGTTGCAGGTTTTTGTGTTGTTGTTGTATAGATAATGTGGGCTTCCCAGGTGGCTCAGTGGTAAAGAATCTGCCTGTCAGTGCAGGAGACACAGAAGGTGGTTTGGTCTCTGGGTCACGAAGATCCCCTGGAGGAGGAAATGGCAACCCACTCTAGTAATCTTGCCTGGGAAATCCTGTGGACAGAGGAGCCTGGCAGGCTGCAGTCCATGGGGTTGCAAAGAGCTGGCCACAACTGAGCACGCACGCGCTTAGTTAATGCACAGTGTTACGTAACTTTCAGTGGGTGGCACAGTGATTCACAGTTTTTAAAGGTTTCACTCCATTTATTGTTTTTATGAAATATTGGCTTTATTCCCTTTTGTGCAGTGTATCCTTGTACCTTACCTATCTTATACATATAATTTGCGCCTCTTACTCCCCTAACCGTATCCTGCCCCTCCTCATTTCCCTCTCCCCGCTGGTGATCACTGGTTTATTCTCTATATCTGTGAATGTTTCTTTTTTGTTATGTTCACTAATTTGGTTTGTTTTTAGATTCCACATTTAAATAGTATCATACAGTATATTTTCTTCTCCCTCTGATATATTTCGCTAAGTATAATACCTTCCAGGTCCACCAGTGGCTGTTGCAAATGGCAAACTTCATTGTTTTTTATGACTGATAGTATTTCATTGTATATATTCTTTACTTCCTCGTCTGTTGACGGAAGTTGCTTCCATATCTTGACTATTGTAAACAGTGCCTCTGTGAACATGAGGGTGCATGTTTCTTTTCAAATTAATGTTTTCATTTTCTTCAGATACATATGCCCAGGGATGGGATTGCCAGGTCTTGTGGTAATTCTGTTTTTAGTTTTTTGAGAAACCTCTATACTGTCTTCCACTGTGGCTGCACCAATTTACATTCCCACTGGGGTTCTCATTTTTCCCACATCCTCACCAACATTTGTTATTTGTGGTCTTTTTGATGATAGCCATTCTGCCAGGTGTAAGGTGATATCTCATTGTAATTTTAATTTGTGTTTCTCTGATGATTATCAGTGTTGAACATTTTTTCTTGTACATGATGGCTTGATGGTCTCCTTTGGAAAAATGTTTATTCGGGTCTTCTGCCCACTTTTTAATTGTGTTGTTTGTTTTTTATATTGAATTATATGAACTATTTATATATTTTGGACATTAACCCCTTATAAGTCATAATTTGCAAATATTTTCTTTTTTAATTGACAGTTTTGATTGTGATAAAATACTTCTACCATACAATTTATTATCTTAACCATTTTTAACTGTATAGTTCAATGATGTTAAATACATTGACACATTGTTATACAAACAAGTCCCTACTCCCCCCTATTCCCAGCCCTGGTAACAACCATTCTGCTTCCTATCTCTTTGAATCTGACTACTCTAGGTACCTCAGAGAAGTGGACTCATACAGTATTTTTCTTTTTGTGACTGCCTTATTCACTTTGCATGATGCAGTCAAGTTTCATCCATATTGTAGCACATGTCAGAATATCCTTCGTTTTTAAGGCTAAATAATGCTTCAACATATGTATGTGGCACACTCTATCATTCATCTGCTGATGCACATTGGATTGCTTCCACTTTCTGGGTATTTCCAATAGTGCTGTTATGAACATGGGTGGACCCTGCTTTCAATTCTTGCAGAGATTCTGTAAGTTGAAGCTAGCTTGCATTCTCCTTGTAGATGGCCAAAACATGAGTAAACCTGTAGCTGTTCAGGCTAAAGCTGAGCTTCTGAGTCCTCTGGTACCTGTAGCCTGGAATATGTTGTGGTTTCGGCTTATCAACTGTCTGTTTCTATCAGAGCAGAACATGAATATGATTCCAGGAATGTATTTAGTTAGGACAATAATTTCCTAAGTCAGCTGTGTCCAACATGGACCTCCAGATAATTGAATAAGATTTTCAAGCACATCTTTAGTAATATTTTAGTAGACCAGTGCTTGAATACCAAAACAAGAGTGTTTTTCTGACAGCCATTGGACAATAGGTTAAATGGGCTATTCTCATAATGTGAAAGAGGGCAAAACCATTATCATGTAATAATGGCAAGAACACATGGATCCTGTAGACACACAGTTGTTCACGTCATTTAGCCACTAACTTAAAAGCAGGCAACTACCATGCAAATCATTTAAATTGTGAAGCCCTTCCCACTCTGATTTAAATGGGCCTTTTTCTGAATCCTGCTCTTTTTTAAAGTATTTATGTATTTGGCTGCATCGGGTCCTGGTTGTGGCACATGAGCTCTTTCATTGTGGCGTGCAGACTCCTCTCCAGCTGTAGCTTGCAGGCTCAGTAGCTGTGGCACAAGAGCTCAGTTGCTCCAAGGTATGTGGGGATCTTAGTTCACTGACTAGGGATTGAACCCAGGTCGCCTGAACTGGAAGGCAGATTCTTCAACACTGGATGAGCAGAGAAGGCCCTCTAATTCCCCCTTTTATTATGAGAGTAAATTCTATATCCTACTCAAAATTCTTTCAAAAGAAAAAAAAAAAGTATTTTTCTCTTTTGTTCCAAGTAAATCAAGTTTAGAGACACTAGATTACTTTAATATCTTAAAACTATTTCCAAATGATCATATGATTTCAGTTTAGTGTAATAGGTGTCCTAAGAAAGGACCAGATAAAGTGATAGCTGTGAATAAAATTGGTTTCCTAGTTTGAGAAAATGATAAGACAACTGAAATGCTTCTTTCTTTTTCTGTTTTTTAAGGGTGTCTTTGGAATATTTTAGAACTGTCATTCTCATGGATTTAAGCCTAAGGTCTTTGCACTGAAACTGGGTCTCTGTGACCATTTTGTTATTGTGTTTTTTTAAAATTGGAGTTTGTGCTATTCCTACAAATGAGACGATGTTTATAAACGATGTTGTATCCACATTTAGAAGTAGAGACCAGTGAGTGTCAGGTCTGATGTTCACCTTAATACAAGGCTGTTTCCTATATCAAAAATCTCCTACTGGCTCTATATCAGCTCCACTGTTCACAGGTAACTTTTGCATTTACTTTTTGTTTTGTACAAATTTATACAAATTTCATCTCTTTCCCAAAGTAGTCTCTGTATTTTTACATGTTTTTTTTTAAAGTCAAAATGAGGTAAGATAAAAGCAGGTAGCAGAGATAATTTTTATGTTGTTGTAAAATTAATCCCCGTATCATGCTGAAAAGATTGTCCTTGTTTCAACTTCTTTGGATGTACATTAAATTTCTGTGCATTTAATCTAATTGTGCAAAAGATGATGTGATGTAAAATGTGTTTTTAAGATGGCCTATTTTCTTGAAATTTCAAGCTATATTGAGTACACAGCACTCTTCATTTAGAGAGCTCAATTTCATGCAGTGGCAGCAGCAGTGGGATTGGAAAAACACAAAAATCTTAGCACATAACGGGGAGCAAAACATAAACAAGTGAGCAAATGTAACAGCAAAACATTTGAGGTACCAAATACCTCTTTATAGTTGTAAAGAGACGCTCTTGAGGGAGAGAGCTGTAAATGACTGCGCCAGCAGCGTGGAGAGAGGAAGAGGCCTGAGGGATTTTCCCCTTTTTATTTCTGTATGGCCGCACTGGGTCTTCATTGGTGCGTGCCGGCTTTCTCTAGTTGTGACGAATGGGGGCGACTCGGCTGTGGTGCCCCAGCTTCTCATTGTGGGGGCTCCTATTACTGCAGGGCGTGGGCTCAGCAGCTGTGGCGCACAGGCTTAGCTGGCGAGCCGTGTTTGTGCTGGAGGTGGTTGAAACGGTCGCCCTAAGAGTCTCTGAACTGGAACTAGAGAGCGAAGAAGAGTGAAGCCTGTGTGACTGGGATGTTAACGTGGCTGAAAACAGCTTCAGGTGGTTCTCTTGAGTCAGGAGCCTGAAAGGCAATTCCTGCCGTCTCACGGCATGGACTTAGAGTGGAGAGGGTATGTCTGTCAGAAAGGAGTTCATCCCTCGGAGGTCTGTTTTAAGAACATCCTGGCCTCTTCAGGGCTTCCCTCGTCCTCCGCTGGTAAGGAATCCGCCTGCGATGCCGGAGACCTGGGTTCGATCCCTGGGTTGGAAAGATCCCCTGGAGAAGGGAAAGGCTCCTAATCCCAGTATGCTGGCCTAGAGAATTCCATGGACTGTATATAGTCCATGGGGTCACAAAGAGTTGGACACGACTTTCATTTTACCTCATTAGCCTCTTCAAGTTGTCTTTTGAGGAACTCTGTTCATAATCTAGGATCATTCTGGCTTTATCTCATATTCCAGTCACTGCTGTGGTGACCAGTTCAGTATAGATTTCCCCCCGTTTCATGGATACAGCTCTCGAGAGTGCTGTGCTCGTCACTGCGAGTCTTTTCCACTGCTGCCTCATGGGGGGCGGTCCTTCAGGAATTGCTTGGCTCACATGCAGAGGCCTGTGTTTTGAAGAAAAAAACCTGGGTTTAAGTCCAAGGCTCGATTCTGTACCTAAATTATTTCCTTGTCACGAACATGAGAATGAGTCTGCACAAGGCATTATGAGAACTGACGAAATTTTGGTATGGTAGGCATTCCGTAAGTGATAGCTTTGAAAACGATGGGGATTATTCAGGTAATAATGCCTCAAGAAAGAGTTAAAGAGATGCTTTTCCTATACAGGTGACAAAAAAGTGCTTTTTTTAGGTGTGTTGTTACACATTAATATTCTAATCTGTTTTTCAAGTAGAATCTGAGGTCTCTCTGTAAGCAATCTTTAATCTGTGTGTGGACGTTTTGCTAACACATCTGATAATAGAAACACTTTGACACGAGACCTTTGTACTCCTGTTCTACCCTGGGCAAGTCACGTCTGCCTTCTTGAAAATCTGCGTCCTCTCTGTTTTTTCTCCTGATTTATTTACCATGCTGTGTGTAGAAATAACAGTAAGAATGCAGTCTTATTTTCCTGAAAAGTAAGTTTAAGAATTTGATTCTTTCTTGGTCTGTTTTAACCAAAATGATTATTGGTCTCTCAAGAAGCATTTTGTTCTCCCCATGACATCAACAGCAAAAGCTAATGTTCATAGAGGGCTTTATAATTTAAGAACTTCCATATAGTTGCTCCCTTCAACTCTGCACAGTGGGATTTAGTGTTAATTCCTAGTTTTACATATGATAAGCCTAGATCTCAGAAGTGACATGATGCCAGGCCCACAAAACCAGCACACTCAGGGGCCCAGGGGCCATGCATTCCTACCCCCTACTGGGGCAAAGCCAAGGATGTCTGTTCTGCCTCCAGCGCAGGGAAGCCGAAGGGATCAAGTGCTTAGGGGTGCACTTTTTAAACTGCGTGTCATCAAATGTGTGTTGCATTATATTCCGCAGACATCCAGATTTGCTATCCGCTTCACCCCGTTTTACAACCTATATCTCTCCTTTTGTTCTTAGAAACTTTTCAAGAACTTCACAAAAGCAGTATCTAGTTTATTAGCCACTTGATCTTTCTGTGAATTTTCAGTGTTACCTTTCTCTAATCATCACTATCACATGTACATCTGTGTGTCTGTCATTCATTTGGCTGTCTTCACTTGTCCTCTTTCCTTTCGGCTTTCCTTCTCTCTCATTCATTCATGAAACACTTTTGCATAAAGATGGACACAGGGCACTTGCCTGTCAGACTCTCTGACCTTCACAAAGGTCAATCAGACATGGATCTTGCCTTTAAGAAGCTTAAAGTTGCAATTGCAATGGAGAAAGTGAACTGAGCCTTTCCCCCCCCCCCCATGTACAAAATGCATAGAAATTTTATATTTTACAAGATCTTAAATATATCAGAGAAGGCAATGGCAACCACTCCAGTATCTTGCCTAGAAAATCCCTTGGAGGGAGGAGGTTGGTGGGCTGAAGTCCATGGGGTCGCTAAGAGTCAGACACGACTGAGCGACTTCATAGAAATTTTGTATTTTAAAAGATCTTAAATATATAACCAAGCTCAAAAGGAGAAAAACAAAAACAGGTGTAAGAACAGAGACTTCACAGCAGAGTAGTTCAGCTTGGAGCTAAAGCTAGCTGCACATGGCCCTCAGACTTCTGGATGTAGAGAAACGCCTTAGGAATGGGCGTTAGAAGACAAACAGGAATGGGACAGGGGAATGTACAGTCCAGCAAGGCTGGGCCTGAAATGGATCCCCCAGGCTCTGAAAAGACTTCGCTGTCGACTAGCGGGGACAGTAAGCCCAGCCAGCCAGCCCGCCCAGGGATGTGGCAAGGAAGCTGAAAGAAACAAGAGCCGCAAGCCTGCATCACGGCAAGTGTGGAGTCCAAATTTAAACTACATGAATCTTACAAAAAGCAATTAAGCTGAAAATTTAGCATCCAGACTGGTCCAGATCAAGTGAAATGCTTGTATCCCTGATAGCTATAAATGCTAAAACTTCCTGTAGAGTCCCTTCCACAAGACAGTGCCCCTGGGATTCACCTAGAAAACAGTATATGCCTTAATAAAACATGCTGGACAGGCTTATGAGCATCCCCCCAAAATGAATTTAAAACATTTTAAACCAACTATAAACTAAACACGTTGGAAGCATTTAGAGATATAATAGATAAGGTATGATTTAGAGAAAGGAGATATAATAACCATAAAGTACAAAGTATCTCATGGAAAACAACAGAAATGTTTGAGGAAAAACTAAATCAAGCGTTTCTAGGCACCTAGCCTGCCATTTCTGAAGGAGGAAGTGGCAGTGTGCTCTAATATTCTTGCCTGGGAAATCCCTTGGGCTGAGCAGCCTGGCAGGCTCCAGTCCGTGGGGTCGCAAAGACTCAGACACGATTGAGCAAACAAGCCCAAGACAGCAAAAACATTGAAATCAAAACGCCGAGACATTAAACAGATTACACAGAAAAAGAAAAAAAATATTAGAAAATAGATGAGAAAGCCCCCTAGAATGCCCTGCGGGTGTACGTGCTGAATCACTTCAGTTATGTCGACTCTTTGTGACCCTATGGTCCATAGCCCGCCAGGCCCTTCTGCCCATGGGGTTCTCCAGGTAAGAATATGTGAGTGGGTTGCCATGCCCTCCTCCAGAGGATCTTCCCGACCCCAGGGTCAAACCCACATCTCTCTTGTGTCCTGCATTGGCAGGCGGGTTCTTTACCACGAAGCCACCTGGGACGCAGTACAGAGATGAGAAGCTAGAAAATATGAAACGGTGGTTAATTAATGCAGAAGATTCAGTGAAAAGGTCTAACCCACGAGCAGGAGTTCAAAAAGGAAAAACAGGTGGGATGGGGGTCATATTTGAAGAAACAATGTCTAAGAATATTTCAGAACTGAAGAAATAACTGCATCGTCAAATCAGATAAGGACACTGAATCCTGAGCAACAGGGGTAAAAATAAGTGTATACTTCAGTTCCTCGTGTTGAAACTGCAGGCATCAAAAATAAGCAGAGCGAGTTTTTATTAAGCTACCAAGAGAAAGTAGTAGTTCTCTACCTGTAAGGGAAAAACAATTAGACCAACAAGAAATTTCCCAGAAGTGGTGGTGAAGATCCAGATGTAGTGAAATACTATCTCCAAAGTACCGAAGGAGGTTACCACACTAGAAATCTATAACATTAACATTAACGATAGCTTAACAGCTATCGTTCGAGAATGCAGGTGAAATAAAAACACTTTCAGGCATAGCAAGACTGAAAGATTTCAACATTCAGTGATTGACTGCTGCAGAATTTTAATTATATATGTGTATATATATTCTTCAGTAAGAAATCGAACCAACCCAGTAGTAAGGAGTGAAGTGCAGTTAACAGCGGTGATCAAGGAAATAACATTTGTAACTCTAAACAGACATGAGGTGTGGATGTGAGAGAGAGAGAGAGAGAGAGAGAGAGAGAGACTTGACAGTAATTTGAAAACACGTGGAAGTTTAAATACCGAAGAGCGATACCGTGAAAATGGGGAGCAGTAAGCCAAAGATAAAGTACTCTACATTTTTTCTGTTCCTTGTGGAAAAGCTGTTGATTAACTTCAGATTTTTAAATATGCACGTTCATAACTTAATTATTTTAAGAGTAAAAATAGAATGTGAACCTTCTAAATCCAGTAGATGAGCACATAATTTTTTTTAAGCTGGATCCATTTAATGAAAGGAAACGAAGTAGAAAGAAGGAAGGGAGAAGAGGAAGTTAAAATGGTAGGAAAAAATTCCAAATTAATCAACAATTATGATAAATGAAAACAGATTAAACCAAGCTATTATAATACAGAGGCTCTCAGACTTTTTAAATTCAGCTTTTTGCTGTTTGTAAGCAACTTGTGTGAAATATAATTGTGTGGGGACTTTGTAAACAAGGGAATTTTTTTAAAGGGCATTCCAGGCAAATTCTTTTTCTTTTTTTCCCTTTGACTGCACCGTGTGGCTAGTGGAATCCTAGTTCCCTGACCAGGGATGGAGCCTGGGCCCTCTCAGTGAGAGAGCAGAGTCCTTACCACTGGACCACTAGAGCAGTCCCCAGGCAGATTCTAAAGAGAGAGCAAAAGAAAGAGCCAGAGGGAATAAGGAAGAGACAATATTAATATCAGACAAAAATTATAAGGCAAAAAAATTATGAATAAAGATTGGTGATAGAAGGAGGAAAAGAGCTTAAAGTAGTTAAAGATATGAAAAAGACAAATCACAAAAGAAGAAACTCACATGGTCAAAAAACACTTGAAAAATGTTCAGCCTGCTGGTGATCATGACCGTGCAAATAAAGGCAATAGTGGGCCTAACCTTTCAGCCCTCATCAAGTAGCAAAAACAATTCAAACGGGTTAATGACGAGTGTTGGCCGGACTTGGAACAAAAGGACATCTCATCTCCTCCTGGTTGGAATGAAGCAGCAGCTGTGCACACATCCATGACTCAGCAGTTCTATTTTCACCTATATCCTAGAGAAACACCCAAGGATGTCCCTGGGGCCTCATCTGTAATAGCCATAAAGCGGAAGCAACCCCGGTGTCCATCCGGAGTGGAAGGGATTAGCAAACTGTGGTGTGTTCAGACAAATGAAAGGCGCTGCAGAGAAAATGACTTCACTTGGAGTTACCTGTATTAAAACAGACATATCGCAGAATCACAACGTTGAATAAAAATAAGTTGCAAAAGGATGTGCATACCTAATTTTAAATTTACATAAAACAGAGTGGTACTGGGTGCTGTTTTTATGAATACATATGTGTGTAAAGTGTACATATCTGAGAGGAAATGGGAATCTCCCAAGGTGGGTGGTTCCTTTCATGAATGAGGAAGATGAATGGGACAAGGAGGGAGGTGGAGCAGGACTTAACTAGGCCGCATTCACTTTTTAAAGATCTGAAGCAAGTGTGGCAAAGATATTAGCATATATTTGCATTCTTAATTCGTCATGGTGGATCCGTAGTCTCCCGCTGTTTTTCTGTGTGTGTTTGGGTTTGGATGTGTGTGCAAGTGTTTTGAAAATATTTCCTTAATTAGAAATAGCTCCCTGAAAGACAAATACCAAGTGATATCACTTATATACGGAATCTAAAATATGACCCAAGTGAACCTATCTATGAAACAAAAACAGACTCTCAGATACAGAGAATAGACTTGCAGCTGCTGGGGTGGGGGGTTGGAGGGGAAGGACTGGAAGTTTGGTATTAGCAGATGCAAAGTATGACATATAGAATGGATAAACCACAGGTCCTACTGTAGCACAGGGAACTATATTCAATATCCCACAATGAACCATAATGGAAAACAGTATGAAAAAGAATGTGTGTGTGTATATATGTGTATAACTGAATCACTTTGCTGCAGAACAGAAATTAGCACAGCATTGTAAATCAACTATACTTCAAAGAATTTCCCTGGCAGTCCAGTGGCTAAGACTCCCAATACAGGGGTCACAGGTTTGATCCCTGGTAGGGAAAATAAGATCCACATGCTGCATTTTTTATTAAAATTTTAATTAAATTTTAAATTTCATAAATTAAAAAAAATTGTTTTAATTTTTAATGGTTAAAAATATCTCCTAGCTTATTGCTTACAGGGGAAGAAAAACATATAGCGATAATACCAAGGAAATGATGAGTTTTTTACAAATGGCTTTTAGAGAGAATTTTGCCACTGGAATCCAAGAGTGCACCCTGGAAGAGGAATCCCAGGGTGGCTTTGCCACAGACACTCACCTGCGTTCAGTCACTCACAGAAGTGGCTTAGCCATCATCAACACCTCTGTGTCTATGGCCTGAGTCAACAGGCCTGTTTCTCACTAGGAGTCTCTTTTTCACTCATTTCTTTCTGGTCATCATAACTTTGCACTTACCCAGGGCCTCCCAGAGGATTTATCACTTTGAGGAAAAACATCTGAACAATTCAGTGATGCCTGTCTGCCTTCTCACAGAAAGAGATAATGGTGACTTCTGTTGTAATATCTTGTGGATTTTTATGGAAACACTTGGATTTGGGCATAGAGAGTGGCTCTGTTGGTTGGTTGAATGGACATGTGTGTGTTTCATACAGATTCCCAAATCATCTTCTCCTGGACCAGAGAGGTTCCATTTGAGGAATCTTTTTAAACGTGGTCTGATTTCCCTTCATTTTTCAAAATTCAGTTTCTCTTTCTCTTTTTAAGTCTTTATTGGATTTGTTACAATATTGCTTCTATTTCATGTTTTGGTTTTTTGGCCACAAGGCATGTGGGATCTTAGCTTTCTGACCAGGGACTGTACCTACATACACTGCCTTGGAATGTGACGTCTTAACCACTGAACTTTCAGGGAAGTGCCTGCTTTGTCTTGTTAAATGTGTTGCTGCAAAGCGTTAGCAGGCACATTTCACGACCTCCATGGGAGGATAACGGAGGTCCATGTGGAAATGAGACTGGTCATCCTTGTCGTGTGTCCATAGCATGTATAACACATGTATAACACAGCTCTTCCTAACAGTAAGGGCTTGGAATTCTGGGCTTCACCCCACGTCAAAGCAGCGTCTCCACTCTGTGGACGATCTCAAGATCACACACAGCACCATAACACATTATCACACTTGATGTAAAGTGGAGTCATGGCACGCTTTGAAAAAGATTGGTTTCGGTACTTCTGACATTCTCCCAGGGGACGAATAAACAGCCTGACTAGGTTGGTCGAGAGGCGGTTTACCAGTCACCATACTAGGCAGCTGACTTCTCTTGCAAATACACACCCGCTCTGCATTGAAGCCAAAGGCATAACTCAGACTCAGATTTCTCTGTGGGCTCCCTGGGGCTGCTGGTCTGGGTCTGGTCCTGGACCTTCCAATCTCAGACATCTTTGCTTTTCCTTTGCAGAGAGAAGATGCACCAGTCTGCCATGTATGAACTCTGCCAGGGGATGCACCAGATCAGCCTTCAATTTGTCCGGCTGCAGCTCACCTTCGAGGAATACACCGTAATGAAAGTGTTGCTGCTGCTGAGCACAAGTAAATTGATGTCCAACTGGCACTTTTTTAAACTGTCACATCATCTGCCCTTTAGGAGACTAGCCTATTTCTAGGGCCAGGTAGTCAGTATTTAAAAGAAAAAAAAAAAGGAAGAGGAGGTGGGCAGAGGGCTTTGGTGCAGGATGAATTAAGTTACTTGCAGAGTTTGGGTGGTGCACCTGCCTTGATCCCTTCACCCATCAGGCTACTGAGGATTCGTTAAGTGTCTGTTACATGTATGGTGGAACTGGGCAGTTCAGGAACTACCAGAATGAATGGGGCACAGTCTCAACCCTCGGGGAGTTTTTGTTTTTGTCGTTCAGTCACTGAGTCATGTCCGATTCTTTGAGACCCCATAAACTGCAGCATGCCAGTCTTCCCTGTCCTTCACTATCTCCTATAAGATAAATTCAAGGTAATTTTAATACACTGTGGAAAGTGATTGTCTGCCATGATAAAGACTTGTCCTGGGGACTCAGCGGGGGGAAGCACATGCTCACTTCTTGGCATCAGAGGATTCCTGATAAGCTTCATCTCGGAGAGCTTTGCCAAGGTGAGGGACTGAGTGCGAGGCATGAGCTGACCTCCCTGCCGGGGAACATGAGGGGCCATGCTGGTGTGGGAAGCAGACCCACGTAATAGTGCTTCGCTCTGGGGAGTTGTTTTCGCCTGTTTATGATTTTTGTTATTTATCTCATTTATGTATCCACTAACTTTTCAGGGCATATCAGGTACTATTGGATTGGGGAGGCATGGTTGCCCTGTAGATTGAACCGGAAGATTCCCACCTGTTGAAGACATCTGCTGTCTATTAGGCAAGCAGGGGAGTGTGGTCCAGAAGGCTCTGAGCAGTGGGCTGACATGGCCAGAGGGGTCCTGCATGGCTTCATGAAGGGGTGTCTGGCAGTAGATAGACTGAAGGAAAGGGAATGGGATGAGGAGAGAGAGAGGCCAAGTCAGACAGAGAACTGAGCCAGACTGGAAGCCCAGAGACATGCTGTGAGGCTGTTGAAATAACAGCCTGAATACTGGTGTATTCTTGCCTGGGAAATCCCATGGACAGAGGAGTCTGGCGGGCTTCAGTCCACGGGGTCACGAAGAGTCAGACATGGCCGAGCGACCACACTTTCACTTTGCTAATGGTGGAGGGTAGCTTGCTGACAGCAGCAGGTGCATCCAAGACACACTGCAGAGTCAGCCTTGACGAGACGGGGCCGCAAAACAGTCTGGATCAGAAGCAACCTGGGTTTTGAGGGCAGAGATGATTGTGAGGTGGTAGTGGTACTGTGAGGAGAAGCGCATTCTCGTTGGGATTGGAGTGGATTTTACGGAGTATAAAACGACTTCTCCAGGTGGCTAAGTGGTAAAGAACCCGCCTGCCGGTGCAGGAGACACGGGACATGTGGGTTCCATCCCTGGGTCAGGAAGATCCCCTGCAGGATGTGCCAGCAAACCACTCCAGTCTTCTTGCCTGGAGAATGATGGACAGAGGAGCCTGGCAGGCTTCGGTCCATGGGGTCACAAAGAGTCAGACACGACTGAGTGACGAGCATGCGTAGCCCCAGAGAGAGGCCTAAAGAGGTGGAAACTGGCGGACTCAAACTCAGAAAACAGATTTGGGTACTGACATATAAGCTTGACATGATCCTTGTTGAACAGGAAAGTCCAATGGCAAATGAGGTTGCCGAGGCACAGGAAGAAGTGGGAAGACCCACTGAGGTGCTGGAAGGGAGGAACGCAGTGCCGAGGGACAGGGAGAACCATCAGGGAGGCAGAGGAGCTGGCAGAGGGACAAGAGTTCAAGGCTTCCCAGAGGCGTGACTCGTGGCAGAGCTTCCAATGGAAGCCAGGAATGCTGACAGAAGCCCACTGGGGTTGACCATGCGGCATCAGGCAGGTGCCAGAGGGCCAGGGACTTGCAGATTGCTGGGAAGCCACTTCGGGCATCTGGAACCAAGCATGAGAGGAGAGACCACAATGCCAGAAGGAGCCAGGAGAGGCGAGGGAGGCAGGGTTAGCCTTGGCAGGGATGCTAAACGCTTGTTCCCCAAACAGCGACCCAAGCCCTTCCAGACAGAGGGGAAGGAATTTGAGGAAGCTCTCATCAGATGAGGGTGAGGCTGGGATGATGGCAGGAGACAGGCTGGAGAGGAAATCTCAGAGCCGAGTGCCGTGACCACTGAGGAAAAGGAGAAGTGTTCTGGGTGCCAGGACACCAGGGCGAGTGGCGCCGACTTCAGAGGAGGAGAGGCTGTTGAGTGACCCCTGGGAAGCTGAAAGGAGCATCTGAGACATGCCCAGCCCTCCCCTCGGCCCAGCAGTCAGTGGCTGCGGTGAAGGGTTTTCAGGAGAGCCATTTGGAAGTGAGTGGCTTGAGCAACCACGCATCAAGGATAGAATGGATAAGAAAAGATGCTGACCCCAGCTGGGAGGGTTTGGGTCTGGGGAAGAGTGAAGCCTGCACCTAGCAGGGCAGGAAGGGGGGAGGCAGGGGCCGATGTGTCAGTATCTGCTCTGCACACATCTAGCGTCTCTCGGTTTCCAAAGAGTTTTTCCATCTATCATCTGAATAACACTGCAAGACTGCTAACTTGTCTAAAGGGGACAAAACAGAGGCGTGCAGGTGTGGCTTGTGCAGCCTCCTTGGTGAACTAGGACTCAGACCCAGGGCTTCGGCCTTCCCTTCCAGCCAGATGCAGGGGTGGAAGGCAGGCTGGCAGCAGGGGACAGCCGCAGGGAGGGGCGGGTGAGCCGGCTGGGCCGCACTCCCGCAGCGAGACAGACCGGCAGTCCGGGAGGGCGGTGGGTTCAGTGTGTCTCAGCTGTGTTTCGCTTGGCCAGCAAGGCTTTTCAGGTTGCTTTCGGCCTCTTGTGTTTGATTTTTATGGACTTTGATTGCACAGGCAGCCCATCCTCTCCCGTTTACCACAGGCCCCACCAGTCCTCAGTACCCACCGCTCCTCACTGTATGCTCAGCCCGCATTCAGGAGCTTGTGTTTGCAGTCCTCTGTCCACAGGCTCAGTAGAACCAGGCTCTTCTCCCTGCTCCATTGCTCTTCAAGGTTTCTGAGGCTCTCAGCGTATCCTTTCTAGACCATAACTTGGGAAATGTACTTTTAGTTCCCTGCCCAGGGATTGAACCTGCACCCTCAGCTGTGAAAGCAGAGTCCTCTCCTCTGGACTGCCACAGAATTCCCTGGAAATGTACTCTTTAAATTCAGCAACAGTGATTTTAGTCCCCTTTCCAAGCTGTATCATTAACCGTTAGAAGAAATATAAAAAAATAGAAAAGGAAAAAAGAAATCAGATGGGTGATAGAATTTAAATTTTTTTCTAAAAATGTTCATGATAACAATCCTTTATAAACATTGGCCACTCAGTTGTTATTGGTGTCTTGTCCTTTTACATCCATTTAATCAGTCAACCTTACAATCAATTCTGATGTCATTTAGCTCCCCACATTAATTTATTAGCTTCCAGGTAATTCAGTACATTAAAGGCTGATTTTTATTGATGCAGAAAAAGCAAAATAAAAAACCAGGGGAACAGAAGTAAAGAATTGTATATATCATGAAGACTTCAGGCTTTAGTAGCTTATTTTACTAATCTCTGATAGAATGTATGAAATTTTTTCTTATTTAGAAGGTTACATTATACACCTGATGTCCAGTGTATGAGGAAAGTTAAGCTGTGACATCAAGAAGACCATGTTCTTTTTGCTCACACAGGAAAGCAAACCAGTTTCCCACCCAGCTGTCTCTTTGCTCTTCTCCAGCCCATAGATTCTGGATGGTTTCCAGGAGCCCTGCTGCATTTAATAAGTAAATTCAGAAAATCTAGGCAGACCTCCAAAATTTGAGGTTTTGCCTAAGTTCTCTTTTATTTGTGGGTCTGTTTCAACTTCTAAAATATCTGGCTGGGAAAATGGTACAATATATTTCAGTCACAGCAGTAAAACACAAGTAATATTTGACACAAGTTGTTCATAATCTTGAGAATTTTTGATAACACAACTGTCAGAAATATGAAAGCTTTTGGTTAATCTCAGTAGCTACACCAAATAGCACTGAAATACAGTCATGAAATGTACTCACTCCATTCTAATTTTAGGTAATTTTTTAAATGTGTAATATCCATAAGTATCTGTGTTGAAAAATGAAAGGTTTACTCTGTAACATTTTGAAACTTAAAAAAAAATGTGTATCAATAAGTGGGCTGTGAAAGCTTTTATATATAAACTCTCAGTTTCTTTTATAAAGTTTTGGGTTAACCTTAAAATTTTGGTAGAAAGTGAATCTATAGTGTAACAGTTAACATTCTACCTATTATCATCCTTCTTTATGTTTTTTTATACTTTTAAAACACGGGTTTAATTTGAAAGAAAAAAACTGTTACATAATGAAGGACATTTAATTCTGAGTGTGAATGTCAAATATTTGAAACCACAACTAATATTGTGGCAGCCTCAGGAATGTGTGCAGTACCTACAAGGGATTTATTTTTTCCCCACGAAAATAGAGTTAAGATAAACCACAAACCAAAAGCCTCAACAATTAAAACTCAAGGAGGTCATTAACATCATGTGTGAAGTTAATTTGCAGGATAATCCATATTTTATATAGGGTTTATTTGGGAGCAGTGGTATTCTTGACTCCTGGGGTTACATGTAACATTCAAAAACATACTTAGCTGTTCTAAAGAGCTGATGACCCAAGTGATATTTTATTGCTACCACATATGATAAATGAGCAAATAGCATGTGCAATTGAGAAATGAAAGTTAGAGCACTTTCATATCCAGGCTATTACTATCACAAGATGAATTTTTCTCATCTTCATCTTCCAAAAATGAAAGTTCTCATTGACTTTATTTGTCAGAGTTAAAGCATAAGTACTTATTGGCTGTAGTGAACAAAAGCAAACATGTAAGTAGATTTTCAAAGGGAGCATCTGTAGTTTACGCTCTGCCCTCCATCTCCTCGCAGAATGCAGACACAGGTTGCTCCCTGTCTCCATAAGCTGTGTTCACGTGTGTTCTGGGAAAGATCATCTCCTTTCTGGTCCCAGAAGCACTCATTATGCTTACAGGTGCTGAATTTCAAAGTATTATTTTCAGTGAGATGTTTTTCATTTAATTAGAAAAAACTAGCAACTCTATGGAGAAGACAGTGGCAACCCACTCCAGTACTCTTGCCTGGAATATCCCATGGACGGAGGAGCCTGGAAGGCTGCAGTCCATGGGGTCTCTGAGGGTCGGACACAACTGAGCGACTTTACTTTTACTTTTTACTTTCATGCATTGGAGAAGGAAATGGCAACCCACTCCAGTGTTGTTGCCTGGAGAATCCCAGGGACGGGGTAGCCTGGTGGGCTGCCATCAGTGGGGTTGCACAGAGTGGGACACGACTGGAGTGACTTAGCAGCAGCAGCAGCAGCAGCAACTCTATAGGGCTTCCCTGGTGGCTCAGATGGTAAAGAATCTGCCTGCGATGCAGGAGACCCAGGTTCAGTCCCTGGGTTGGGAAGATCCCCTGGAGAAGTAAATGGCACCCGACTCCAGTATTCTTGCCTGAGAATTCCATGGACGGAGAAACCTGGCGGGCTACACTCCATGGGGTTGCAAAAGTCTGACATGATGTGTGCACGCGCACACACACAGGGATGGTATACACAGAAAGAAGAAAACATAGTTCTTAGTTTTCTCTTATTGAAGATAAAGGTGAATGTGATTTCTTCCCATTGGGAGTTTTTGATCTTGTTTTGTATGTAGAGCACTGTCCTGTTACCCATCACACACACACATCCAGGCACAGACCTGCCAGCAGGCTGGCTGGGTGGTCACTTGACAGTGCCTCCGTGGTCATGTGATCTTAGAGCAAAGAGAATAGGAAGTGCCTCTTTGCAGCATGTCCTCCCCCGATAGACAGCCAGTTTCCCCAAGTGTCTTTGACATTTGAACTTGAATTTCTAATTTCAGCCCCAGCTTAGATTGTCTGTGTTTCTTCCAGTTGTCCTGAAAGGTCAAAGTATATTTTCCTACATCAGAGTTATTGACAAGTTAGGGTTCATAAAAACTTTGACGACAGGCCACAGGGTAGTGTAGCATTGTGGTTAAGAGACAGGCATGGGAAGCAGACCTAGGTTTCTACTCTTTCTCCGCCATGTATTTATTGTGTCCTTGGACTAGGGATTAAAGCTCCAATCTTCAGTTTCCACATCTGTGAAATGAGGTTAATATAATGATTGTGTCATAAGACTGACGTTAACATAAGCAAAGTGCATTCTAACATACACGTGCTAAGCCAGTTACTCTTTTGTATATGTGTGTGTACAGAGGTTAACCGTTATATAGCTGCCATGTTGACTCATAACGGATTCCCCAGCGGCTCAGTGGTAAAGAATCCTCCTGCAGGACAGGAGATGCAGGAGACGGAGGTTCAATCCCTGGGTCAGGAAGATCCCCCTGAGAATGAACTGGCAGCCCATTCCAGTATTCTTGCCGGAAAAATCCCATGAACAAAGGAAGAGGAGCCTGGCAGGCTACAGTCTGTGGGGTCACACAGAGTCAGACGCAACTGAACACGCACACATATTCATAAATGGAGTAAGCAAGGTGCAGTGTCAGTCTCAAAGTGTGAGCCTCATGACCTCAAAATAGCTAAGCCATTTAACCACAGAGATGCTAAAGCTGATTTCCACTTTGTGAACTTACATGTCTGTATCCCTTCACCACAGTTCCAAAGGATGGCCTCAAAAGCCAGGCTGCGTTTGAAGAAATGAGGACAAATTACATCAAGGAGCTGAGAAAGATGGTAACGAAGTGCCCCAGCAACTCTGGGCAGAGCTGGCAGAGGTTCTACCAACTGACCAAGCTTCTGGACTCCATGCATGACGTAAGTAGAGCCTCTTGGTGTCTGTCAGCCACACACTGTGGACCCAGAGAAACCAGAGAGCTGAGAACGTTCTTGAGGCTTTGGAAAGAACAGGGGTATATTATCCACAGGAGGCAACGAGAGGTTAAAAACTGGTTAGGGGACTTCCCCTTCAATCCAGTGATTAAGGCTCTATACTTCCAGTACAGTTCCATTCCTGGTCAGGGGACTAGGATCCCAACATTTTTAATTAAACAAAAAAATTAGGAAGAAAATTATTTTTTTCAGAATACCTTTGAAACAAACTTCATTTAAAGTGAAAAGTGTGGCTCTTTTCCCTCCTGAGCAGAGTATAAGAGAAACGGGTGCCGTCGTGGCGAAATCTTGAGCTCGGGGCCAGAGAAGGAAGGGCCTCAGATTTGCTGCAGGTGTCAGGTCGAGTTTCTCATTTCTGCTGGCAACTTAGGAAATGTTTGGTTAATGGGAATGTTTGCTTTAGCATTGCATAAATAATGTCCATCTTCTACAACTGTTCATCTAATAACCCAATCTTTCAAAAACATTATTAGTGGTCCAGGGCCAGCTGGGATCATTGCATTCTTTGCCAGATTCAGAATCTTATATTCACTGTTCTTCATAGGAGTCACCTTTCATTCTTGTGTAAATATGGAAAGTAAACTCTTGAGCTTATTTCTAATTTACTGAATTACAGATGTAGTCAAGGTGTTGTTAGCACTTTCTACAAAATACTGATTTGAATAACTTGGTTTGTCATGCCACTTAAAATGTGCTTCTCATTTCATTTTGCAGCAGTTTCTTCAGTTCTGGTTCAAAATATGTTGTACAGGGTCATGCTAATTTAACATTTTTATATTTGCTTTCTTTTGGAACATTTATTGCCCAAGTTCAGCCCATGTGATCTGGATAAGAAATCCTTTTTCAACTGTTTCTGTGTTGCTGAGGACAGTGTTGACAGGCTTGATGATCAATATTATAATTGTGTTGCTACTGAAATAATGGTTTATCCTTTAGAGATTTGTCTATGCCACTAGAATGGTATGTCTTTTGGGGTTGGTTGATAAAAGAATGTCGCTTTCCAGGATTTTTACACTGAAGACCCAGTGCATATCACACTGGCCTTTATTTTCTCTGAACATTTCACATGGTAAGAGTCAAATTCCCACAAGGTGAATTGATGATAGATAGTTGGGCTAGTTATCAGTGGCCTCAAAGCATGACTTACTGGAAAATATCAGGGATAATAAATAATGGGCTACAAGACTTTGGGGAACACAGCCAACAATGCTATCCACAACTCTGACAAAAGGAAGTAAAGGAAAGTAGAGCATGAGGCGGGGTCATCCACCCAAGAATCAGGAGCACTGTTACTCTGTCCTGTTGGTTTTGTTGAAAGCCTTTCTTAGTGGAGCTGTTGCAGAAAGGGGGACCCCTTCCAGGATCGAGGGGCTTCCCTTGCAGCTCAGTTGGTAAAGAATCTGCCTGCAATGCAGGAGACCTGGGTTCGATCCCTGGGTTGGGAAGATCCCCTGGAGAAGGAAATGGCAGCCCACTCCAGTATCCTTGCCCAGAAAATCTCATGGACAGAGGAGCCTAGTGGGCTGCAGCCCATGGGGTCGCAAAGACTCAGACATGACTGAGCAACTAACACTTCCTTCTTTCCTTCTAGGATCAAGAGTGGGCTCTTGTCTGACACTCAGAAATGAATTATCCAAAGACATGCACATGCTGAGAAAGCCAGAGACTATTGGGAAGGGCACCTGGGTGGAGAGCAGGAGGGGTAGGGAGCCAGGAGGAATGCTCTGCCACGTTCTCGAAGTCTCAGGTTTTATAGTAATGGGGTTAGTTCCCAGGTTGTCTCTGGCCAGTTATTCTTCATTCTGACTCAGGGTCCTTCCTGGTGACGTGCAGCTCATTCAGCCAAGATGGATTCCAGCGAGCAATATTCTGGAAGGTTGTTAGGATGTGTGGCATTTCCTTTTGACCTTTCCCAAACGCTTCCAGTTGGTGGTGGCTTGTTACTTCCGTGTTCCTTAACAGGACCTCCTGTTATAAAATAACTCATGCAAATAGTTACTATGGTGGCTTGCCAGGGTGGGCAGTTTCAGTCAGTGTTTCTCCTAGCAGACCTGGGCTGGGAGCAGGGGGCCGGGGAGCAGAAGGTGTGATTCTTTATTGACGAATTATGTTATTCATGCAAATGATTGGGCAGGCACAAGTGCAGTTGTAAAATGAGTGTATAATTGACATCATGTAATCTCATGAAGAAGGTGATACGCTTTGAAGTACTTTGCATATAATGAGACTCAACAAGAGAAGTTAAAACTTGTTTATCTACAGCCTTAAGGAATCTCAATGCCTTTGGGAATCTCAGTGCACAGTGGGATGGTGAAAACCCCCAGAGGCCACACCGGTAGTCAGGGTGTCAAACTGTCCTCTGCTGGCTTGTTTTTAGCACCAGCTCAGTGAGCTGATTGCCAGTGGCTACTCAGTAAGCAGTTGCCAAATGTCTAAATCATAAATGATGATTTTCTGCCAGACCTCCCCAGAGCAAATCAGTGTCTTGTTGTTCAGTCGCTAAGTCATGTCTGACTCTTTGCCGCCCCGTGGGCTGCAGCATGCTAGGCTCCTCTGGCCTTCACTGCCTCCCAGAGTTTGCTCAGATTCATGACCTTTGAGTCCGTGATGCTATCTGACCATCTTATCCTCTGCTCCTCCCTTTTCCTTTTGCCTTGCCAGCATCAAGATCTTTTCCAATGCTCTTCATATCAGGTGACCAAAGTAATGGAACTTTGGCATCAGTCCTTCCTATGAATTTGTTTTTAGTGTTCTTTATTACAGTGAAATTGATAACAAAATAAGCTGAACATACTTAAAGCGTACCATTTGGGATGTTTGAGACATGTATACACCCATGAAACAATTATTGAAATCAAGACAGCAGACATCCCCATCACTCCAGAAGTTCTCTTGCGCCTTTTTAAAAAATTGACGTATACTTGATTTACACCGTTGTTAATTTCTGCTGTTCAGCAAAGTGCCTCAGTTATGCATATATATACATATTCTTTTCTGCTGTCTTTTATCACAGACTGTTGAACACAGTCCCCTGTGCTATACAGTAGACTTTGGTGTTCATCCATCAGCTGTCCTGCTGCCTCCCCCTCCCCAGTTGCTTTCTGGATTGCTTTCCGGCAATGTAGATTGGTTGATAGATGTTAGTGCTTCATACCCATGGAGTCATACAGTATTATAGTATGTAGTCTGTTGTATCCGGCTTCCTTTACTTGACATAATTATTTGGGGATTCATCCATGCTGTTGCAATATAGCAGTACTTCATTCCTACTTATTGCTGACTGACCTCCCATTGTGAAGATATTCCACAGCTTGGTGGTCCCGTCACCCATTGATGGACATTTGAATTATTTCCAAATTAGGGACAATTTCAGAGTAAGTTGGGGTTCCTTGGTAGCTCAGCTGGTAGAGAATCTGCCTGCAATGCGGAAGACCCCGGTTCGATTCCTGGGTTGGGATGATCCCCTGAAGAAGGGATAGGCTACCCACTCCAGTATTGTCAAGCTTCCCTGGTGGCTCAGACAGTAAAGAATCCTCCTGCAATGCGGGAGACCTGGGTTAGATCCCTGGGTTAGGAAGATCCCCCTGGAGGAGGGCATGGCAACGCACTCCAGTATTCTTGCCTGGGAAATCCCCATGGACAAAGGAGCCTGACGGGCTACAGTCCAGGGGGTTTCAAAGAGTCGGACACGACTGAGCGACTAAGCACACGCGCAATGTTGTACGTCACGTATATGTCTATATATGGACACTGCTTGCTTTCTCGAGTGAGTAACTAGGGCCGTGGAAGACCTGGGTCATGTGGTAGGTGTGTAACTATTTTCCAAAGTGGCTGCATAGTTATGCATTCCCTCAAGAAATGTGTGTGAATACAGATTGCCCCACATCCTTGCTGACATGCAGTATCATTAGTCTTTTTAGTTTTAGCCATCCTAATAGCTGTGTGGTGATGTCTCCCTGGAGAGTAAGTGTTAGTCTCTCAGTCGTGTGTCTGACTCCTTAGGACCCGTCTTTGTGACTGTAGCCCTCCAGACTCCTCTGTCCATGGAATTTTCCGGGCAAGAATACTGCAGTGGGTTACCATTTTCTATTCCAGGATAGAGTTGTTGAGAAGGTAATAATAGTGGTTGGTTTAGTCACTAAGTCATGTCCACCTCTTTGCGACCCCATGGGCTGTAGCCTGCCAGGCTCCTCTGTCCATGAGATTTCCCAGGCAAGAATACTGGAGTGGATAGACATTTCCTTTTCCAGAGGATCTTCTGACCCAGAGAGATCAAACCCTGAGTCTCCTGCATTACAGCAGATTCTTTATTGTCTGAGCCACCAAGGAAGCCCCAAAGTCTCCCTATGGTTTTAATTTGCATTTCCCTCATGATTAATGGTCTTTTTTATGCTTCTTTACCATCTCTATGTCCTCTTTGCTGAAATATCTGTCCAACTGTTTCTCATTTTTAAAAACTAGGATGTTTGCTTGTAATTGGATTGTTGAGTTTTGAGAGTTCTGTGTATATTCTGGATACAATTCCTTTAGAAGACATATAACTTGCAAGCATTTTCTCTCTGTGGCTCATCTTTTCATTCTCTTATCAATGTCTTTTGAAGAGCAGGGATTTTCAGTTCTAAGAAAGTTCAGTTGATTATTTTTTCTTTCATGAATCATGTTTTTGGTGGTGTAGCTAAGAATTCCATGTCAATGCCAACATCACAAAGCTTTTCTGTTTTGTTCTAGAGGTCATTGTCCTTCATTGACGGATATGTAGTATATCAAAACCTGTATTTGTGTTGTTTTTGGTGGAAGGGTGATCTAATCCACCTGACTCCACTTTTGCTGGAAGGAGAACATTCTTTGGGGAACCACTGGAATCACTTTAAGTCTGAAACCTTTCCTTTTAAACAATCAGAGATGTTTGCCCTTAGAAGTAGCTTAACAGAAGCATCTTCAATGCTCTATTTATTAATATATTCCCATCCCAGACAGAACATTGAAAAACGCATTGTAAGTCTGGAGGGACCTTTCTAACATTCACGCTTACTCAGACTTGAGACTGCCTACAGCTTTTTCATTAGATTAAATTAGTGAGTCATCATTTGTGGAATTTTCTTCCAGGGAACAAAGAGCTGCAGGAGGACTAGCTCTGTACTCAGAGCCTGATTCTGGTCACTTTGTGGGAAAAGAGCATGTGTTCCTGAGAGTCACACAAACAAGAACCTTGTGCCTGTAAATCCAAGTTTGTTTAAATAGCATGCCTAGTATGCCCGGCCTCGGGACACACGTATCTGGGGACACGTGTACACAGTTCTCGGGACGTATGGTTTCTCCCACGTGGTGTGCACATGTGATGGCAGAACAGGGCCTGGGCGAGTGAAGGAACAGTGTCTGAAGGATCAGGTTGGCAGTCAAGTGTCTGAATTGGTCAGCAACTTGAATGAATCACAAGCCCTCCGAACACCAGTCTCCCTCCCAAAAAAGGGTTCGAAGAAAGCAGTTGTGGCCAGGCTTCTAGGGATGGGTGTATTTTTGCATTCTAAATGGGTATTATATGTAAAGCATACAGATTCCTTATTCTTCCAGAAAGAATTGAGAATTACTAGTCACTTTCTTCCCCGATGGCTCAGCAGGTAAAGATCCCCTGCAATGCAGGAGACAAAAGCGATGCGGGTTCAATCCCTGGGTTTGGACGATCACCTGGAGGAATACTGGAAATGGCACCCCACTCCACTGTTCTTGCCTGGAAAGTCCCATGGACAGAGGAGCCTGGTGGGCTACAGTCTGTGTAGTCGCAAAGAGGTGGACATGGCTGAGCAGCTCGGTACACACAGTCATTTCTAGGTATTGCTAGGAGTGGCAGTTAATTTCCCGTTAGTGAAGAAGGTACATTTCTCATGAATTTATTGGCAACTTCTATTCATTCATGGAGATCGAGGCCTATTTATGCTATGATCAGGTTGTAGAACAGCTAGTAAACATTAAAGGATGATATTAATAGTATTTCTCAGAAGCAAGAATATTACCCTTTCTCTATTATTGTAATTGACTTTATTTCTGTGTACATAATATTTTGCCTCATGCCTAACAAAACTGCTGTGACTACTTAGAGGATACAAAATAACTATAGGACACCAGCCTACCCCTCAAACTGCTTAGAGGCAACTAAAACATTCCACAAGGCAGAAGGTAACTAGGGACAGAGTGATCTTTGAGAGCACACACACTGCTCATTCATTCACATGTCTGAGCGCCCCTCCTGTGTTCCAGGACGAGAGGTGCAAATGGGGACAGAATACCTGTCTTTAGGTATGCCGCTTGCTCTTAAGGGAGAACATCCCATTCAAAAGGGGAAGCAGAGGGATCTGTTCAGATGCCTCAGTACCTGTGTTATTTCATACCCTTTGAAAAAATCCCTACAAGATGGGTATTATTCTCATTATTCCCATTCCTGTCCTTAGGATTCCCATTTGCTCTGATAGAGGAAGAGATTCATCTGATTCAACAAATACATTAGCCTCTAAAAGTGTCAGGCCGTGCAATGGAGGGAGAGACTCAAATGTGGCCTCGGGGAGCTCTCCGCGTGCTCAGGACCACCTCACAGCACCGTACAGGGCAGGGCTGGGAGCTCTGCAGACACGAGCACACTGCGCAATGTGTGCTCACGGATGTTTATTCTGAGTTGCTGGAAAACCTTGTCGGGTAGGTCTAGGGGCCAGTCGTGCTGGGCAGGGGTCATGGAAGGCTTCTGGAAGTAGAATAGGGGTGTCTCAGAATCTTTATTTCGTGGAAGATGAGGCAGAGGTCCAGAGAGTGACTTTTCAGGGTCCTTAGGGAGCCGGTGGCAGCTGGAACCCTCTTGACTGTCTGATGCTCCCCATACCCCCCACACGATGCAGGAGGGCCTCGGACTGCTGGCTGCCGCTAGGTCCCAGGCTGGGCTGCGTCTCCGGAGCTCAGAGAACAAGCAGGAGTACTGCAAATGGCAGCTGCACTGCTCTCTGAGTCTTCAGACACATTTGCGCTTCCCTGGCAGCTTCTGGAATGCATTGTTTTGTGAGGCCCGGGGTTGCGTCTGAAGGCAATGAACCTGGTTTTATACTAAAACATCACGTATGTTTCAGTTCAGTTCAGTTCAGTCACTGTATGTTTAGCAGTTCCCAAAACCACATGTAGGGTCTGCCTCACCATAGGCTGAGCTGGTTTCAGGGTGGAGGGGACATTTTCATCTCTGCTAATGATCATTAAACAGTAAACCGGCCTAAAGACCTACCCATTGCCGGGGCGGGCACTGGTGAGTCCCTGGGGGGGGGGACCGGAAGGTCCTCTCCCTCTGTGATTGCTTTCTGTGGTGGCAGAAGGGAGGCTGCACAGCCCAGGTGGCTCTCAGAGCCAAGCTGCTCTTCTGCACGGGGGAGGCGGGCACGATGGGAGCAGACACAGCGATACAGGACCCACCCCACGTGCACGCTAGGAGGCTCCCTTCTTTATGTGGAGAGGGTGTGAATTTCAATTTCATGATCATCAACAGAAGAGATCGCTGCAAGCAGCCTTGGGCATTAAATTATTTCGAGAGCCCCGTTGCTCCTTTAATGAGCAGGTGCTTTCATGTCAGGCAGCGATAGTGGCGATTTCCATCGTGACTGCACTCGAGGTGGTTTCGAGAGCAGTGCAGATCCGCTGCTTCCTGCACACTGAAGCATGCCAGCCCTCAGCCGGCTGGATCCACCGTGTGAGCTGCCTGCCGCTTTCCTGTCTTGTTCTGTTCCACATCTGCAGTCAGTGTCCTCTCCAGAAAGGTTCTGAGGCCCACATCGGAATCTGCCACAAAATGATGACCGCTGGGGACAACAGTAGAGCGTGGCCTCTGCTCCTACACCACATTTCTCTTGGGCACTCCACTTACATTTCTTGGTCCTCAGTTTCTTCAGCTGTAAAATGGGAATAATACCCATCTTACTATAAGGGAATTTTTGAAGTGTGTGAAATAACACAGCCACAAGGTAACAAGCACTGAACAAATGTTCATTGTTTTGCTTCCACTTTTTCAGATTGGGTTTGCATTTCCCCAAACCATGTCTCTGCACCACCAAAAAAAAAAAAAAAAACTCCCTCAGGCTGTTTTAGTTAACTGTAAACAGAAACAAACAAGCATATGGCAGGGCCCTCAGGAGGGTAACAGTCTAAAGTTGGCAAGACCCAGAGGGACATGGGGAGGAAAAGCCATTCTGCATTGGGGGCAGTCATCCGGTGGTGAATCCCATAGACTCAGGTCAGCATAGAAGCCTTTCCAGGTGCTTCCATTCCCAGTGCCCTGATGTTGTTTAATCACTAAGTCACGTCTAACTCTGCGATCCCATGGACTGCAGCATGCCAGGCTTCCTGATCCTTCAATATCTCCCAGAGTTTGCTCGAACTCACGTCCATTGAGTCGGTGATGCCATCCAACATCTCATCCTCTGATGTCCCCTTCTCCTCCTGCCCTCAACCTTTCCCAGCATCAGAGTCTTTTCCAATGAGTCAGCTCCTCGCTTCAGGTGGCCGAAGTATTGGAGCTTCAGCTTCAGTCCTTGCAATGAGTATTCGGAGTTGATCTCCTTTAGGATGGACTGGTTCGCTCTCCTTGCTGTCCAGGGGACTCTCCAGAGCCTTCCCCAGCACCGCGGTTTGAGAGCATCTGTTCTCTGGCGCCCAGCCTTCTTCATCGTCAGGGCCCAACTCTCACATCCATTCGTGACCGCTGCAGTGCTCTGTGCGTCCCGCCCTAGGCCGGGGGACGCTGGTGTTGCTGAAACATATTGAATGTGCTAGAGGTGCTTCCCGACTCGCTAACCAGATGAAAGATGCTGGTGATGGAGACAAGGGAGGATTGCTGTGAGGATCAACATTGCTGAAGGAAAACCTCTCTGTGCGTCCTGCCCTAGGCCGGGGGACGCTGGTGTTGCTGAAACATATTGAATGTGGTAGAGGTGCTTCCCGACTCGCTGACCAGATGAAAGATGCTGGTGATGGAGACAAGGGAGGATTTCTGTGAGGATCAACATTGCTGAAGGAAAACCCTGGGCCTGGTATGGCCAGGATGCTGCTAGGAAGTGAAGCCTGGCCATGCTGCCCCTGGCTCCTGGGGGGACACCTCCCTCTCTGCCCCTTGTTCAGGTGACAAGGAAATGAGGCTGTTTGATACTACATGTGTAATAACAAGCTAAAGTACGGGCAACACCATCACCACCCCCTGCTCTGTGTGTGTGTGTCTGCATGTGTGTGTGTGTGTGTGTGTGTATAAGAGAGCTCAATCAAGATTTAAAGCCTTACTCTGTCTCCCAGGTGAAACAACCATTTAATACAATTGTTAGCCACATTACACTGCCTTCTTCTTTGACGAGACCATGACTAAGAAAGAGTCTAAATAAAGGCAGGGTTGTTTATGCCAGAGTCAGCAAAGTGAGCAAAGCCTTATCTTCCAGGGCACCAGGGAGGGGCCCAGACCTACTCCTCCTGGAAAGGAAATCATCCTAGGTAACAATTTCAAATTAACTGAGGAATTGACGTGGCGGAGCTCACTCTTTGTCTATTCGATGAAACCAACAGGACAGTTATTAATGGTTCGTGGCATCTCTTTCTGCAGCCCTATTTTTGAGTTTGCCTTTACAAATTTCTCGTTTCAAGGGTGTAGTGGAGTTCAGACTGCATTGCCCTGGGTGCATTGTACCAATGAGTGCTTATTTTCCTCTAAGAAAATTATTTTATGTTTGCATGACTGAAAAAAATGTATCACATATATTTAAACATAAAAATGAGGGAAATGGGATAAAATAGGTCAGAATGTTCTGTTGTGTTTTTTTTCAATATTGTGGATAAATAGGGAATGGATGACTTCAGGTATGACGTGGAGAGGTCTGGGTGGCCCCAGGATGGCTGTGTTTCATGTGCTGAGAGCTGGGCCACGAAGCACAGCTGGAAGATGCGAGTCCCCGTGGATACACAGGGAGTCCCTGCCCGTTGTGCCTCCCCTGTTCGCCACGTTCATGGTTAAGGGTGCTGGTGCTCAGTGGTCACTGTCATATTTCTCCAAGCTCCCCTCCGGATGCCCCCGGAGGCTGTTGGTGATGGAGTCGTACTTGTTGAACTTTCCTTCTGCCACTTGTGCTTCTGGGGTCATATCCAAAAAAATCATTTGCCAAGACCAAGGTCAAGGAATTGACAGGTAGGCACGTGTATGGAAGCCTCCACTGGGCAAGGGACCTTGCTAATCCTGAGGATATAAGAGCAGCCGAGGGGGACTCAGTCCCTGCCCGCAGAGTGTGTAGTCTGATAGGGAAGAGAGGAGACAAGTAAACTGGGCATTAGAATGTGGCATGCTGGGTGCTTAAGGTCGACGGGTAAGGCCCACGTGTGTCAGGGTAGGTGTCCTGAAGGGGAAGTGGCAGGGTAGAGATGGTCCAGGGCATGAGATGAGGGAAGTGACTGCTAAGCTCAGTCCCAAAGGCAAAGAGAGTGTTAGCCAAACAGACAGAGGGAAGTTAACCCAAGCCAAAGGAGTTCCTATCCCAAGGGAGACAGCACATGGTGATTTTGAGAAATAGAGAATTCACTGTGTCCAAAAGCATCAGAGAGGAGCAGAGAGGATTAAGGATGGGGACAATGAGAAGATATGTAAACCACCTGGAGGTAGCTAATGAGGGATTTTGAGCACATCTGTAGAGTCTAGAGCTATTTCTTCCAGTCTGGTAACCACTGGCCACAAGTGGCTGCTGCTGCTGCTAAGTCGCTTCAGTAGTGTCCGCCTCTGTACGACGCCATAGACAGCAGCCCACCAGGCTCCCCCATCCCTGGGATTCTCCAGGCAAGAACACTGGAGTGGGTTGCCATTTCCTTCTCCAATGCATGAAAGTGAAAAGTGAAAGTGAAGTCGCTTAGTCGTGTCCGACTCTCAGCGACCTCATGGACTGCAGCCTTCCAGGTCCTCCGTCCATGAGATTTTCCAGGCAAGAGTACTGGAGTTGGGTGCCATTGCCTTCTCTGCCACAAGTGGCTACTGACATGTAAATTGAACTTAAAATTGAGTCCTGCATTTCATGGGCTCAGCAGCCACATGTGGCCAGTTGCAATCACCTTGGGAGGGCAGATGGCTGTATTGACAGTGCTGATTAGAGTGTCTGTTTCAGGAGAAGCAGAGGGCCAGTAAGGATGCTGATCTGGTGGTCCAGGTAAGAGATGGAGGCTGGACGCTAAGGTAGAGCAGGGGCAGGGGGACTGCAGACATATTCAGGTAGCGGAACAGGCGGTTCTTCGTGATGGATAGGACAGAGGGGTTGAGAGAGGAGGGAGGGGTTCTAAGATGACCCAGGCTTTGGATGTAGGTTGTTGTGGGGCGGTAACAGCGCTAAGTGAGGAGATACGGAGGAGGAGCTTTGTGAGGAGAGGTGATGGGCTTGAGGTGCCCTGAGGAATCCTAGGAGAGACGTCAGGTGAGCTCAGGGCCCTGTGGAGATGAGGATGAGTGCTGATGCAGCCTCGGGAGGTACAGTGCATGGCTCTCCACGCAGCCCAGGGGTCAGTGGGGCTGCCCAGGCATCGGTGTGGCTGTGTGATGGACAGAACCGAACCCCGAGGAACAGACCCACCAAGGGACCAAAACCAGGAGGGCGCCTGCAGAGAGTCTGGGCAGGAGCTGCTGCTGAAGTGAGATAAGGAGGCAAAGATACCGACAGGAGCCGGAAGGGAGTGTGTCCCTCACTGTGCAAACACGGGGAGGTGGGGGCAGAAGGTGCTGACGGGCCAGTCAGCAGACAGACTGAAAACTGCTCAGTAGCCATAGCAACAAGAAGGTTATTGTGAGGAACAGCTGATTGACTCAACTAGGTTTCCAGTAACTCACCTCTCAGAAACCACAGAGCAAACAGGGACTCCAGGAAACTCGGGAAAAGGTCAAGGTGATACCAGTAAAGCTCTTTAATAAAAACTGCTTTAAGAAGACGGAACTTGAGTCTTTCTGTGATGTGACAGCATGGACGTAAGACAAGCGTTTCTGAACGTGGTTGAGAGAACTTGCAAAGGTTGTGTCTATGTGTTTAAATACAGCGAAGAAATCACAGTAGCTTAGCAAACTTTATTAAAAAGAAACCCAAACAAACGATTATGGACCTAGACCCGTGTCTGAATGATGTTGAATTAGTGAAAGCTGTATTACATATTATATATATAAATATATATATATGTGTGTGTGTGTGTATATATAATGTACCATATACATGTATGTGTACTATTTATACACACAGCTGATGGACAGACTCACAGGTAGGTAGATGGGTAGATGGATGGATGAGTGTTCGGCCCTGAAGAGCTATAGATACACATGTGAGAATTTGGCATCTAAGGCATCCATGATGCTTTGGAGCTGGTCTTGTGCTTCACGTCATGATTTATATCATGAGGTTAGTCCTGAATGCTTTCTCACCATCACTTTCACATCGCAACATAACTATGATAACCGTTAATTTCCACTTGCAGTCACAGAACTTTGTCTCCTTTGGTCATCTGTGTTTGCTCATGGCTTTCTATGGCTAACTTAATGCAAAATCTTGATTATCTCCAAATAATGTGAAATGATTTAACAGTGTGAATGTTTTAATTTAATGATGTGAAGTGTTTAAATATTTTCAGTGGCTAAGTTTAGACTATTTCAGACAGTGCTTACCAACTGCCGATCAATCGCCTGGCAACATTCTGATGCAGTTGTACTTGACTGTAGAGAAATGAGGGAAAAATCTTCAATATAAGAGCTTGTCGTTCCTATTTTTAAAATTGTGGTAAAACGCGCAAACATAAAATTTACTGCTTTAGCCATTTCTAACGATTTGGCTGAGTAACGCTAAGTACATTCACGTTGTTGTGCAGCCAATTTCCAGAACTCTTCATCTTGCGAAACTGAAGCTGTGTACCTGTTAACTCCTGTTTCCCCTCCTCACCCCAGAACCACCACTGCAGTTCCTCTCTGACCTGCCTGGTGCCTCTTCTATGTGGACTCATGCAGTCTTTGTCTTTTTGAGACTGGTTTATTTCGCCTAGTATTATTATTATATCCTCCTTGGTCATGCACATTGTAGCATGTTTCAGAATTTCAGTTTTAAGGTAAATAATAATCTGCTCTATATATAAACCATATTTTGTCCACTCATCCACCAACAGACGACTTGCTTTATCTCTCAGATATTATGAATGATGCCACTATAGACACGGGTGTGCAAGTATCTCTTTGATACTCTTTTGGAGGTATAGACCTAGAAATAGAATTGCTGGTCATATGATGATTCTGTTTAATTTGTTGAGGAATTGCCACACTGTTACGCAATTTTTTATCTTTCCATTAACTGGGCACATGGTTCCAGCTTCTGTACTTACTCACCAGCACTTGGTATTTGTTGGTTTGGTTTGGTTTTGTTTTTTTGATAGTGGCCATCCTAACAGGTTTTCAAGTAGTATCTCATTGTAGTATTGGTTTGCATTTCTCTAATGGTTAGTGGTATTGAGCATCTTTCCATGTGCTTATTGGCCATTTGTATGTCTTCTTTGGTGAATTGCCCATTGTTTTACCCATTTTTAAAAAACTGGTTGCTTCTCTGTTGTTGTAGGATTCTTTATATATTGTGCATCAGTTCAGTCACTCAGTCGTGTCCAACCCCATGGACTGCAGCACTCCAGGCTTCCCTGCCCATCACCGACTCCCAGAGTTTACTCAAACTTATGTCCATCAAGTCAGTGATGCCATCCAACCATCTCATGCTCTGTCCCCTTCTCCTCCTGCCTTCGGTCTTTCCCAGCATCAGGGTCTTTTCAAATGAGTCAGTTCTTCGCATCAGGTGGCCAAAGTATTGGAGTTTCAGCTTCAGCATCAGTCCTTTCAATGAATATTCAGGACTGATTTCCTTTAGGATGGACTGGTTGGATCTCCTTGCAGTCCAAGGGACTCTCAAGAATCTTCTCCAATACCACAGTTCAAAAGCATCAATTCTTCAGCACTCAGCTTTTTTATGGTCCAACTCTCATATCCATACATGACTACTGGAAAGACCAAAGCTTTGACTAGACAGACCTTTGTTGGCAAAGTAATGTATCTGCTTTTATGCTGTCTAGGTTGGTCATAGCTTTTCTTCCAAGGAGCAAGTGTCTTTTAATTTCTTGGCTGCAGTCATCATCTGCAGTGATTTTGGAGCCCAAGAAAATAAAGTCTCTTGCTGTTTTCATTGTTTCTCCATCTATTTGCCATGAAGTGATGGGACTGGATGCCATGATCTTAGTTTTCTGAATGTTGTTTTAAGCCAACTTTTTCGCTCTCCTCTTTCACTTTCATCAAGAGGCTCTTTAGTTCTTCTTCACTTTCTGCCATAAGGGTGGTGTCATCTGCATATCTGAGGTTATTGATATTTCTCCTGGCAGTCTTGGTTACAGGTTGTTTGCAAATGTTTTCTACAATTCCATCATTTTTTCATTTTTTTTTGTCTTGATGTCAGAAATCTCTCTCCTATAAATTTATAATGATAACAGACAGTAGTTTGCTTATTAATCCTTGACTGGCAGAATTAAAGGTTATGTCTGATACCAGTTTATTTAAAGGAGGGGAAGCACTTTTCTTCTTATAAGCATTTCTTGGGCTTCATTATTCATTTCATACATTTCCCAAGTATACCCACAGGACGTGCGCCCTTGTGCACAGCTAGTTTTGAAACTCCATACGAGCAGAACATCCTGTAGGAATACTGGGGATAAGTGCAGACCTTGCCTTGTTTAGAGAGGTTAAGGGAATTGTGCGTTCCATTGCCGCCTGACCCCATGAGATTTATGATGCTATAGGGTAAGCTTTCAGGGAAAAAAAAACCTCAGCTAGGAAGAGCCACTGAGGGTCTGGGGAAACATCCTCATAGAAAATCACATCTGACATACAGGAATCTTGTCCTAATCCGAAATCTACCTAGGGAAGCTTTTGGAAAACTATGTCATTGTCTAACACCTGTGTCTATAAATCCCCCCCTCTTAGGTGACCTAAATCCCTTTCTTACATATAAAATAATTCTATAATGCCTGGGATTTACCTAGTGCCTTTCTTCCTCAGTCCTGTCTATAAATCCTTCTAATAACTCCGTGAGGCAAGGATGTGTAAATATTACTATTTACCCTTAATTACCTCATCTTAACTCCTTTCTCTATGAGAAGAGAATAATAGTAATATTTACTCAATTTTTTTACCCTTTTTATAGAGAAAAGAAGGCAAGGAGTGATTAAGTGGGTTTTCGCTGGTTCATGAGAGAGGCAGGCCCAGAAGGCAGGAAAGAAGGGAGGAGAAGCCTCTGGGGAGACCGGAGTGCAGAGCCAGCCCTGCACCTGGTTTAGCCCTGCCGCCCCCAGGAGCTTCGCTCTCCCTTGGGGGCCCTCACACAAAAAAGGGCCTCCATCTTGGCTTAATGGTCTACTGTTGCCATCTTGAAGTTCTTAGCAAACTTTGAACAAGGGCCCCCGTGTTTTCTGGCACTGGCTCCACAAACAGTGCAGCCTGTCCCAGGCATAATAGAATCTGTTTAAGATCCTGTTGATCAGAGGAGATGCTGAGTGTGAAGAGAATTTTGCAGCCTGTGGTAAACTGTGCACGTGTGTCTGTGAAGGAAGCAGGGGTCAGAGAGGCAGAAAGCGTCAGTAAAGCAGGGCATGAGGACTGAAGGGAATGAGGGAAACCAGTGCACGGGAAAGGAACCTTAAAACTAAGATCGTTTTAGGAACCTCAGCCTGCAGTGTGAGAGACTTAGGTTCTCACCTTTCCCTGGGCTGGGAAGAACTCCTGGAGAAAGGAATGACGACCCTCTCCAGTATTCGTGGGGTCGCAAAGAGTCGGACATAATTGAGTGACTTTCACTGGTGGTCCAGTGGTTAACACTTTGCCTTCCAACGCAGGGAGTGCAGGTTCAACCCCTGGCCAGGGAATGAAGATCCCACATGCTGAGGGGCGTGGTCAAAAAGTAAAGCAAACAGAAAACCTGAGATCATTTTAAAAGCTGGGAAGATGCCATTGGATCACTTTTATTATGAAGGTCACGGTTCGTGGGGCTAGAAAGTGTATAGTGTTTCACACACACAGCCGGTCATCCTTACTTGCAGATTCTGTATTTACGAATTTGCCTACTAATTAAAATGTATTTTTAACCCTCAAATCAGTAATTCTCAGGGCACTTTCACAGTCATTCACAGACATGCACAGAGCAGTGGAAACTTCAGGTCACCCCCAAGGAGCGTGCTCCCAACAAGGCCAAACAAGGTGATGTTCTGCCACCTTATTTCAGCTCCGGGTTCAGTGAGTGAGTGTCCTTTGGGTGGACTATGTAATGCCACTGGTTTTTTGCATTTTGGTTGGTGATCTGTCTACAGTTGCCCCCAGATGTACTGCTCACACACTGTCTTGTGTGGCTCAGTACAAGGAGTCTGCCATATGCCTTATGGAGATGGTAAGTGTGTTCACCAAGCTTTGTTCAGGAGTGAGTTATAATAATGGTCTTGACCATGAGTTCAGTGTGAAGGAATCAGCAATATACATGGAATAAGTTGTCTTTAAACAGTCACATGGCTTCCCGGGTGGCACAGTGGTAAAGAATCCACCTGCTAATGCAGGAGATGCAAGAGGCAAAAGTTCGATCCCTGGGTCGGGAAGATCCCCTGGAGAAGGAAACAGCAACCCACTTCAGTATTCTTGCCTGGGAAATCCCGTGGACAGAGGAGGCTGATGGGCTACAGTCTGTGGAGTCTCAAAGGGTCAGATACAACTGAGTGCGCACACAGAGACATACATAAAACGATGTTATGTTTTGATAGTTTAATGTTGTGACCAGTAGCTCATGGAAACCTGATCCTCTGTTTCCCTGGGAGCAAAGGGTCTGTATTCACTGATCACTCCTGGCAGTGACTCTATAGGGTATAACTACTGAAAACAATGAGAATCCATTGTAAATGTGTGTAACCCACATGACATGACTGATGGCTGAAATTCTGAATTCTTTAAGCTGGGCCCTTGTCTTAGCCTAGTTTAGCTCCTTTATGGACAAGGATTCTTCTAAAGCGTTTCTTAAAGGCTTAGAGAATCTGTATAATACTTGGAACACCAGATCCAGCCAGAACCATATCACTTGATTCACAGACTACCCCCCCACCACCACCACATTTAATATTTCTGAAATCAGGAAACATCTTATACTGGATTTATTTAACTAACAACCAAAGCCCCTTCTCCCAGAGCCATTGCTGAATCCCTGGTGCTCCTTCCAGTCCAGAGCTGGCAGACTTTTTTCCTATAAAGGACCAGGTAATAAATGTCACAGGCTTTGTGGGTCCTGTGGCCTTTGCCACAGCTAGTCAGCCACAGATAATATCTAAATGAAGGAGCATGGCTGGGTTCCAGTAAAACTTTCTCATATAAGTTTCACATATTACAAATATTCTTTAGGGTGTTGGTTTTCCAACTTTTGAAAAGTATAAAAAACAAAATGAAAAATTCTTAGAGATACCATTATTAGGTCAGATTTACCCTGGAGGCCACAATTACCGACCCCTCATTCCTTCAGTGGCCTCATAGAATTAAAGGGATAAATTCAGCCACCTTGGTGTCTACTGGAGAGTGCCTGTTTGGATTAGAAGAGGCCTTTGGCCCTTAGCCAGTGGTGTCTGCCTCTTGTTACTCAGTGATCGTTTGCTTTCAGAGACTGAAATAAGGATTTAACTGCTTCATCTTGATGTAACCAGATATTAAAGTTGGTAACTTATAAATATGAATTGGTTTAGATTTTTACACTGCTCTGTGCAGCCTGTATTTGCAAGAGGGATCTAGGAAATATTGAAAACAAAAGTAGCAAAAGTTCATACTTCTATATACAGTAACATGCCAATGCATTTCACACACAACCCTCTCATTAGATTCCCTTTGTTCAGCAATGTTCTAATTACCCCTTTATCTTTAAGCTCTACTTTCTGCTTTTCCATTGTCTCATTTTTCTTTGTGGTTTTCACACGTACAATAGACCTTATTCACAAGAAGGCGGAGCCGAGATCTAGAACGAGGCTAGTAATGCAAGGAAAGTTAACAGGGTGGAAATTAAATAAATTTAAGGAAAAAAAAAAAAAAAAAAAAACCAGAAGGAAATTGAACCCATCTTGCTTTAGCACAGCATCCAAATAACATATTTTGAAGATTGAATATTCATCACTGACCAAAGATGGATGCCTGGTGTTGAATTTATTATAAAAACGATGATGAGAAGTGAATTCAGATGTAGCCTCAGATAACAGTCAGATACTAATGGATGGGAGCAGCGGGGAGTGCTCAGGAATGCCCTTGGCTTTTCATGACCTGCTTCTGACCCCTGCAGCCAGCCCATTCCTGGGCACCTGGTGTGGCCCAGCTGCTCGAGCCCGTACCAGCCTAGACTCGGGAGCCAGCCCTCTGAGGCCACGCGGGACAGCCCTGCCTCTCTTCCTCATCAGGCAGCTGGGCCTCTGGAAGCAGAGCAGAGGTGCCCATTTGGCCCGAAGTCACTCTCCCAGGGGGTCCACTTGTCTAGAATTTGCAGGCAGAGCTCACATGAGCAAGCATCCGCGTAGAGGCTTATCTCCTGCTTCCGGGACACACTTGAACCCAGATGCCTGTGTCCATGCAGGCTGACCCTTGGCAGAGGAAGGCAGTCTTTTAAAATAGGGAATCCAGATACCCCTCTTCCAGATGGCAGCTTTCCTGCCCGTGGTAACTCAGAACCCCAGAACCTCCTGCTAAGTTCCCCAAATGCCTCCTGTAGCCTGAGAATTTAGTTGATATCCTGAGTATATTCACTTGTAAACTGGCCAGGAAATGCCTTTTGGTGAGTGTTTAAAAAATAGCCTTTCTAGATACTTTTCTGACCATACCTGTTTTGTTTTTTTTTTTTAAGTATAGTTGATTTACAGTGTGTGTTTATTGCTGCTATACAGCAGAGTGATTCAACTATATATATATATATATATATATACACACACACACATTGTTTTTTATTCTTTTCCACTATGGTTTATCTTAGAATATCTTAGAATATCTGTGCTACAGAGTAGGACCTTGTTTACACACACACGCACTGCGTGCACACAGAAGTTTACATCTGCTAACCCCAGCTTGCAACCCCATCCCAACCTCCACCCCTTTGGAGACCATCAGTCTGTTCTCTGTGTCTCTGCTTTTGTTTCATAGGTAGGCCCATTCGTGTCATAGTTTAGATTCCACAGGTAAGTGATCATACAGTTTTTCTTTCTCTCTGATTTAATTTCGTCTGACAATCTCTGTGGTTGCATCCACCTTGCTGCAGATGACATTACGTTGTCCTTTTTATGACTGACACTCCATTGCGTATGTGCAGCACGTCTTCCTGATCCATTCATCTGTTGAACACTGAGGTTGTTTTCATGTCTTGGCTATTGTGAATAGTGCTGCTATACCATAGGCGTATATTTATCTTTTTGAATTCTAGTTTTCTCTGAATATATGCCCAGGAGTGGGATTGCTGAATCATACATTAATTCTGTTTTGAATTTTCTGAGGAACCTCCATACTGTTTTCAACGGTGTCTGCACCAACTTATATTCCCACTGGTGGTGTAGGAGGGTTCCCTCTTCTCCACCCACTCTCCGGCATTTGTTATTTGTAGACTTTTTAGTGATCACCGTTGTGACCAGTGTGAGGAGGGACTAACTACCCTCATTGTGGTCTAGCTTTGCATTTCTCTGATAATCAGAGATGTTGAACAGCTCTCTTATGCCTAGTGGCCGTCTGTATTTCTTCTTCGGGAAGTGTTTATTTGGGTCTTCCGCCCATTTCTTTTTATTGGGTTGTTAGTTTGTTGTTGTTTAGGTGTATGAGCTGTTTGTATGTTTTGGAAATGAAACTCTGTCACTTGCATCACGTGGAGACATTTTCTCTCATCCTGTAGGCTGTCTTTTCATTTTGTTTATGGTTTCACTTGCTGTGCAAATCTTGTAAGTTTTATTAGATCCTGCTTGTTTGTTTTTATTTCTGCTGCCTTGGGAGACTGACCTATGGAATGATTTATTTCAGAAAACGTTTTGCCAATGATCTCTTTCAGGAGTTTTATGGTGTCGGATCTGTGTTTAAGCCCTTAAGCCATTTAGAGTTTTTTTTGTGTGTGTGTATGGTGGGAGGGTGTGTTCTAACTTTATTGGTTTATATCCAACAGTCCAACTTTCCAAATCCACTTGTTGAATAGCCTGTCTTTTTCCCATTGTCTATTTTTCTCTTCATTGAATATTAATTGATCAAAGGTGTGTGTTTATTTTTGGACTCTGTCTTCTGTACCATCAATCCATATGTTTGCTTTTGTGCCAATACAACCTTTTTTTGATTACTGTAGCCTTGTCGCATTGTCTGAAGTCTGGGAGAGTTATGTCTCTTTACTTTGTTTTTTTCTTCAGGATTCCTTTGGCAATTCTAGATCTTTTACGATTCCATAAGAATTTTAGGATTATTCTAGTTTCATGAAAAACATCATAGGTAATTTGTCAGGGATCACATTAAATTTGTAGATTGCTTGGGGTAATATGTTCATTTAACAATATTAATTCTTCCAAACCAAGAGCATCGCATATCTTTCCGTTTCTTTGAGTCATCTTCTGCTTCCTGTATCAGTTTATGGTTCTCAGCACATCAGTTGTTCACTTCCTGGTTAGGTTTATTCTGAGTATTTATTTTGGGTGGTGTGATTTTAAAAGTTATTGTTTTATTTTTACATTCCTTTTATGATATTTCATTGTTGGTGTAAAGAAATTTCTGTATGTTAATCATGTATCCTACTACCTTGCTGATTTTCTTGATCAACTTTAGTTTTTGGTGGAATCTGGGAAGCCCCTAAGGGTTTTCTTTATATAATATCGTGTCATCTTCATATGACAATTTTACCTCTTTTCTTCCGGTTTGGATATGTTTTATTTCTTTTTCTTATCTGATTGCTGTGGCTGGGACTTCCAGGACTATGTTGAATAGAAGAGACGATAGTGGGCATCCTTGACTTGTTCCAGATTTTAGCATGAAGGCTTTTTACCTTCAATACCACTGAGTATTATATTGGCTATGGATTTGTTGTGAGTAGATTTTATTGTCTTGAGTATATGTCCTTCTAAAGCCACCTAGGCGAGAGTTTTTATCACAAATGCATCCTCGAATATTTTCAAATGCTTTTTATGCACCTTTTGAGATGAAAGTGTGGTTTTGTCATCTGTTAATGTGGTGTATCGTGTTGATTGATTTGCTTATGGTGACATTCTTGTGAACTTGGCAAGAATTCCACCTGCTCATGGTGTATGATCTTTTTTATGTGATACTGGATTCGAGTACTTTTTTATTGAGATAAAACTGACATATAATATAAAAGTTTAAGATGTCCAGCATACTACTTTTATACATTTATATATTGTGAAATGATTACCACCATAGGATTAGCTAACTTCTCTATCATGTCACATAATTATCATTTCTTTTTTGTGGTAGGAACAGTTACGATCTAATCAGTCCATGCAATCCATGGGGTTGCAAAGAGTCAGACACTGCAGAGTGACTAGCAACTGTATAGTGAGTTTAAACTGAGCAGCAGCTTTGTAAAATAGTATTCTAGCCTGTAATCACTGTGGTGTGCATCAGATCTCTAGGACTTACCTACTGGTTGCAGATTTGTACCCTTAAACAACATCTGTTTGTCGACGTCCCTCTTCCCCCTGGTAACCAGTCTTCTAATCTCAGTTTTTAAGAGTTTGGCTTTTTTAGATCCCACATATAGATGAGATCATACAGTCTTTGTCTCTGTCTGGCATATCTCACTTAACATAATGCCCTTGCAGTCCATCAGAGTTGCTGCACATTTCCTTCTTTCTCATGGCTGGAAAATCTCTCTTCTATGTGTGTGTGTATCCCATCTTTTTCACCCATTCATCTCTGGACTCTTAGGTTATTTCCATGTCTTGACTGTTGTGAGTAATGCTGCAGTAAACACAAGAGTGGATATATCTCTCTGGGGTCCCGTTTTCCTTTCCTTCAGCTGCATAACCAGGAGTGAGGGTGCTGGATTGTAGGATCGTTCCAATGTTTTGAGGAACCCTGTACTGTTTTGCATAGTGGCTGAGCTGCTTTGCATTCCCACCGCAACAGTGTCCCGGGTCCCATTTTCTTCACATCCTCACTAACACATATCTCTTCTTGGTGACAGCGATTCTAACAGGTGTCATTATTTGGTATCAGTGGAGTTGGTATCTCACTGTGGTTTTGAGATACATTTCCCTGATTAGTGAGGTGGAGCATCTTTTTCATGTACCTTTGGCCGTTTGGATGTCTTCTTTAGAAAAAAAAAGTATATTCAGTTCCTCTACCAATTGTTCAATTAAATTGCTTATTATTGAGTTATGAATTTTTAATATATTTTGGATATTAATCCCTTGTTTTATATATGATTTGAAGATATTGTCTCCTATCCTATCGTTTGCCTTTTCATTTTTTGATTGTTTCTTTTGCTCTGCACAAGCTTTATAGCTTGATGTAGTTGTACTTGTTGAACCTTGCTTTTGTTACTTGTACTTTTGGTGTCAATGGACATGAATTTGAGCAATCCAGGAGAAGGCAATGGCACCCCACTCCAGTACTCTTGCCTGGAAAATCCCATGGACAGAGGAGCCTGGTAGGCTGCAGTCCATGGGGTCGCTAAGAGTCAGACACGACTGAGCGACTTCCCTTTCACTTTTCACTTTCATGCATTGGAGAAGGAAAATGGCAACCCACTCCAGTGTTCTTGCCTGGAGACTCCCAGGGACGTGGGAGCCTGGTGGGCTGCTGTCTATGGGGTCGCACAGAGCCGGACACAACTGAAGCGACTCAGCAGCAGCAGGAGAGAGTGAAGGACAGGGTAGCCTGGAATGCTGCAGTCCAGGGGCCACAGAGAGTCACACATGACTTAGCAATTGAACATCAGCAACTATTGTTCTGGATAGGATTTCTAGTACTATACTGATTAAGAGGGGTGAGAGTGGGCACTCTTCCCTTGCTCCTGATAATAGAAAAAAACTTTCAGTCTTTCTCCATTGAGTATAACAGTAGCTCTGAGTTTGTCATATGTGGCCTTTATCTTGTTCAGGTATTCTCCCTTAATACCCAGTTTGCTAAGAGATTTTTCTGAAGGTGCCAGGGGTGTTTGTAATTTCCTCGGTTCTGTCTTGTTGCAACAAAAATTTGAAGCAACGGACAGACCAGTGTCAACAGCCCCATGTAATTTTCTCAGACAGACCAGTGTTACAGCTCTGTGTTATAGCTCAGTTTTATTTAGAAAGCAAAGGAAAATACATCCTCGAGGTGTGAGGGCATGCCAACCCAAAAGCCTTGAAGGGAAGAGAAGCCCCCAACTCAATTTTGCCTCCTCTTTTTGTATGTTTTTTTCTCCTCCCCTTGGGTCTGCGCTGTGTGAATCGGGCTAGCCAGGAGGGCTGTTTGTTTTACCTGAGGTCCTCACTCTGGTCCCCGGACCTTCCCTAGTTCTGTTTTCTTGGGCTTTTCCCTTCTTTGTCTTTTAGTCACTGTCATTCTGGACTCCTTGTTCGTATTCTAACTACCTAACAGAGGGATGTTGTATTTTATGAGATGCTTTTTCTGCATTATTATTTCTGATTATATAAGTTTCAATTCTGTTAATGTAGTGTACTACATTTAGGGCCTTCCCAGGTGGCACTAGCAGCAGAGAACCTGCCAGCGCAGAAGACTGAAGAGAGGTGGGTTCGATCCCCGAGTGTGGGAGATCCCCTGGAGAGGGAAGTGGGGACCCACTCAAACATTCTTGTCTGGAGAACCCCATGGACAGAGCAGCCTGGTGGGCTACAGCCCATAGGTTCACAAAGAGTCAAGCTTGACTGAAGTGACTTAGGATGGACGGACCACATTTATTGATGTGTGTATGTTGAACTGTCTTTAACCCCAGAGATAAATCCCAGTTCGTTGTGATACTCCTTTTACTGTTATGTTGAATTCTATTTGTTAATATTCTGCTGAGAATTTTTGCATCTGTATTCATCAGGGATATTGGTCCATGGTTTCGTTTTCTTGTAGTATCTTTGGCTTTCGTGTTAGGAATGCTGGCCTGGCAAAAGGAATTTGGAAGTATTCCCTCTTCTTCAGTTTTTAGGAAGAGTTTGAGGAAGATTGGCATAATCTTTAAATGTTTGGTAGAATTTGCCAGAGAAACCATCTGGTCCAGGGTTGTCTAATTTGGAGATTTTTGATTACTGTTTCAGTCTCTTTACCTGTTATTGATTAATTTAGATTGTGTGTTTCTAGGAATTTATCCATCTCTTTCAAGTTATCCCATTCATTAGCATATTATTTTTCACAGTAGTCTCTTATAATCCATTGTATTTTTGTAGTATCAGTTGTAATGTCTCCTCTTTCAGGTTTTGAGCTTTTTTTTTTTTAACTCTAGCTAAAGTTTTATCAGTTTATTGTTTCAAAAACCCAGCTCTTAGTTTCATTAGGGTTTTTTTTTTTTCTTACTGTTTTTCTGAGCTCTATTTCATTTATTTCCATTATGATCTTTGTCATTTCTTTCATTCTGCTGAACTTTTTTTTTTTTCCTCTGTTTTCTTGAAGTGTAAAGTTAGGCTATTGATTTGAGATCTGTCTTCTTAATATATGCATTTATCACCATGAAGTCTTCCCAGAACTGCTCTTGCAGCATCCCATAGGTCTTGGTATATTGTTTCCATTTTCATTTGTTTCAAGATATATTTTAATTTCCCTTTTAATTTCTTCTTTAACACATGTGTTGTTAGGAATGTGTTGTTTAATTTCTGCCTATTTGTAGATCTTCTGACTTTCCTTGTACTGATTTCTAGTTTAATAACTCTACAGTCAGAAATGATTCTTGGTATAATTTGCCCAGACTTGTTTTGTGACTATCATATGGTCAATCCTGGAGAATGTCTCGTGTCCCCCAGAGATGAATGTAGTATATTCTACTTGTGTTGGAGGGAATGTTCTCTTAGGTCTGTTTGGATTAGTGTATGGTTCAAGTCCAGTGTTTTCTTACCGATTTTCAGTTTGGATGATCTCTTCATTGCTGAAAGGAGGAGGTTTAATTCCTTTACTATTATTGGATTGTCGTATATGTCCCCCCTCAGATATGTTAATATTTGCTTAATATATTTAGGTTCTCTGATATTGCATATGTAAGTTATACATACACAACGGTTATGTCTTCTTGATGAATTTACCACCTTATCATTATATATTGACCTTCTTTGATTCTTGTTACCATTTTTGACTTAAAGTCTATTTTGTCTATTATGAGAATAGTTCCTCTCACTTTCATTTCCATGCTGCTTGCATGGAACATCTCTTTCCATCCTTTCACTCTGCGCCTGTGTGTGTGCTGCCTTAAAGCTGAAGTGAGCCTCTTGTAGGTGGCATGTAGCTGGGTCTTAGTTTTTTACCCATCTAGCCACTCTGTCTTGTGTTGGTAAATTCAGTCCATTTATACTTAGCGTTGTTACTGGTGATGTAAGGACTTGGTAATGCCATCCTGTTCCTTGTTTTCGGGTTGCTTTGTATTTCCATTGTTTCTTTTACTCTGTTTCTGCCTATCTTTGTAAATTGGTAATTTTCCATTTTGGTATGCTGTTTCCCTTTTATCTCTTGTGCATCTGCTGTAGGTTTTTTGGTTTGTGGTTACCATGAGGCTTACATAAGACATTGCATAGATAAAACAGTTCATTTTAAGTTCATAGCAGCCTAACTCCACTTGTATATTTTTATGTCATTATCCGCCTCTTCTTATATTGTGTCTTTAGCACATTGTAGTCACTATCATAATTACTTTTAATATTCTTTTCCTTTGACCTTTATAGTAAAGTGGTTGACATTCCATCCTATTACAGAATTGGGATTTTCTGAATTTGACTGTGTATTAACCTTTTGCCAGTGTGTTGTATAGTCATGTGTTTCCATGTCAGTGATTAGCATCTGTTCATTTCAGCTTAAAGTACTCCTTTCATCTTGCAGGGTGGGTGTTGTGGTGATGAACTCTCTCAGTTTTTGTCTGTCTTGGAAAGTCTTTTTCTCTTGCATATTTGAAAGATAATTTTGCTGGGTAGGTCTTGGCTGGTAATTCTTTCCTCTCAACAGTTTGAATATGTGATTCCACTCTCTCCTGACCTGTAGGGTTTCTACTGATAAATCTTCTGAGAGCCTAATGGAATTCCTTTGCAGGTTTTACAATCTACTCCCACCCTCCACCCCCAGCTGTTTTTAGAATTCACTATTTTGGATGTTTGACAGTTTCATTATAAGGTGTCTTAGAGTAACCTTGTGAACTTGGACGTCCATTTTTCTCTCCAGGTTTGGGAAGTTCTCAGCTATTTCTTTAAATAAATTTTCTGCCCCATATCCCTCTCTCCTCCTTTTGGAACCCTGATTTCTCTAATGTTAGGTTTTTTGGTGGAATCCCAATCCCATAGGCTTTCTTCAGTGTTTTTCATTATTTTTCCTTTGTTTTCCTTTAACATGGTTATTTGAAATCTTCTGACTCACTTGTTACTTATTCTTTAATTCTGCTCAACTGCTGATGCTCTCTATAGCATTTTTTATTTCATTCCATGAGCTCCTCAGCTCCAGAATTTCTGCTTGGTTCTTTTTTATGATTTATGTTTCTTTGGTAAATTACTCACTTTTAACCTGTATTTTTTCATAATCTTGTTAAATTGTCTGAGTTCTCTTATAGCTCACTGAGTTTGTTCAAAACAGCTATTCTTAAGTTTAGCTAGATTGCAAAAGTCCATGCTTTTGATCTCAGTTTCTAGGGAATTACTGTCTTTTAGTGATGACACGTTTTCTCGATTTTTCATATCTCTTGCAGTTCTGCATTGCATTTTTTTGCACTTGAAATGGCAGATACTGCCTTAAAACTACTGCTGGTTGCCTTCAGATGGGATATTCTATTCTGTTCTTTGGTGCTCTTTCTTGGAATCTGTCTGCCTTTGTGTGGGTACATCTTTCCACTCCTTTTGCTTCCTGTGGTGGCAGAATTCGTCAGCTTTTCTGTCTTGTTCTTACAGCACCACAGGCTGACTACTAGACCGTTCTTTTGTTTCCAGAAGGTGGTGCTGCTAGAGAAGTTTGTGGTTTCTCCCCTGCCCACAGATCCCGGCCTGTTTTCTGAGCACACTTCCTGTCTACTGGAGCTTCCTCCTGTTGCACCACGTTTGGGACTGTGCACAAGATCCAGCCACAGAGTCGGGGGAGTTGCAAGTTTAGCACTTAGGGGGATTTGGAGGTACTTGTGGACTCTTTAGGGAGATCTCCAGGTGTAGTATTCACAGAAGCTCATAAGTGGACTTTAAAGAATGTGTGCCTTTAATGTCCTTTGATATTCCTGTCTCTTTCCCAGTCTCCTCCCTCCTCCTTCCAGTCATGGAGGTCCACCTCAGTTATCTGGGTGTTACTGTAAAGAAACAGGTTTCTCCAGCTGTGACCTGCAACAGCAGGGTAGCCAGGCATTCACTCACCTTTTCCCCTGAGGGACAGGTTGCTGCCACCTGATAATTTGACCCCATGCAGTGTTGCCAGGGGTTGGAGGAACACTAGTAAACTTCTTTCCATCTCTAGTACTTACAAACTCGCTTGTGTTTATTGCTCCAGTGGTATGGTGGCATCTCCCCTTGGGAAGGCTGGTTTTCTGCAGTTCCTCCCTTGTCGGTGAGTATCTGGCCAGGTCAGCAGTCTCCTGGTATTTTCTCAACCATGGCAGGAGGGCTCCAGGCAGGCCCACTGCTCCACTGGTTTTGTAGTCCTTGCCAAAATAAGCCTGCCTGCTACCAGACGCACAGGTGGGCAGGACTTCTCCCAAGGGTCCCAGAGTTCCACAAAGGAGCTTTTGTTTACAAATGGATGACTAATTCTTTGCTGCAAAGGGGAGACAAAAAGGAGGATGCATGATGCTGATGTACTCTGTGATGGTCTCTTTCTGATACTTATTCTCTCAGTTGCATCTAGGAGGCCCTTTAGGACTCTCCTACACTCAGCCTCTAGGAGACCCTACCAGGAACACTCAGTAGGGTAGCCTCACTGCAGGGCCTGGGATTTCCATGGGAACCCACGAGTTAAGAGTCTAACCTTGTTGTTAAAGGTTATATTTTCTTCTGGGTGTAGAAGCAAATGGTACTAAATCAGGGTAGGAGGGGGCTTTGTTACCATCTCACTTTGCTGAGACATCGCCGGCCAGAGAGAAGCAGTCCTGCCTAGCCCAGAGGCCCCACCTGTGCACACCCTGGCATCTCCCACAGTAGCCCACGCTGGGTGGAGGTTGGGGGGTTTTGAACAAGGGCCAGACTCCTTGCATCATTTTCAAGCACTCACAAGGCTCTTGCTGGAACAACGAGGGTAAGCGGTGGCTGATTGTTTCTATTACTGCTGCAATATTGAGAGCTGAAGTGTGTATCTTTTGCCCCCTATCAGGATATCTGGCTAGAATTCTGATCTTTGCAAATAAAGCTTAAACACCCACCCCACCCAATGCTCAGTTCAAGCAAAAGCTCCATCCTAATTAGGTGAAAGTTCTGGAATCAGCAGCTAATTTATTGCTGTTGAAAACACAGGGGACCCTTCTGCAGAGAAGCTGTATCTTCCAGGTGCTACATCACTGCTCGCTGGTTGTAACCTTAGAACAACATGGCTAGATCCTCCTTGTGTACCCCCAGCAAGTAACCTCAGTTCACGGTGGGAGCAGGGCCCAGCTCTCAGCCTGCCACAGGCAATGACTCATTGGAGAGAGTGGGGAAGAGGCCCTGCCCACGCCCGGTGGCGTCCAAGACGAGCACAAAGAGAGCCACTAGTCCCCCTATGACCCTGCCAGGCTTCTCTGCGCCTCCCTCCCCCGACAGCTGTGGCTCTGACATGGGCTCTCGATCAGTCATGCTGAGCAGGCAGCTAAACTTCTGTGCTCCCAACCAGATGCATTTTGTACAGAATGAAAAGTCAACACAGAGGGCTTTCTTTGATTCCTAATAATATGGACCCTTTTTTTAAAAATAAATTTATTTATTTTTTTATTGAAGGATAACAGCTTTACAGAATTCGGTTGTTTTCTGTCAAACCTCAATATGAGTCAGCCATAGGTATACATATGTCCCCTCCCTTTGGAACCTCCCTCCCATCTCCCGCCCCATCCCACCCCTCTAGATTGATACAGAGCCCCTGTTTGAGTTTCCTGAGCCAAACAGCAAATTCCCCCTGGCTATCTATTTTACATATTGTAATATAAGTTTCCTATTACTCTTTTCATACATCTCACCCTCTCCTCTCTCCCCTCATGTCCATAAGTTTATTCTGTTTCTCCGTTGCTGCCCTGTAAATACATTCTTCAGTACCATTTTTCTAGATTCTGTATATATGTGTTAGAATATGATATCTTTCTCTTTCTGACTCACTTCACTCCATGTAATAGGTTCTTGGTTCATCCACCTCATTAGAACTGACTCAAATGTATTCCTTTTTATGGCCTTCATATTCCATCATGTATATGTACCATAGCTTCTTTATCCATTCATCTGTTGATGGGCATCTGGGTTGCTTCCATGTTTTAGCTATTGTAAATAGTGCTGCAGTGAACAGTGGGATATACATGTGTCTGTTTCAATTTTGGTTTCCTCAGAATATATGCCTTGGAATGGGATTGCCGAGTCATGTGGTGGTTTTATTCCTAGTTTTTTAGGGAATCTCCATACTGTCTTCCATAATGGCTGTATGAATTTACAGTCCCACCAACAGTGCAAGAGCATTCCCTTTTCTCCACAACCTCTCCAGCATTTATTGTTTATAGATTTTTGATGAGGGCCATTCTGACTGGTGTGAGGTGATATCTCATTGTAGTTTGATTTCTCTAATATTGAGCAATGTTGAACATCTTTTCATGTGTGTGTTAGCCATCAGTATGTCGTCTTTGGAGAAATGTCTGTTTAGGTCTTGTTCCACTTTTGTTTGAGCTGTTTGTTTTTCTGGTATTGAGTTGCATGAGCTGCTTGTATATTTTGAAAATTAATCCTTTGTCAGTCATTTCATTTGCTATTATTTTTTCCCATTCTGAGGGTTGTCTTTTCACCGTGCTTATAGTTTCCTTTGCTGTGCAAAAACTTTTAAGTTTAATCAGGTCCCACTTGTTTACTTCTGTTTTTATTTCCATTACTGTAGGAGGTGGGTCATAGAGGGATCTTGCTTTGATTTGTATCATCGAGTTTTTCTATGTCTATGTTTTCCTCTAAGGGTTTTATAGTTTCTGGTTTTACATTTAGGCTTTAATCCATTTTGATCTTTGTGTTTGGTATTAGGAAGTGTTCTAATTTCATTCTTTTACATGTAGCTGTCCAGTTTTCCCAGCGCCATTTATTGAAGAGGCTGTCTTTGCTGCATTGTATATTCTTGCCTCCTTTGTCAAAAATAAGGTACCCTTAGGTGCATGGGTTTATTTCTATCTTGAGCTTTCTGTCTTGTTCCATTGGTCTGTATTTCTTTCTTTGTGCCAGTACCATTCTGTCTTGATGACTGTAGCTTTGTAGTATAATCTGGAGTCAGGAAATTGATCCCTCCAGCTCCATTCTTTCTCAAAACTGCTTTGGTTATTTGGGGTATTTTGTGTTTCCATATGAATTGTGAAATTTTTTGTTCTAGTTCTGTGAAAAATGCCATTGGTAATTTGATAGGGATTGCATTCTATCTGTAGATTGCATTTGGTAGTATAGTCATTTTCACAATATTGATTCTTCCTTCCCAGGAACATGGAATATCTCTCCATCTGTTTACATCATCTTTGATTTCTTTCATTAGTGTCTTATACTTTTCTGTGTACAGTTCTTTTGTCTCCTTAGGTAAGTTTATTCCTAGATATTTAATTCTTTTTGTTGCAATAGTAAATGGGATTGATTCCTTAATTTCTCTTTCTGACTTTTCATTGTTAGTATATAGAAATGCAAGTGATTTCTGTTGATTGATTTTGTATCCTGCAACTTTGCTAAATTCACTGATTAGCTCTAGTAATTTTCTGATACTATCTTTAGGGTTTTCTATGTTCAGTATTATGTCATTTGCTTTACTTCTTTTCTGATTTGGATTCCTTTTACTTCTTTTTCTTCTCTGATTGCTATAGCTAGGACTTCCAGAACTATGTTGAATAATAGTGGTGAGAGTGGACACCCTTGTCTTCTTCCTGATCTTAAGGGGAATGCTTTCAGTTTTTCACCATTGAAAATAATGTTTGCTGTAAGCTTATCATATATGGCCTTTACTGTGTTGAGGTAGGTTCCTTCTATGCCCATTTTTAAAGAGTTTTAATCATAAATGGGTGCTGAATTTTGTCAAAGGCTTTTTCTGCATATATTGAGATTATCATACAGTTTTTATCAATTTGTTATTATTGTGTATAACATTGATTTATTTGCATATATTGAAGAATCCTTGTATCCCTGGAATAAACCCAACTTGATCATGGTGTATGAGTTTTTTGATGTGTTGCTGAATTCTGTTTACTAAAGTTTTGTTGAGGACTTTTCCATCTATGTTCATCAGTGATATTGGCCTGTGGTTTTCTTTTTTTGTGTTATCTTTGTCTGGTTTTGGTATCAGGGTGATGGTGGCCTCATAGAATGAGTTTGGAAGTGTTCCTTCCTCTGCAATTTTTTGAAAGAGTTTTAGAAGGATAAGCAAATGTTTGACAGAATGCTCCTGTGAAGCCATCTGGTCCTGGGCTTTTGTTTTTTGGGAGATTATTGATCAAAGCTTCAATTTCCATTCTTGTAATTGGGTTGTTCATAATTTCTATTTCTTCCTGGTTCAGTCTTGAAAGGTTGAACTTTTCAAAGAATCTGTCCGTTTCTTGCAGGTTATCCACTTTATTGCCATATAGTTGTTCATAATAGTCTCTTAATATTCTTTGTATTTATGCATTGTCTGTTGTAACCTCTCCTTTTTCATTTCTAATTTTGTCAATTTGAATCTTTTTTTCTTGAGTCTGGCTAAAGGTTTTGTTTAATTTGTTTCAGCTTTATCTTCTGAAAGAACCAGCTTTTAGTTTTATTAAGCTTTACCATTGTTTCTTTCATTTCTTTTTCATTTATTTCTGCTCTGATCTTTATGATTTCTTTCCTTCTACTAATTTTGGGGTTTTTTTGTTCTTCTTTTTCCAGTTGTTTTAGGTGTAAAGTGTTGTCTGTTCAGTGTTTTTCTTGTTTCTTGAGGTAGGATTGTCTTGCTATAAACTTCTCTCTTAGAACTGCTTTTGCTTCATCCCATAGGATTTGTGTTTTCAGTGTCATTTGTTTCTAGAAATTTTTTGATTTCTTCATAAGCTGTTGGTTATTTAGAAACATATTATTTAATCTCCATGTGTGTGTTTTTTTTTACAGTTTTTTTTTCTTGTAATTGATATCTAGTCTCATAGCATTGTGGTCAGAGAAGATACTTGATATGATTTTAATTTTCCTAAATTTACTGAGGCTTGATTTGTGACCCAAGATGTGAGAATGTCCCAGGTGCACTTGAGAAGAAGGTGTATTATTCTGCATTTGGATGGAATCTCCTGAAGGTATCAATGAGCTCCATCTCATCTAATGTATCACTGATCACTTGTGTTTCCATATTAATTTTCTGTTTTGATGACCTGTCCATTGGTGTAAGTGAGGGGTTAAAGTCTCCTACTATTAACGTGTTACTGTAAGTTTCTCCTTTTATGTCTGCTAGTGTTTGCCTTGTGTACTGAGGTGCTCCTATGTTGGGTGCATAGATATTTACAATTATTATATCTTCCTCTTAGATTGATCCCTTGATCATTATGTAGTGTCCTTCCTTATCTCTTGTAATCTTCTTTATTTTAAGGTCTATTTTGTCTGATGTGAGGATTGCTACTCCAGCTTTCTTTTGTTTCCCATTTGCATGGAATATATTTTTCCATCCTCTCACTTTCAGTCTATATGTGTCTTTAGGTTTGAAGGCGGTTTCTTGTAGACAGCACATATATGGGTCTTGTTTTTGTATCTCTTCAGCTAGTTTGTGTCTTTTGGTTGGAGCATTTAATCTGTTTACATTTAAAGTTAAAAATAAAATTTAAAAAATAATTATTTTTTAGTTTGTTTTGCTTTACAATACTGTATTCGTTTTGCTATACATTGACATGAATCAGCCACGAGTGTACATGGACTCCCAATCCCGACCCCCACCTCCCCCCTGTCTCTTATACACATCTTCTTTAAGCTCATTTCTCAAACCTCTTCTGTAGGCTCTCCCTCCCCCGCCGAAAAGGATGGCAAATAAATCTGTGTTTGTGTGTGTGTGTGTGTGTGCGCGCGCGCGCGTCTTAAACCGCATTGGTGACCGGCGATTCATTTCACTTAGATATCATACATGTTGCACTGCCATTCTCCCAACTCATCCCACCCTCTCCCTCTCCCACAGAGTCCAAAAGGCTGTTCTATACATCTGTGTCTCTTTATTGATATGTATGTTCCTATTGCCATTTTCTTACTTGTTTGGGGTTGATTTTGTAGATCTTTTTCTTCTCTTGTATTTCTTGACTATAAGTTCCTTTTTATTTCTCTGTCAATTTTGAATGAGATCCTTGCTGGGTACAATAATCTTGGTTGTAGATTTTTCCCTTTCAGTGCTTTAAATATACTTTGCCATTCCCTTCTGGCCAGCAGAGTTTGTGTGGACTCTCATTGCTGATTATAATTGGGCTTCGTGACCCCTTCTAGCCTTGTACTTACCGACCTTCCAGGTTGTTGACTGTGGCCTGCCCGCCCCCACCAACTCACTGTGCCTGGGGCAGAGGACAGGACGGTGCCTCGTGAGAGACGTGCATCACACATACCTCGTTGTCCCTGTGTTTCCTGGCTCCTCTGGGCGCGCACAGAGAAGCCCCCTGCTGCACGTGGGGGCCGACACCCAGGAGACTCATGCTTGTGTGCAGCATTCTCAGTAGATCAAACTGCCACGATACAGCAGTTTGTCTCAGGAACTGGTGCACATTCTGCTGGGTCAGCATTCCTGCTGATGCAACGAAACCTAAATCCCTAGCTCTCAGGATCTAGTCCCCCCCTCATGCTCTGAGCATCTGCAGCCTCGCTCTTCCTGTGCCTTGTTTTTCTCCAGGAGGGATGGTTCCCTTGTACCTTCTGCAGCAGCAGGCGCCTCAGCGTCTTTGAAGAGCCAGGGACACCTGGTGCTTTGGCTGTGGGAGGGCGCTGAGGGTCAGCAGGTGTCTGGCAGGCAGGTCCTACAGCCTGGACCAGGGGCTCCTGGCTTTTATTCTCAGATGTTCCCTGACCCCACCAACTGCAGCCACCAGCCCAGGTTCTGCTGGGTTGGGGTCTTTAGAGCTTTGCAGCCCTTCGAGGGCAGTGAGTCAGGCAGGCTTTGAGGTAGCTAGCACCTTCTGGTAGCTCCTGGGGGCTTCTGGGCATCTTGGCCACCCCAAGAGCAAGCAGTGAACCCTTTCCTAAGAGCAGTTAGTGCTAATGGACCCCCCTCCAGGTGTTTTCAGGGTCAGAGGCTACCCGACGTGAGCCCCCCTCCCTTGGCAGCTGACATCTCTTTTGACCAGAAGCCCTGGGTATAGCTCATGACTGGAAGCGAGCTGCTTTCCTTGTCCATGGCCCAGAGGTGGGCAGGAAATGCCAGCCCCGGCTTATAATATGCAGGGTCATAAGCAGCACCTAGGACACTTGCCCCCAGCCAGCCTGTCAGGAAGGCCCACCGAGCCCTGGGCCTGCAGTCTGGTCCAGTTGCTCTGCATCTCCTAGGTGATACTCACATGGCTGGTAAAGACAGGGGGCCTGTCCCCATTTACAGACTCACAGAAGCGCTCCCCTGCGTGCTGCTTCAGGTTCACGGACTGGCTGCCTCTGCTTCCTCACCTCTCATCACATACAGAAGTCACCAGTGCTGTCGCCTATTTGCAAAAATAAACCCCTAAGTGGCCCTGGCCCTCAGCTGATGTCAGGGATGGTAGTCTGTCGGCCAGCAGGTGCCACCCACAAGCTTCCTGCTGCTCTGAGTCTGCTGAGAGACCCCTCTCCACCATCCTCGGGCCACGTACCAAGGTCCCCTTTTCACTCTGGCCACCGTCCATACCTGACCTCCTGCACTGACGTCTTCTCCCAGTAGAACAGGACTCTGTCATGTCCACTGAGGGTCCCAGCGCCTGGTCTGGGGTAGGTGCCCTCACTGGGATGGATGGATGAGAGTGGGGTAAGACTTCAGCCCTCCCCAGACGCTCTGAGCCACAGGGAGCCTCTCTCTCAGGATGTGAGCCCGTCCCATCCGCAAAGACATGTCGGGTGTGGCAGAGCTCTGCTGTCCTGCTCGGGAGCAGCAGGGGCGGAGACCAGGATGAATGTACACTAGGTCCCAGGTGCCCTCAGCCGGTGCCACTGACAGCGTGCCTTGCCGCCCACAGTGACACTTCTTTGTGACACCAAGTCTGGTGAGCAAGACCCAGTGTGGCTTTTAGTTCTCGCAGCCACTGGCCCACTACCTGAAACAATCAAGCAACTTGCCATTGCAGATCTCGTTCAAGAGTCTCTTTGCAGGAAAGGCCAAACGTAAAGTTCCCACGTCTTGCAAACTGTGTCCTAGTTTGCAGAGAAAAGTGATGGCAGAAGGAGTTTGGGAAGAGGGAAAGGATGATTGCGAATTGGTACCTGTTCAGTGCTTACTCCATGCCAGTTCACAGATTCAGTCACTCCTGCAACTTCATGAGGCAGATGCTTTTTTTTTGGCTGTGCCCATGGCATGTGGGCTGTTAGTCCCCTGACCAGGGATCAAATCCATGCCCCCTGCATTGGAAGCATGGGGGGTCTTAACCATTGGACCAGCAGGGATGTCCCAATAGCAGCTGCAGGAGACTCTTCTTGCCCCCATTTGACAGATGGGGAAGTTGAAGCCTGTCATTCACTAAGCAAGCACGTGTGTGCCTGAATAAGCCAGAGCAGAGAGTGCCTCACGCTGTCTCACAACCTATGAGGCCTCAACTTTCTGTGGGTACAGAGAGTTCAGTCCTTGGAACCTGGGCCTAGGGACATACCAGTCTGCAGACTGAGGGCATATTCTGGCACAAACAGAAGCATCAGATATTGCTCCCCATGGGTTTTCTGAGATTCCTAGGTTTTTTTGAAGGCCTTTACCACAGTTATTTACTACCTGACTCAATGTAAGCCTGCAGATTGCCTTTTTTTTTTTTTCCATCTTGAGGGAGAGTTACAGATTTTCACTTAATAAAGTGAAAACCACTTTATTAAGATGGCAGTTATTTTAGACATTATGTTAATATTACCTATTTTAATACAGTGGGAAATGACCAAAAGTCATTTTTCCCATAATAGGATATGGAATCAAGAAAAATTAGAATATATACTTTCTGATTTGAAATTATATTTCTAGTAAGCAGCCAGTAATGCTATCTGCATTTGTGGGTTTGTCCTTTTTTTAACTTACAGAATTGGGAGTAGTTCAGATCCAGGAGGATAGCCAAGTCCTTGGGTCACAGAGCAAGGAAGAGGGCTGGACAGGCAGCAGGATAGTTTCCCTGGAGGTTTTCGTGTTCTCAGAGTGACTGAGAATGGATGAATGAATAAAGATAATACTATATATATATATATATATATATATATATATATATATATATAACACATCAATATATATTATACACACACAGGAATATTACCCAGCCATGAGAAACAAGGAAGCGCCACTATTTGCAACAGTGTGGATGCGTCTAGGGAAGATTGGGCTGTGTGATTAGTAGCTCAGTCATGTCTGACTCTCTGCAGCTCCATGGGCTGTAGCCCACAGACTCCCCTCTCCATGGGGATTCTCCAGGCAGGAATACTGGAGTGGGTTGCCATGCTCTCCTCCAGGGGATCTTCCCAACCCAGGGATCAAACCCAGGTCTCCAGCACTGCAGGCGGATTCTTTACCTGATCTGAGCCACCAGGGAAACCCAATGAGGTAAATTAGACAGAAAACTCCTACTGTACAACCTCACTTACATGTGGAACCTGAAAAAGCAAACGAATAGAAACAGAACGGTGGTTACCAGAAGGCGGGGGAAATGAGACATTGGTCAGAGAGCACGCATTTCCAGCTCTAAGAGGAACAAGTTCTGGGGACCTAGCGGACAGCGTGCTGGCTGTAGTAATAACGCTGTATTCTACACTGGAAGGCTGCCAAGTGAGGTCTGAAAGTTCTCCCCATAAAAAATAAATGGTAACATGTCCCTTAATAGAGCTGTTCATGTTGCAGTATTAGAAGTGTGTCAAAGCTACCCCTCGTACACCTTAAACTCCCACCAAGTTATATGTCAATTCCACCTTAAGAAAGACTTCTCAGCCCCCAGCTCAGGACTGGGGTCCTGAAGGAAGGAGTCTGGCCCCCCAGCAGCCACAACTCCACTGGCAGGGCCCGGTCAGGCCTTACAGGGTGGGAAGGCTCAGTGCCTGCGTCCAGAGCTATACACATGTACTAGTACCTGCCCCACCCAAGTCCACACTTACAGATGGGAATCAGTGATGTTTGCGGCCACTCTGGACTCTGTTACTGGCCCTGAGCCACCGATAATGCTTAAGAGTCAACCATGACACACCTCCACTGGAATCTGTTTTGCACAAAAGGCATATTCCACACAGCAGGTACATCCTCCTTCCTCCTCCATGATGGATGACTTAGCCACGTGAGCTAGGCAGCTTCATAGACACGGTCGGGTTTATGAACATTGCCCCGGCTGCAGGCCAGAGTGGGAATTAGGCTTTGACATCACAGCCCTCTGTCTGTCTGTTGCAGCTGGTGAGTGACTTGCTGGAATTTTGCTTCTATACCTTCCGGGAGTCCCAGGCCCTGAAAGTGGAGTTCCCAGCGATGCTAGTGGAGATCATCAGCGACCAGCTGCCAAAGGTGGAGTCCGGGAACGCCAAGACCCTTTACTTTCACAGGAAGTGATGGGAGACGTCTCACAAGAACTTTGCCTTAAGTTTCCCCGTGTTGTTCCACACCCACGAAGGACCCAAGAAAAATCCTATTTTTGACACACATGATGGTTTATTCCCACTTGTTCAGCAGTTTCTCAAGTTGAAAATCATGTTAAGGGTTGGGAGGCGGGCAGGCAGGGTGACGTGGCTTTGGCGAGACCTGCACAGTCTGGAAGGTTCTTCCTTCTGGAAGGTTCTTCCTTCTCCAACCCCCAGCGCTTAGAAACATGTTCCTGTTCCTCTGGATGAAAAGCCATATCTAGTCAATAACTTTCTGATTTTGATATTTTAACAGATGGAAGTTTTAACTATGCCATGTCGTTTCTGGGATCGTTCGCTTGTGTTAAAAGGGTTCAAGAACTAACGAACTTTTTCAAGCTCACCCTTGGTTTGCACATAAAAACGTATAGTCAATATGGGGCATTAATATTCTTTTGTTATTTAAAAAAAAACAAAAAAAGAAAAAACATATACAGAATCCGTTGTGTAATAACGGAGCACGTGGAGTGGACTGGCAGCTCCCTCAGGGGTGCGTCTTCACCCACGTCTTTCTGCGTCACTGGTATCCACACCCTCTCCACTTATTATTTAATTAGAATGGATAAGATGTTCAGAAAAATGCCTTGGTTTCAATTTCTAGTATCTATTGTGTTGGCTTTACAGATAATTTTTGCAGTCTTTTGCTGTGCTGTACATTATTGTATGTATAAATTGTGAAGGACCTAAAATAAGGTATAAGGAACTTTTGTAAATGAGACACATACAAAAAAAAAAACTTTAATGGTTAATAGGATGAATGGGAAAGTATTTTTGAAAGAATTCTATTTTGCTGGAGACTATTTAAGTACTATCTTTGTCTAAACCAACAAGGTAAAAAAAATTTTTTTTTGTAAAGTGAAATGTTCTGCATGCATCATGAACCGTTTACAGTGTATTTAAGAAAGGGAAAGCTGTGCCTTTTTTAGCTTCATATCTAATTTACCATTTTACAGTCTCTGTTGTAAATAACCACACTTAAACCTCTTCGGTTGTCTCTAAGCCTTTCTACTTCTTCTGTACTTTCGTTTCGTCCTTGGTCTCCCGCTTGGGGTGTTCGTGGGACTTGAGTGCATTTTCCAGCTTCGGCTCCATCCTCCTTCCAGTGGGGACAGCGCAGCGTGGTGTCTGCAGCTCCTTGAAGGCGTCCTTCGACGACACCCCTGTGAGAGGATGTCCCAGGAGTGCTGTGGCTTTAGGAAAGCTGCCTCTTTCCCCTCAAGAAGCAGAGTCCACTTTAGGAGAGAGACTGGAAAGGCTGTGGCTCAGAGTGCTCATCCTCATCCCATTTTAGAAATTGAATTTTCTCCTTTCAGGGGGAGGCGGGGAAAAATTCCATGCACTCTGTCTGCAAAAGGTGAAATGTTCACTTCCGGTCACAGAAGGGGGTGTTGCACTCCTGGAACTAGTCACAGGAACATGTAGGTCATGGCAGGAAGCCCTTGGAAGATGCCCCTGGGCACAGTTAGTCAGAACAGCGTGGAGACCGCATGATAGAGAGTTTTTAGATTTTTAAAAGGTAGGTTTTAAAAATAAAATTTTATATGTAAACAGTTTTGGAAAAAAAAAACACTACAGATCATAAAAGCAAGACAGTGGCACTAAAATTTTTAATTCACTAATCTGTTTGGCACTGAGGCAATTTATGGCTTTTTCTCTTGCCCCAAATCACAAACATCTCTCTCTCTCTCTCTCTGGGGAAACTTAATATGATTGCACTAAATAAACTACTTTGAATAGAGGCCAAATTAATCTTGGAAAAGTGATGATAATCATCAGGTACTCGGTGAAATCTTATTCTTTTCCAAAACCTAAAAGCTAGAGCTGGGGAACCCCGAGGCCGGGAGATGGCAGCGCTGGGAACAACCCTTTTCTCCAGGGTTCACCATGCAGGCAACATTACCCTGTCTCTCAGAAGACACCTGCCTTATGCAAGGGGAAACCTGTGACAGCTGCACTCAGACAGAGGAGTTTTTTCTTACATAATTTGCAATTTCAGGAATTTAATTTATAGGCAGATCTTTCAATACAGTCAACTTACATGCACAGCAATATGAAAGCCACACTTGGAAGGTGATAAATACACCGCATGCAGACTGGGGGTTTCTGGGAAAGAAATGGCTTCATAAGAGCAGCTTTTAGCTCAGACTGACTTTTTATGAAATCAGAATTTCGACGTAACCGGGTTTGGGATGGAGACAGTCTGCATCAGCTTTTTGTATTAACAAAGTTACTGACTCTTTGTGTGTCTCCGGGTAACTTTGCTTGAGTAAACAGCAAAGCCATATTCTAAATCCACTGTTGAATGCCTGTCCCAGTCCAAATTGTCTGTCTGCTCTTATTTTTGTACCATATTGCTCTTTAAAATCTTGGTTTGGTACAATTCATAATTCACCAAAACTTCTTCATATAATTAAAAAAACCACACTAAATTAGTTTAAAATGAAGCAATTTATATCTTTATGCAAAAACATATGTCTGTCTTTGCAAGGACTGTAAGCAGATTACAATAAATCCTTTACTTTAATCACCTGTTGTTTTGGAAACAGTTCATTTGGAATGCGTGGATTTTGTGGCCTTTTAAATCTGGATCATATGCCCCTCTGCCTACATCCAAGATGGAAACCACCATGCCCACCCCCTACCCATGTTAGGAAGCCCTGTGTTATCCACATATTAACTACTCTTTTAGGGGACTGCTTAAATGTTTTGTTTCTTAGTGCTAACATTTGGTTCACTATACCAAAATATACCCCATGACAATTTTATAACAATAACTACTGCTGATGTAGCCACTAAATTCGATACGTACATGGCCTCATTTATCTTCACAACCATGTGGAAGCTTGTTTACAGACCTTGAGACTCACCTGAGTACACCAGATGCCCCATCTCATCATTCCCAGGCCCTCCTCCACACAGTGGAGTCTTGTTCTCACCCCAGATCCTCTTGGGCTGTCGAGAGACTCCATGAGCCATCAGTCACGATGCTCCTCACATTCCTTACAGGCTGCTCCTCTGGACCTCAATCAGCAATACAGACTACAAAAGAGCAGTCAGGAATTACCAGCTCATCTGAAAACTAGAAAACACGTATTTCCCACAAGAGAAATTCATGTACATTTTTAACGTGTCATTTAAGTGACGGATCAGTCAAACTAGAAGACTGACGGTTAAACACAACTTTGCTTTAAGACAACTGATCTGCTTCTGAAACACAACATTAGCCATGAAACACAGCACAGGAAAAAAACTTTTTTGAGCTTTGTGCACAGATTTGTAAAAATTTATTGAAAACAAAAGGTAATTTTACATCTTAGAATGTATGCAGTCTGACCTATGAGGGAGCAGGGTTCTCACAGAGCCTCTGACTTTAAACAAAAGCCATCATGGTCTGCGAGTCTGCGTGGCCAGATACGGGGCCCCTTGGGTGTGCACCCCGGGCTAAAGTGAGTGCTCTTTCTTCACAGAGCAGGCTTGTTCCTGGGTCAATGAGCCAGGAACCGTCCCGATTTCTAGGAAGGTCCTAAAGTGCTCTCAGACCCAAAGGGTCCACCTGCACATTTCGGAATCATGAGCTAAGAACTAAGTTTCTGCCACTGAGTGAGCCAGCTAGCCACTGTATGCCAAAGCAGTAAAAATTATGCATAGTGATGCGTATATAGTTAGGGGTTGTAAGTGTCCCTCAAATAGAAAACATTGTTCCCTTATTTTAAAGTCAGCTTCACATGTGTGTTAGTCTCTCAGTTGTGTCTGGACTCTTTGCGACCCTATGGACTGCAGCCCGCCAGGCTCCTCCATCCAGGGGATTTTCCAGGCAAGAACACTGGAGTGGGGCGCCCTTTCCCTCTTCAGGGCAGCTCCACATACTTTTTGATAAAATGCAAATGTCCGCAGACTAAAATGACTTGATCACAAGTATCTCTAGCACCTTAATTTCAAGTCACCCAATTGCTGTTGCAGCAGTTTTCTTGGAAATAAAGCAGCGGCTTCCAAAAACAATGTTGGATAAGAGACGAGTAAAATAGGATTTTAATATTCAACACAGACCAAACCTGTTGTTAGTTGCTAAGTCGTGTCCGACTCATTGCAAGACCATGGACTACAGCACTTTCCGAAGTTTGCTCAAACTCATGTCCATTGAGTTGGTGATGCCATTCAACCATCTCATCCTCTGTCACCTGCTTCTCCTCTTGCCCTCAATCTTTCCCAGCATCAGGATCTTTTCCAGTGAACATTCAGGACTGATTTCCTTTAGGAATGACTGGTTTGATCTCTTGCTGGCCAAGGGACTCTCAGGCCAAACCTGAATCCAAAGCAAAGTGAATGAAGGAGCACACTAGCAGTTTGCTGCAAACCACCCAAACACTGAGTGCTTTAAAGCTACCATCATTTATTATTCTCCTAAGGTAGCTAGCAACGGAAGTTCTGGTCTGGGCCAGGCTGGGCTTGGTTGGGCTGGTCATGTAGACAACTGGTCTGAGCTAGTTTTGCTCCTTGCCTCTCCTCTAGCAGGCCAGTCTGGGCATATTTCATGGTATAAGCAAGGCTCTAGGACAGTGGAAATGTATAGCACTTTTCAAGCTTCTAATTGCATCAAGTTTGCCTCTGTTTCGTTGGCCAAAGCAAATTACAAAGTCAAGCCCATAGTTCACACGAGGGCATGCATCCAGTGAGGGGTGAAATTTGGGATAATTCAACCAATGTACCATGCACAACTTAGGTATTTTTCATAGAATTTATGTTGCCAAGACAGTGATTTTCAAGTTTTCTGTGGCCAGAAAAACCCATTTCTTTGGATCTTCATGCCCTGGTCCAGCCTGATCCAGAGAGGGTTGTGGTGAAAACTTGCTTGAACTGAGTCAGATCATGTTCTGCCCACACTCCGAGCTGCTCCACCTGCAGCTGTTAAACCATCAAAGGAAGGAAAAGTCCAGAAACTATAACACATGGTATTGAGCAGCCTCAATGAATCCCATGCACTTATTGCCGAAGTCCAAAGTGCAACTCTCTTGATGGGCAAAAATTAAAACTCTTCTTTCCAATCAAGTTGCTCTTCTGATAGGAAAGAATTCTCCAAGGTATTCTACTCAGCAGATTGAGACACTTTTAGCCAGACATGAAAGCATCAGGAGAATGTGCCAGCTTACCCAGACAGGGTAGCAATAAATTACCACCCAGCCCAGTCAAGGATAAAGAGTGCTGACAAGCATTGGAGAAGACGTTCTCAGAGCTCAAGCCAGAAAGCTGTTTGAGGACACGCTCCTGGAATAACTTCCTCCCACAGGAGGGAGGGAAGAAAGTCGGGTGGCTCTGGAAGATTCAGAGTCACGCAGAACATCTGGCTGGGGAAGGAGCCACCCAGCCTGGTGAGAGTCGAGGGGACAACCAGTGAGCAGGTGATAAGGGGCCCAGTGGGAAAGGGAATGAGGGGACTTCCCTGGTAGTCCAGTGGTTGAAAATCGGCCTTCCAATGCAGGGAACATGGGTTCAATTCCTGGTCGGGGAACTAATATCCCACATACCTTGGAGCAACTAAGCCTGCACAGCACAACAATAACAGCCTCAACTAAGCCAAATGAATTACTTAAAAAATAAAGGCATGGAGTGCCCTTGGGAAGGCAGGGGAAGGCGGGACAATATAGGGCAGAGGGAGAGAGCAAGGCATGGCCTTGGAGCGCGCAGGCGTGAGGGAAGCAGGGCGTGGCTGTGAGAGGAGAAGGGGGCAGAGACTAGCCCCCAGGTACCCTGTGGCTGCCTTCTCCCATCTTCTCCATTTACTAAACCCCGTTTCTTGCTCGGTGCCCTCCAGATGCCCATCATCGTTGGTCACAGTCCTCCAAGGAGGCTGGTACCACTCTCTCCATTTCATGGCTGCAAACTGACGCAGAAGAGGTCAAGGGAACACGTTCAGGATCAGCAAGGTACAAAATAGGGAAAACAGAACTTCAAAATAGGGGTGTGTGTGTGTGTGTGTGTGTGTGTGTATAATATAACTCAAAACATGCACTTTTAGCCACCATATTTGTTTCCTAGAAACGTCACAAGGTACCACAAACGAGGGTGCTCAAAACCAACAGGGATGTCTCGTCTCCCCATCTGGGAGGCTGGAAGTCTGAGATCACGAGGTCATCAGGGTTGGGTCCCTCTAAGGGAGGATTCGGCCTCTCCCCCTGACTTGTACGTGGCCACTGTCTCCCTGTGTGTCTTGACACTGTCTTCCCTTACGCTTGTCTCTGTCCACATTGCCCCTTTCTCTAAGGACACCAGTCCAGCCCCACCAGCCTCACCTGAGTTGATGATATCTGCGACAATCCTGTTGCCCAGTGAGGTCACATTCAGGACCAGGGTTAGGACTTCAGCATATGAATTTTGGAAGGGGGTACACAATTCAACTCCTAACAGCCCTTACCCCCTACCAGCCCCCAGAAGTAAGCTTACTGAACTTGAACCAAGCTCTCTGCTCAACACCCTTCATTAAAATAACTGCCCCTGGCTGAGTCAGGCCTGGTAAAGTACGAATGCATTGAATGTCCACCACCAGCACAAACCATCTGGTGACCCCCCCCCCCCCCCCTAGATGCTTCTGTTGCTACAAAGAAGAGGGGGTTATAACCCCCCAGGCCACCTGGCTCTGTTCTCATCTGGCGTGTCCTTTCTGGGTGCAGGGACCCCCAGGGCCAGCCTTTTAGTAACCTCATAAAATGCAAGCTCCACTCCAAGTAAGCAATCTGAGTGCCCTCTTTTGCTCAAAGCCCGCCCCGCCCCATCAGGCTTCTGAATGAACACGGGATGACAGCTGGTAGAGGCGGCTGGTGCTGAACGAGGTGGGCTGAGGGGCCTGGGTCCTGCGGGAGGCAGGGCCGCTGCTCAGCCAGCCTCAGTAGATGCTCAGGGAACTACACCCACACACCACCACACTCCTCCGTCTCTTCTGGGGAGAGATCTGCAGGTGGAAGAGAATACCTCCTGGTCCCATTAGTAAGCATATGCTGGGCCAGGCCCAGAGGAAAGCTCCCTGGCCAGGGGCTGCCTGGCACCACCTATTCCCAGAGGAAGACACCCCGACACTCCAGCTCCCCTTCGGCGTAACCCTGTTCTTCCTGGAACAACCAGAGAGGAGTCTGCAGGGCTGGAGGAGCCCTTGCAGCCAGCGCTATCCTGAGGCTTCACTACTGTTACACTCACTTTACAGAACACAGATGCCCCGACGACAGACACAAGTGACTCTCACATCAGTAGCATCAGTACCGGGACTAGCACTGCCCGCTGAGCATATACTATCACTTCAACCCCATATCTCGGAGCATCCGTGGCTTCTGAGGAGCAGCAACAGAATCAGAGTCAATCTCATTTGCCCTAAACCACACAGGTAGCCAGCGTGTGTGCTAAGTCACTGCAGTCTTGTCTGACTCTTTGCAACTCTATGGACTCCAGCCCACCAGGCTCCTCTGTCCATGGGGATTCTCCAGCAAGAATACTAGAGTGTGTTGCCATGCCCTCCTCCAGGGGATCTTCCCACCCCAGAGATCAAGCCCACGTCTGTTTCTTTACCACTAGTGCCATCTGGAAAGCCCACTCTGGTAGCCAGACCTTATAGCAATTTCCATGACCAAGGAAGTGGTGATAAATATACTTTGGGAGCTAACAACAGCTTGGGGGCAACAGCAGTGAGCAAAGGCATCCCGTCTCAACTCGGTAGGTCCTCTGTCCACTGTGGACTCCAGTGAAGAACACAGCTAGGAAATCACTCCAGTGCTCATCTGAGTCCACTCACCCTGACTGCCCACAAGCTTGCACTTTCCCACAGAAATGGGGACATTTGCTCCAGGCCAAGCTTCTCTCCTGTACCTCTAAGCAGCAGGCAGGAGCAGGAAGGAAGAACTCAAAACAGGTGCCACCCCCCACCCTCTTGCCAGCCTGGCCCGCAGCCCCAGGGCCAGGCATTATCTGGGGCCCTGGGCCCCTGGCAGCCCGAGTACTCTCCGCTGGGCCCACAGTTCAGCATTTTCAATTATATTGCACTAATGGCAACACACTCCAGTATGTCTTCCTGGACGACCCCATGGACAGAAAAGCCTGGTGGGTTACAGTCCGTGAGGTTGCCAAGAGTCGGACATGACTGAGCGACTTAACACATTAGTCAGAAAATGGGTACTTCTCAATGGGCCTGCCTCTCTACACACACCTGACCCCAAACTTGCACCTTACATGGTCCAGGGGAGGCGAGCTCCAAACTGATAAGCAGCACTCTGGGATCATCTCACCTGGGGAGGAGGGCGACAGACACATCCTTCCAGGGACAACCTGAGGGGAGAACTGTAACAGACCAGGAAGCCTCTGTGGAAGAGAGAGATGCCAGGCCTCTCGAGCAGCCCCTGGAGCAGGGCTGGCTTCACAGTCCTGCTGCTGCTGCTGCTGCTGCTGCTGCTAAGTTGCTTCAGTCGTGTCCAACTCTGTGTGACCCCATAGACAGCAGCCCACCAGGCTCCCCCATGCCTGGGATTCTCCAGGCAAGAACACTGGAGTGGGTTGCCATTTCCCTCTTCAATGCATGAAAGTGAAGCCAGTCAGTCGTGTCCAACTCTTTGCGACCCCATGCACTGCAGCCTACCAGGCTCCTCCATCCATGGGATTTTCCAGGCAAGAGCACCAGAGTGGATTGCCATTGCCTTCTCCTCACAGTCCTGAGGCCCCTACAAATGAGCTGCACACTCCAGGCACTCCAGGTCTGGGGACAGAGAGGTTCCCTCTTCCCAGAGAGGTTGGTTCCCAGGCTGTGCCTGGGAGTCAGAGGCTGAGAAGACCACAGTGTGCAGGGATGTGTCAAAAGTTCCTCCAAGCAGGGTCTGGGTCCATATAGCCGACAGCCCTATAGCCTGGCTTAATCCAGATGGAGAAATGGACACTGCAGTCTGGAAAAGAGGGAATGGGATTGGGAGGGGGATGCTGAGGGGTGAGGGTCATGATATAGGGCTGTACACAGAAGCTCATCAGGAGGTTGCCCTCACACACAAAGCTCTGGGGAAAGTGCCCCAGCTCCGTCTTGTTTGGGCTCCCCCAAGGCCCTCTGAGGTAGCTGAAGGGGACCCGCCAGGATCTCACCTATCAGAGAGGGGACCCCTGTCCCCAGAAACACACCTCATTCCAAAGCAGCCAGGCTCCCAGTTAATCCATCCTACCTGTGAGCGCATGCATGCCAACACCAGGGGAGAGTGCAAGTCCACCCACCAGCCACACCAGGAGATGTTGCAGAGCCAGTGAGTTCCACCACCTCTTCCCCACGTGAGGAAACAAATCCCATAGTAAATTAGATTTTATTTCACGTACAGAAAACTCGGGGGTCGGGCAAACAGCACACTGGTGAGCACACAGAGAAGCTTGTCGTGAGCCCGCAGGCGCCTAAGTCAGCGAGCGTGGGTCCCTGGGAGGGCGGCCGCTGCCCTGGGTGCAGAGACCCGCGCAGCCTGCACCAGCCTGCCGCAATCCCTCAATGACCCCAGCGTTCGGGGCACGTCTCGCAGCACAGTTCCCTTCCAGGTGGGAGGGGAGGTGTCCCGTGACAGGGCCGCCAGTGGGGCAGGTGGGCCAGCAGAAGGTCGCCCTCCCCCTTGCTCTGGAGACCAGATAATTTAAAACCTCAGGTCCCAAGGCGCGCCAGATGCAGAGTCTCTCTGTCCGTCTGAACAGCCTTCTCCCGCTGCTCGGATCTGCACCGCCCAGCACGGTTCCCCCCGGCCCCGCTTCAGGCCCCGCTTCAAGCCGTCTGTCCCCGCTCCCCGCCCTGGAGTGTCCGGGTGGCCGTGGGTTCTGCCCGGGAGGTGGACAGGGCTCGCCGCTCCCAGGCAGGTGCTCTGGGGCCAGGGTCTGCGGCCGGGCGCTACAGCAGCTTGACGTAATTCTGTGGAATCAGCCCCCTCTTGCCATTCAAAGTCCCCTCCAGCCAGCCAGGTTCCCTTGAGGTTTGCACTGCAAAGGAAGAGACATCACTCGTTACCAAAACGCCCCAGGTACTTGCCACCAGTGAACTCCCTGCCCCGCTGTGCATCAACCAAACCCAACAGGGGCCACTCCCGGGTCATCTGGTTACAAGTCTGCACGAGAGTTATTTACAGGGGCCTCCCCTCCCACCAGTCACCCCAGCCTCCACTGCTCCTCCCTACGGCAGCCTCCTAACCCATCCCCTCAGCACCCTCCTAAACCACAGTGCGCCAGGGAATTCAGTGAACTTTCCAGAACACCCGGCTGATCACAGCATGACCCTCCACGGTCCGGAGGAACAAACCCAAGCTTCCATAAGCCCCTGGCCTGGCTTCTGCCCGGGAGGTGGACAGGGCTCGCCGCTCCCAGGCAGGTGCTCTGGGGCCAGGGTCTGCGGCCGGGCGCTACAGCAGCTTGACGTAATTCTGTGGAATCAGCCCCCTCTTGCCATTCAAAGTCCCCTCCAGCCAGCCAGGTTCCCTTGAGGTTTGCACTGCAAAGGAAGAGACATCACTCGTTACCAAAACGCCCCAGGTACTTGCCACCAGTGAACTCCCTGCCCCGCTGTGCATCAACCAAACCCAACAGGGGCCACTCCCGGGTCATCTGGTTACAAGTCTGCACGAGAGTTATTTACAGGGGCCTCCCCTCCCACCAGTCACCCCAGCCTCCACTGCTCCTCCCTACGGCAGCCTCCTAACCCATCCCCTCAGCACCCTCCTAAACCACAGTGCGCCAGGGAATTCAGTGAACTTTCCAGAACACCCGGCTGATCACAGCATGACCCTCCACGGTCCGGAGGAACAAACCCAAGCTTCCATAAGCCCCTGGCCTGGCCACCTCCCCACCCGCCCCGACTCTGCCCACAGCAGGTCACCCGCAGGGAATCGCCCAGAGAAACCCCCAAGTGAATCTCCAGGCCTCTGCACGGGCAGTGCTTTCCGCTGACGTCTCTTCCCCCACCTCTTCACGGGGGATTCTGCCTCTTCAGAGACCCCCAGACACCCTCTCCTCTGGGGAGTCTTCCTCGGCCATTCTCAGCAGTCACCAGGCCTCACCAGCATCGTCTGGGTACCCCGTCTGACTGGCACCTGCGTGGGCATTCCTGAGGGCAGGGGGAGGCCTTCCACACCTGGGCCAGTGTCGGGCGAGTCCAGGTCCCTCAGTCATAACGATACGCAGGACAACAACCACAGGCTGGCCAGCACAGGGTCTAAGGCTCATCACCAGGGTCTGGAAGCATCAGGTCCCGCCACAGCCATGGGGCGATCCCAGCTCAGGCCACACCAGGACCAGACATGGAGTCATGTCCACAGAAGGAAGGGGAGGTGTGTCCCGGCCCAGCAGACCAGGTCAGGAACTGGCCAAGCACAGCAGCCGTGACCACAAGCCATCAGAAGATGGCTGCTGCAGCTGAAATCTGGCACACACACGGACATGTGCCCAACACACAAAAGCTTCATGGGATAATACTTCTCACTATGTTCAATACACTTTTTTTTTTTAATGCACTATTTCCTATTTTTCAATGCTGACTGCAACTCAGCAAATGGAGTCCATAACCCACTCCTGTGTAGACACCTACAGTCTGAGCTTTACATGGCTGGTCCTCTGCTCTCGCTCTCATTACGCCTGGACAATCTTCAGATACTGGCACCCCACCCACCCTCCAAGACCACTCTCAATGCTTCGGACCAGGTCAGAGTCCTCATAAATAACCCTGACATATGCCTTGTGTATGTGTGTGTGCATGCACACACGTGTACATGTGTGTATTGGGGGGGGAGGCGGGGTGTCTCATGAGAACCTCATCTGCCCTGAGCCCTTACACACAGCGCCCCCTGTGGGATATGGGAGGCACCACCCCAGAATAACAGCTAAGCATTAGGCGTCTCAACACTTCGTGGCAAATAGATGGGAAGAAAATGGAAGCAGTGACAGATTTTAATTTCTTGGGCTCCAAAATCACTGCAGACAGTGACCGCAGCTGTGAAATTACAAGATGCTTGCTCCTTGGAAGGAAAGCTATGACAAACCTAGACAGCACATTAAAAAGCAAAGACATCACTTTGATGATGCAAGTCCATATAGTCAGAGCTATGGTTTTCCCAGCAGTCATGCAGATGTGCGAGGTGGATCATAAAAAAGGCTGAGCACCGAAGAATTGATGTTTTCATAGCACAGTGCTGAAGAAGACTCTTGAGAGTCCCTTGGACTGCAAGGAGATCAAATCAGTCAATCCTAAAGGAAATCAACCCTGAATATTCACTGGAAGGACTGATACTGAAGTTGAAGCTCCAAGACTTTAGCCACCTGATGCAAAAAGCCGACTCACTGGAAAAGACCCCAATGCTGGGAAAGATTGAGGGCAGGAGAAGAGGGCAGCAGAGGATGAGATGGTTAGAGAGCATCACCAACTCAGTGGACATGAGTTTAAGCAAACTCCGCGAGACAGTGAACGACAGGGGAGCCTAGCATGCTGCAGTCCATGAGGTCACAAAGAGTGGGTCATGATTTAGCGACTGAACAGCAAAGACAAAGGGTCTTCCACTGTCTGTGACCTTTAAGAACCTCCTTAAGAAACAGTCAGTTTAGGGGCATGGGTTCTGAACACGGTCCCCATGTGTGTTTGCTGCTGCAAAAGGAGGGGCAGAGCTGCAAGGCATGGAGTTCACATCAAATGAGGCGAGTATGCTTGTGGAGAGGGAGGGTGTCAACACATCAGTAAGCACCTCTGGGGTAGCTGGCCTGGGGGAAGGCCTGAGGAACACCCAATACTCCCAAGGTGCCCCAGCCAGCCATCCAGACCAGCATCACAGACCCCCCTATCTAAGGGCTTGGTGCCTTGGCTCAAATTGGAGCCGGGTCCACAGGGCACCAAGCGAAGCTCTGTGGCCAGCAACAGCCTCCTCAGATATCTGTGCTGCACTCGCAGCCCCAGATGCTGCCCTGACACATCACCACCCATGAGAACATCCTTGTGGATCAGGATGGAGGACCTGAGGCAGAGAGAACTTTAGGAACTTGTCCAGGTCACACAGAAAGGGAACAGCCAGCTGACCTCGGGCAGGTAAGTGCAGGGTTGACAATCCTTAGCTCTCTGCTCTCAATCACTCTCCTGTTCCCAAAACACACTGAGATGCGCGTGTGTGTGCATATATGTGTCTACATGTATACATGGATGTGTGTACACGCACACACACACATAGAGAGAGAAAGAGACACACACACCTGTGCACACGCTATTTTTCTTAGAAGGACTCCCACAAGCCACCAAGGGACTTTAGAAGTGGAGGTCTTCAATCTCCTGCATCAGACATCTGCTGACCTTTCCCAATATCATCCATGCTGGCAGAACTAGATTTGATTGAAATTCTGACTCCCCCTTCCTCTATCTTTGTGCCCAGAGGAGGAATTTCTGGACCAAGTGTGGTCTGAAGTCCTGGCCAGCGGTGGGTTTTAAGGTGAGCACCTGACCTCATTCTGGCTATGGAGACATGAGAACAGATAACCCAGGAAGGAAGTTGGGAGAGGTTTTCTCATAGTTAAAAAACAGAACACGAGGATGAGGCACACCCTTTCTGCTGTGGCTGAGCGTGGCCATGACACCCAGAACTGGGGCAGCCTTCCCACCCCCTCTGGGCCCCCTATATTCAGGCTGAGATGGACACCTGTGGGCTCTGGTGACACCCTTGTGGCTGTGGTTAAGCAGCCCTGGAGCTCCCCACCTGCAGACTTCTTACTGTGTGAGGGAATCCATCCCCATGAATGCTTCCACCAGCTCTATCAGTTTTTGTTACCTGCAGCCGAAGGCACCCTAAGAGATACATCTTCCACCAACGTAAACATCACATGAACCATCCTGTATTCAGGGGTTCCCAAACAAACCTAATCACACAGCGTCAAAAGCGGTCCAGTGGTTAAGCCGCCACGGTTCCCCTGCAGGGGGAGTGGGTTCAATCCCTGGTGAGGAACTAAGATCCCACATGCTGCACATGTTGTTGCTGACTCACCAAGCGTCTGACTTTCTCCAACCGCATGGACTGTAGCCTGCCAGGCTCTTCTGTCCATGGAATTCTCCACATAAGAATACTAGAGTGGGTCGCCATTTCCTTCTCCAGGGGATCTTTCCAACCCAGGGATGAACCCACATCTCCTGCACTGCAGGCAGATTCTTTACTATCTGAGCCCCTGGGAAACTCCATGCCATACATGCAGCTGCTGCTAAGTCACTTCAGTCGTGTCCGACTCTCTGCGACCCCAGAGACGGCAGCCCACCAGGCTCCCCCGTCCCTGGGATTCTCCAGGCAAGAACACTGGAGTGGGTTGCCATTTCCTTCTCCAGTGCATGAAAGTGAAAAGCGAAAGTGAGGTCACTCAGTCATGTCCGACTCTTCGCGACCCCATGGACTGCAGCCTACCAGGCTCTTCCGTCCATGGGATTTTCCAGGCAAGAGTACTGGAGTGGGTTTGCCATTGCCTTCTCTGATGCCATACATGAGGGTACAGCAAAAAAAAAAAAAGAATTCATCTTCATTTCTTAAATGACACATTTCAATGCTCTCAGCTCTCCCTTCTGCTCTATGGGTGTCAATATGCGACAGGCCTGGAGCAGGGCAGCTAACCGACCACCGTCTCCTGGCCAAACCGTGTGCCGTGTATGCCGCAGTGGCGAAAGCTTCTACTCTTAAGATGAAGTTTCTCCACGGAGTTTGGTTCTGTCACATGTGGGGTTTTCTGTTGCTGTTTGTTTGCTGACACTGTCGGCAGTCTCTGGCTCTCCAGAGTACGTATCCCACAGACACAGAAATCTCCTCTAAATGAGGCAGCTTGCTTTCTAAAACACAATCGTCGGCACATGCCACATCGCTGACAATATAGCAGCAGCCGCTGTGTTGATACACTCCATATATTCCAAACATTCCGGCTAATCAACCATTCCATTCCAAGCATCAGAGGCTCTCGCTGCTTCCCCAGAACTCTTTTGGGCAGCCACACCCCCACACAGCACCGCTGTTTCCATAGCAACCAATGAGTTTCATAATGAGGAGGACTGGGAAGGAAGAAATCAAGGGGGAGGGAAGAGATACACATGGAACCACAGGAGGAATTTGTGAAATCTGAAAATGGGCACAGCTCCTAAAATGCTTACGTGTGACTATTAAACACACAAATAAGATCTACACCCTGGCTTCAATATGCAAAGTCAATACCCACATCGAGAGATTCAGACACAATTCCAATGAGCAAAAATCATGTCAAGCCTCAGAATGTAAGGGAACAATAAACCAAAACCGGCTGACAGCAGCACCTGCCTGTAACTCAGGGCTGACAAAGCATTGAAGAGAGCTGGGGGCTCTGGGAAGAAAACAGGGGTGCAAGTTAGAAACTTTTCTCAATTTCACATTGCACCAGCTTCTCTACATCGGGACAAAAATGTCCTGAATGAAAGACCTTGAGAGTTACAAAGTTTGGAGAAAAACCAAGATTAAAGCAGAAGTGGGCACGCACAGGCCCTGGTGTTCAGTTCCCGGGGGCCACGTGGCCTGGCTCTCGCCCATCCAAAGCAACAAGCTCCTGACAACCCCACAGCCAGGGACTGCCTGCCTGCTCTGGGCTGCAGACCTTCTGTGAGGGCAGAAGGCAACCTCCCGCAAAGCTCCCACAGGACACTTACCATCCTCAAAAATCGCTCCAATTTCGAAGGACAGTTCCAGCTGTGTTCTGCTTCACAGGGGTATACCGCCCGGGCCTTCCGACTGATGACGCTGAGGAGGGAACACGTGAGACACACATATCGAAGCATGAGAAACCTCACCTCTCCCCGACCCACATTTCCCCAATCTCATTTCTATGACACCCGCGCAGCAGTGCCTTCCAAAAGAGAGATTAGCGGGAAAGTGAACATGGGGCGAAACCATAGCACTTGACAAGTAACTGACAAGTTTCAAATTCAGATCTTCCTTTTAGGGAGCCTCTCTGAAAAGCTTACCCTGAACCTCTTCACCTAATTCTCCTCTGCACTCAGTGGCATGCCCTTTCCTCTCATTCAGTGTCACTAGAACCACGGGGCATGTTTATTTCCAATGCATTTCAGTTTATTGATTAAGGAAAAGCACCAGTGTCTTGAGACAGGGGCGAGTCAGTTAAGGGCAGAGGCACACAGATACTCATGGCTCCAGCCATGCGCCGAGGACACAATCCTCCACTGACAGTCTGTTTCCATGCCCCCACCGGAAACGGCTTGTTGTTCTCAGCTGGGTCTTCTATATTTGACCCCCTCACTCTCACCCCCAAAAGGCACTTCAGACTCAACTTCTCTCCGCTTGTCCAAACATCCTGTGTGTTCTCGTGGGAAAAGAACCCAATGGGGAAGGATGGAAACCAGGCTGCCAGCCAATTGCACACCAGGGCAGAAGGCAGCATCCCATCTCTCGGCAGGAGGGGAGGCCACTGATGGGGATGGCCAGTCTGCTGGCCCAGAGGAGGGGCTTTGCTAAAGCACTCTGGCCTCTGTATCATCAGCACATCAAAGGGCCATATCAATTACAGTTTCCAGTGCCCCATTTATACCTGATGCAATCAGCTGACTCATTGGAAAAGTCCCTGATGCTAGGAAAGATTGAAGGCAAGAGAAGAATGGGATGACAGAAGATGAGAAGGTTGGATGGCATCACCAACTCAATGGGCATGAGTTTGAGCAAGCTCCAAGAGACAGTAGAGGACAGGGAAGCCTGGATGCTGCAGTCCATGAGGTTGCAAAGAGTCAGACACAACTGAGCTACTGAACAACATTTCCTTCTGGAAAACAAAGCATGTGTGCTTTCTATTTATGTATAAGGAGTTCTTCTAAAAAATACGGTTTCATAAATGCATGATCAGAACCAGAAAGGGTAGGTTCAAGCAGGTCTCACATAAGGCAAATTTCTCCCAAGAATGTACTTGCTCTTGAACCTTTAAGATGAGGTTATAAATGTCCACAGAGTCCAGGAGACGGGAAGCCTTTTCCATGCGGGGAGCACAAGAACCCGCTCAGGTTGATCAAGCCCCTCTGCACGCCACCCCCATATTCTACATCACACTGAAACCCACATACCTTTCAGGTGGCTTGTCCGCTACAGTGGCAGGGAGAGAGAGGGGGAAAGGCGACAGCCCGGGTGAAGGAGGTGTAACAGCTGGGCTGCAGCTCGGTGTGGCTGGAGACTGAGGGTTAAGCCACTGGACTGTGGATGATCGGGCCTGGCTTGGGCTAAGGGTGGAAGTTTGAAGAATAGAATTAATAGTATAAAGGCCATAGGACACCAAATACATAACACTCCATTCCTCAACAGCTAGGATGAGAGCTGCTTTCTCTCTCCGGATGATCCAAAGGGACAGAATCCTCCCCTTACCCTCCCAGGTCCGTAACCCCAAGAGCCACACCTCAGAACTGGAGATGTCTTACTGAACTTCTCCAGGTTTGTGGAGAAGATCTAGTCTTGTCCCACCTAGCATCACATTGATCCACTAATTAGAACACCAGAATCCAATGGCCAAAACAAATTGCTTGGACTTGCGAAGTATTCGTGTTTTCTGCTTAGAAGGAAAGTCACAAGAATCTATAGTTAAGCCGGTGACCTATACCTCTAAAAATTCAACAGTGGCCTTTTCATGTCTAAAGTTCTTTGACCTGTTCCTATACATGTGGAAACTCAGAACAAAATGGCACTGGGAATTGAGATTCCTTTAGAGTAGACAAAAAAAAAAAAAAAACAAACCCAGCATTTAAGGGAGAAAACAAGGAATAGCAAACCCCTGGTAGCCTGAACATTCCCTAGTATTTGCCAATTTTGAAAATAAGTTAATGTAAACAGATCAGTAAACAGACTCATGGAGGGGCCTCTAAACATGGAGAGTTCAATAAATATATGTGGATGTGAATTAAATTATTCTTCAATGGTCTCAAAACTGGAGGCTTGAGACTATGGTCAACAAAGCTTTGCTTTAAAAGTAACGCACTGAAAGCTGCTCCTTTCATTCAAGGACATTTTCAACACATGGGTATTCAGCACAGCTATACCCAGATGCTCTTCACCTCAGTTTCACCCTCTTTGGCTAAAACCAGTTTTGACAAGCAGCTTCTGTCCTTCCACATCCCAGAGCCTTCTCTTTGATTCCTCTTGTAGACGAGAACGCACCTCACGTTCTGTCCATCTTCTCTGCAAAAGCTCCCAGGCTGTTCCTTTCTGTACCTTCTCGTCATATCAGGAGGCAATCCCATTCTTACTGCTCATGCCTGCGTTGCTGCTGTGGTCTCCTAGCCGAGCCCCCAGCCCCACGCTTCCCACTCAGTGAGCTCCATCAGCCAGCCAACCAGGTAAGAGCCAGTCTACCCCATCTGCCTCCCCCAAGAACTGGTGCACTCCCCCACCTGCCCTCCAGCAGCTCCCCAGGAGCCTGGCCATTCTGCCCATGGTCTGGCCGCCCAATGTCCCCCTCCGCCCCACTGTCTCTCCCACTCCTCCACATGTTCCAATCTAACCCATCCCCCGGCTCAGCTCCAGCTGCCAACCGCCGCCCTCGCCCCCGCCCTCCACTCCACCAACTACTTCTCCTCTGGCCTAAGTCACAGAACTTCTCTACAGGTCCATCACACCAATAAACGGGAGGGGAGATGAGCACGGGTCATTCTGTGATGGTCTCAGGGATTTCTTTAGCCTCTGGGTAACAGCAGGTTTATAATCCTTTCTGTAGATTGCATAAAGCCAGGCAGAGTGCTCGGCACAGGAAGTCTTCAAGCCAATCTGGGAACTCAATCCAGATGTTCTAACACTATACCCGGCTTTTATCCATCGAGTACATGAAATGTTGCATGAATGACTTGATAGGCTTTTAGTACAGAAAAGGTTCCTATTCTCTTCATCAGAAGACCAAAAAAAAAAAAAAAAAGTGGGGGGGGAGGGATGCATGTTTTAAAAACTATACTTTGAGGGTCTTCCCGCGGTCCGGTGGTTAAGACTCCACCCCGCCAATGCAGGGGTCAGGGAACGAAGGTCCCACGTGCAGCACAGCCAAAGGATTGCAAGGAATTCTTTGAACAACTTCTTTACAATCCCCCTATCCAGCCATTCATTCGGAAGTCATCAAATCTATTTCATACCAAGCTATAAATATATACCATTCTATAAATCCCAAAGGGGTCCGTATATCCAACAGCAAAAGTGACTCCATTCTTTAGCAGAAAAGGAACCTTTAATGGTGTCTTATTAATCAGGAAAGGACAGCGGGAGTGAAGCTCTGACAGAGAATTTAAGACCACACTTAGCGAAACAATTGCTGTTTTATCTCCCAGCAATCACTCAAGGGGCTCGGGGGTGGTGGTGGCGGAGAATGAAGCGTACTACCCCACCCCCATCAACTCTTCCTGGTCATAAATAGTCAAGCGATAAAATGATGGCCATCCATCCGCTGACAGGGAGGACAGTCACGAGATGAAGACAGAGTAACAATGTGTATATTTATAAGGCTCTTTCAAAGTGAAAGTCATAAATTTTATAGCTATTATCTACTTCATCCTCATATCTTTTTCTTTTTCTTTTTTTTTAAGAAAACTGTTCTGTTTTCTTGTAAAGGGAAAATACACCTTCTAGAAAGTGAAAGAATTGTTGGATTAGCAGATGCAGAAGGCAAGGGCATATCCCTAGCTTGGCTTCTCCAACTTGTCCACAGTCAAGCCCTCAACATGAGCCTTTTTTGCTTCTTGGTTTGTTCTCTGTGATTTTTCTACTATCTATCAACACAGAGATGTGCTGGCAATCCCGCACCAATGATTCATAAAGAGAGCCTTCCAGACTTCCCACTGAGACCTAAACTTCTTTATTTGTGTGCTGTATGTTCAGTAGCTAAGTCGTGTCTGACTTTCTGCAGCCCCACGGGTTGCCATTTCCTCCTCCAGGGGATCTTCCCAAACCAGGGATGGAACCCCCATCTCCCGTGTCTCCTGCATTGGCAGGTGGATTCTTTATGACTAGCGCCACCTGGGAAGTCCTTCTTTATTTGAGTCTCTGGATTTCTCCATAACATATCAGAAGCCTCAGCTGAGGACTTCTCTGTGGGCGCAAACTTTGCAGGCTGAGGTATTTGTAAGAGGTCAGAAGACACAAGTCTGGGAACAGCCTCCACTGTAGGGAGGCAGCATTGTCGTATGGAGAAATGAAGTCCTGTGAGACTGGCCCAGCAAAACAAAGTTCGGGAAATAGCGAGTGGTCTCAAGGATACAAGAAACTTTCCACCGGCTTTCCTGCTGGGAAGGAGCCGGGACGAGGCAGGAAGCAGTTACATCAGTTCAGTTCAGTCGCACAGTCATGTCCAACTCTTTGCGACCCCATGACTTGCAGTACTCCAGGCCTCCCTGTCCATCACCAACTCCCAGAGTTCACCCAGACCCACGCCCATGGAGTCCGTGATGCCATCCAGCCATCTCATCCTAGGTCGTCCCCTTCTCCTCCTGCCCCCAATCCCTTCCAGCATCAGGGTCTTTTCCAATGAGTCAACTCTTCGCATGAGGTAGCCAAAGTACTGGAGCTTCAGCGTTAGCATCATTCCTTCCAAAGAAATCCCAGGGTTGATCTCCCTCAGAATGGACTGGTTGGATCTCCTTGCAGTCCAAGGGACTCTCAAGAGTCTTCTCCAACACCACAGTTCAAAAGCATCAGTTCTTCGGCACTCAGCCTTCTTCACAGTCCAACTCTCACATCCATACATGACCACAGGAAAAACCATAGCCTTGACTAGACGGACCTTAGTCAGCAAAGTAATGTCTCTGCTTTTCAATATGCTATCGAGGTGCTCATAACTTTCCTTCCAAGGAGTAAGCATCTTTCAATTTCATGGCTGCAATCACCATCTGCATGAATTTTGGAGCCCCTCAAAAATAAAGTCTGACACTGTTTCCACTGTTTCCCCATCTATTTCCCATGAAGTGATGGGACCAGATGCCATGATCTTCGTTTTCTGAATGTTGAGCTTTAAGCCAACTTTTTCACTCTCCTCTTTCACTTTCATCAAGAGGCTTTTTAGCTCCTCCTCACTTTCTGCCATAAGGGTGGTGTCATCTGCATATCTGAGGTTATTGATATTTCTCTTGGCAATCTTGATTCCAGCTTGTGCTTCTTCCAGTCCAGGGTTTCTCATGATGTACTCTGCATATAAGTTAAATAAGCAGGGTGACAATATACAGCCTTGACGTACTCCTTTTCCTATTTGGAACCAGCCTGTTGTTCCATGTCCAGTTGTAACTGTTGCTTCCTGACCTGCATACAGATTTCTCAAGAGGCAGGTCAGGTGGTCTGGTATTCCCATCTCTTTCAGAATTTTCCACAGTTATAAATATACTCAAGACCTGAGTATAAATATACTGAATAAATATACTGAAGACCTGACTTTTCACCTCAGCCAGCAGAGGCTAGAAGATACTTCACAGGTGTCTCCAAAACAATCTTCCCCCAATTTTTTTTTAAGACAAGAAATAGTAAATGTGAGCTTTTTTATATAAACCATTCCCTACTTTTCAAGGACTTCCCGGGTGGCTCAGATGGTAAAGCGTCTGCCTACAATGCGGGAGACCCAGGTTCAATCCTTGGGTCAGGAAGATCCCCTGGAGAAGGAAATGGCAACCCACTTCAGTACTCTCTCCTGGAAAATCCCATGAACAGAGGAGCATGGTAGGCTACAGTCCACGGGGTCACAAAGAGTCGGACATGACTGAGTGACTTCACTTTCACTGCTTTTCAGAATTTGGGTTTGGTTTTGTTTTGGCAATAAGCATCAAAAAATTTTTTTAAGTATTTAAATCTTTAAATATAATACTATATCTTCTCAAAAAGCAGTAAAGTATTACTTTTAATACATTATGGACCGGGGGATTTTTGCAGAAACAAACACCTATGGCATTAATATGTCTCCAGTCAATAATGTGTTAAGAAAGAATACCTGATATTCTCTTTCTCTTCTTTCACTTGAGCATTTTAGAAGAACCCTAGGCATTTGGGGCAGGGTGGTGTCTGTCCCGGTGGCTCAGACAGTAATGAATCTGCCTGCAATGCAGGAAAACCAGGTTTAATCCCTGGGTCAGGAAGATCCCCTGGAGAACGGAAAGGCAACCCACTCCAGTACTCTTGCCTGGAGAATCCCATGGACAGAGGAGCCTCACAGACTATAGCCCATGGAGTGGCAAAGAGTTGGACATGAATGAAGCGACTAACACTTTCATTTTGACTTCAAGCCCTTGGGAAAGGGTACCCATCGCAAAGGTCTAGCAGTTTTTCTCAGCCTGTGCTCTAGGAGAAAAGGAGGCCCTAAGGCACCCATGTACCTAAAGAACGAACGTCTCTCCTTCATGTTCAGAAGCGCTCTAGCTTCGTACATGTTGGGAGACAGCTCTACATGAATCTCTGCTGTTTATGCACTTCTAGTGAGCAGAGGCTGGGTTATCTTTTCAAAGGTGTTTATGGAACATAGAGCCTTGGAAGATAAAAGTTTGTGTCTTCTCTTGGAGTGAAGAACAGGCTTTACCACCATCACAAAAGATCTGGTTTTCCAGAACTCTGGATTCTTTCTTGTAGCACTCCACAGGCAGGTGTTATCTGGCCCACAGGGCATCACCCTATGAGAAATGTGACTCAAAGGAATCCTCTGACAACTGCTGTATCTGTGTTGAATACAGACTTTTAACTCTGACCAGGAGTCCCATGACCTGTGCCAGCATTCTCGGAATCATGGCGGGCCAATGTGGGAGCTTGCAAAGCAGAGTCAAATTTCCGATGTCACAGTTCTTCAAGCCAGCATCCCGGAGAGCACTGAGAAAATACTCAGGTCATTTCTTATAGTCTTGGTTCACAGGAGAACTCTGGCTAAAAATGTCCTCAGGTAAAAGATCAAAACTGATAGTTGATCCAAGAATAAAAAATACTAATGTAATAAGACAAATATGCTAGAATATAATGAAATATTTTGAATGTTCTTTCTTTTCACTTCCCAAAGTTTCAGCACTTAAAAAAAAAACTATTTAATTCCTTCTTCCTGCTACCCCTTTAACTATGGATTTTTGATGAATAAGACTTAAGTGATCATAAACCGCTGATTTTATTGAGTAAGAAGCCACTGACCAATTATAAAAGAGCACCTCAAGTGCCCTGTTTCCTGAAAGCCAAGTTGTGGTCTGCAAAAACGGGAGGCAGAAGTCAACTCTTCCTGAAAAGCTCAGAAACCACATTTACCAAAAGAGAAATAAATTACAGAGAAAGATGAATGTGCGTCTCTGCTCTCTTCCCAACTTCTCACACAAAACTGAAAGCGTGGTGACTCCTCTCCATTTTCAGGGCACAAGAGCCAACCTTCTTTTGAGGAGGAACGTTTCCTTCTCAGAGAAAAGGAAGAAATGGAAACAAGAGGGTTTCACCAAAAAACACAGAGGTTTCCCCAAAAAACACAGAGGTTTCCCCCTGCTAACTTAGAAACTCATGCTAGAAAACTTTCCGATACTGAAAGGCAACAGGGATGTCTCCTGCTTTGGGGAGGGGAAGGGGGTAGGGAATGGAAGTCACATTTGTGAAAGTGATAAGAAAATTCTATCCAGTAACAAAAATCAACATCTTTCCTTTGGCAAAACAGGTCTGTACTCCAGGGAAAGACCCTGTAGCTCTCACCATGCAGAGGAATAAACCCTGAACACAAAATTATGACCATAGCTGTATATGCGTACGCTTTGCAGAGCTTATTTTTCTGAAAACGTAACAAATCAGCAGTAGATGCTGCTTGGGATTCCAACAGCGACCCAATCTCCAATACCAGACTCCACGCACCGTGCATATTAAGAAACTTTTTGGCAGCAAAACAGCACAAACATTTCAGAATAGGGAAGGGGACTTAGACTTTTAACTGCTGAAATTCAACAACAGCTGCACCACTCACCAGAGCCTGTCTCTCTCTAACAAATATTTCTTGCATAGCTGAGGCAGGTCAGGCCTTGGGCAGTGCTGGTAGTACAAGTACCCAGCTCCAAGCTCTGGGAGCACAGGGCGTAAGGTAACATTCAAGGGAGAATACATTTCAAGGAAAGAAATGACTGCTTTTCTAAAGTGATTAAATTCCCCCAAGCACCAAGATGTCTGAAGATGGCCTTTGTCGTGTCAGCATCAAATCAGAAGTTTGCACTGGAAGGAAGGATTTTAAAACCTCATTTGCAAGGTCTCCGAGCAGAAGCTAACACATTAGTGAAATGATCTTTCATTCCAGTCCTGGAAGCGTACAGCATAAGTCTAGAACAGCTGTCCTGGGCAAGAGTGTTTGAAAATGTTAATGAAGACAGAAGGAAATATTGTCGATCTGTATATTATGGGAAATCTCTGTTCAAATAAATGCCACTGCTCTTCCTGAAGTGCCGGAGAAGGAGAAGTCCCCAGCCAGCACCCTGCTGGCTCCAAGTGAGGGCACAGCAGTGGGGAGAGGCACCGTGACAACCCACCAGAAACCACCGTGATGGACCGGGAGGTCAGCGCTGACCACGACAAGGGCTCAAAATGCACCCTGTTCACTCATCGTTCAGGACCTGAGAACTACCAGTCAGGCCCCACGCCTGCCCTGGGGACACCCAGGGAGCTACGGCACCTGTTTTCTCCGAGCACCCCGTCAGGTGAGAGGAGAAGGACACAGTGATGATGACGACGCAGGGCCATGCGGAGAGGTGCCCAGGGTCCTGCAGGAGAACAGAGGCGGAGGCAGCTGTCACGTGGGCATCAGGAGAGACTTTCTGCCCCGAGTCGACGCCTTGCTCATCAGGATCCTCACCCCCTCCCTACATCCTGGCCGTCCACTCTGCCAGACACAACACGCACACGTTACTGCACTCATCCCGACGTGACTCGTGACATGCCA
>SJXQ01010352.1:0-28023 GCA_006408695.1 Aepyceros melampus | reverse complement strand
CGTGACATGCCAGTAGCAGAAAGGCGAAGGTGGCTTACTCAAGGTCATGTTGGGTCAAAGCTGCATTCTGACAAGACTGCAAGACCTCAAGAGTCACAGGTCCCTCCCAGCGAGTGGCTGGAATGAAACATGAGCTGAATGGAGAGAGACGGGAGGCAGAAGTACCCAGGGGACAAGAGCACGGAGTCAAATGCTCACAGGCAGGGCAACTGAAGGATTTTATTCATACCATGACATGCTGCTACTCTACAGAGACACCTGGGTTCCAAGACAGCTCTGGCTGGGTGCCCATCTGCAATTTCGTAATCTCCCTAAGCTTCTTCCTCTTTTTGTTAAAAAAAGAAGAAAAAAAAATGAGGCCGGTGGGGAACAGAGGAGGACACTTCTCACTCTCGTGGAGGCTGGGAGACAGCTGGCATTATCAGCCCTGGCTGAGGGTCAGGCACAACTCAAACAGGCGGCTAACAATCTCCTTGGTCTCAGCTCCCTTGGCTAAAGTGAGAGTAACTGTTAAGAGGCTGGCTGGCAGTAAGATATGAATAAAATTACAGGCAGAAAGCATCCGGGAATGACTGGAGCCCCAAGTTCACTTCTTATGACCATTAGGTATTCTCGCCTCTGCTTTTCAGACTTGTTTCTTCAGTAATGAATCATCTTCTTTACCTAAAGAAACGAACTATGTAAAGAAAGAAAACTCTAAACATTAAGGAAATGCCATCATTGGGGAAGAAATGTTGCTAAATGCAGTATGACTATATATGATCCAGGACTGGTTCCTAGAACAAAAGGACATGAGTTAAAAATATATATATATATAGTGAAATATAAATACACTCTGTATGTGTTGTACCAACGTGAATTTCTTTCTTTTTTTTCAACGTGAATTTCTTAATTTTAACCAAAGTAAGTTTGGTTAAAAGCAAAACTGTCCAAGAAGATAATTCCAACTGATTTCTTAGTTTTAACCAAAGTGGTTCAGTGTAAGATGTTAACAGTAGGAGAAGAAGAATGAAGGGTCTCAGGAACTCTCTATACTATCTTTGTATATTTTCTATAAATCTAAACTATTTCAAAATAAAATGTTCATTTTTAACAATAGGTTTTAAAAAGAATAACCCCAAATAATATTTTAAATCATTGAAACACTAAAAGCCTTCTGATATTATCACACACTTGCAGGAAACCTTTTGGTTAACTGAATAATAAGAAAAAATTCAAAAGGGTTCTGTTTAAAAATCACTCAGACCACCCATCTGAAAGGTGGCGAATAACCACAATTGTTGAAACTTGTTTTTAAGGAATGTAGACTTTTCCAAAAAGACTGGTTTTGTTTATATGATAGATTGAAGTTGGCAAACTTCTTCTGCAAAGGGCCAGACAGTAAATGCTTTGGGGGATTTGCAGGCTGTAGGTCTTGCACCCTCTTAACCCAGTTGTTATCACAGCCGCACAAAAGCAATCACAGACAGAATGTCAGTGTCTGGGTGGCTGTGTTCCAATAAAACTTTATTTATATATTAGAAACAGGCAGCAGGGGGATGCAGTCTTCAGACTCTTGAATGAGATGGATTAGATGTGAGTCTATTTTGTAGTAGAGAGTTGGAAGACATGAAGACACTGATGGAAAACTCCCCAGGGTTCAAGAAGCCCACTCCCCTTCCTCCATCTTCCTGGGCTTTGCGGCATGGGGCTCCTGTGTGTGTAGAAGCCAATGTGCAAATACCCAGGGCTCTCCTACAGCAGCAGCTCTCTTGACAAACTGCTCAAGATCACCTGCCATGCAGGAAGGGGACAGCCCATAGATCAAGCCAGCCCTTAAAAGCCAGAACTTGCTCCCCCTTGAGAAAAAAAGTCTTCTACAGGAAGGAGATGAGCAGTGAGAGAAGGTAGGGAATGGGAGGAAAGCTCTCAAACGCAGGTAAGACAGAACCCTTTGAGGCTGGACACGACCACTCTAAACACTCAGTTCCTACCCTGCAGGATGCTAAGGCAACTGGTGGCTTTCCTCCCTTGACAACAAAGCACCTCACCAATGAGTCAGCCGGTATGTTATGAAGTTCACTCCCAGGAGGATCATTTACTTGGGTTTCACTATAAAAGAAATATCTGAGAGTGGTAACTCCAAGAACTATCTGAGAGTGATTAACTCTAACCAATCTTTTGCTCAAAGAGTTCCTTGAATTGCATTTCTCTTCTTTCCAGATGATCTGTGGAATCAGGGACAGGGCTTGCTAGCTCACTGGAAAAAGAGCTGCAGCTGCATTTCAGAGAATTACGGGGCTGGAGGGGTCTCGGAGTTGTGGTCCTGCAGGGCAACTGACAGGAATGTTTCTACAAGCTCAATTCATATGTGGAAAACAGCCGCCACCCAAAACAGGAGTGGAGCATATAGAACAGGGGAGCTCCCAAGCACAGCTTGAAAGGGGCATACCACTTCTCTGCTATGAAGAGCCTCTGGTTACTCCCCAAGCTGTTTTTCAGGTTACCTGTCATGATGGGTGAGCGTCCCAAGCTGCTCAGAACAGCTGAGGGAGTTCACTGGCCATGGGAACCCCATGCCCTGGTCGTGCAATACCCAAGGGCCATTTTCTCAGAAGTTTCTCCAGAGGAGGTTCCTGTACAGCGAGGTTAGGAAGGGAGCCCTGGGTCCTCCTGGAATAACTACTGTAACTGCTGGAAACAACACAACTTAGGGTCAACGCCAAAGGCTCCTGCAGGACTAGAGGGTCATTTTTCCTAAGCCATTTGGTGGCGAGATTATATAACTGATGAACCAAGAAGTCGGGTCAAGTTCAACTAAGACTATCAAGTTAGGTTCTCAGAGGAAAGGAAAATGCAAGCAGGTGGCCACCCAGGGCTCCCAGGGGAGCAGTGGGGTCTTATTTCACTTGGCACCTAGAAACCTCACAACAATTCAGAGGGGTAGGTGCTCGCACTCCCGCTTTGCAGATAATCTCACTAAGTCTTAGTTTGCTCGAGTAATTTATATAAGGCCTCCAAGGTTTTAAGTGGCAAGAAAAGAATGCAAAACTAGGCTTGTTTGACTGTAAAATCAGTGCTTTGGGGAGCTCAGCTCAGTGCTCAGTAATGACCTAGACAGACGGAATGGGGGATGGGGGTGGGAGGGACATTCATGAAGGAGCAGGTATATGTATGCGGGCTAAGTCCCTTCCGTCACGTCCAGCTCTCTGTGACCCTACGAACTGTAGCCCATCAGTTGTATATCAGCATGTACACATACAGCTGATTCACATTGTTGTACTGCAGAAAGCACCACAATGTTGTAGAGCAATTATACTCCAATTAAAAATTTTTTTTCAAAAAGGAAAAAATTCTTTAATAAGTTAAATAAATGATAAAAGTCAGTGGTTCACCAGTCTACAACAGAGTCTTCCAACTCACAGAAAGCTCACAAGGCCCTGCCTGCATTTCAGTACTGAGATACAGCCAACCAATCCATGAACTGCCAGTGACCAATTACAACAAAAACTGATAAAATGAAAACAAAAAACACAGTAAGATTCAAGACAATTTATTTTATTTTTTTTTTTTTTGAGGCTTAAACAGTAGAGAAGCTACTATAAAAATTCAGACAAGTGTCTTTATTTTGGAAAGTCAACTTTTCGTTATGAGGCTTTAAAGTTACAAGAATGACCAACAATCTGGCTTGAAAATAAAACCTCTGAACTTCAGAACCTGTAGTTACAGCACTGGAAAGGAGGAAATGAATCAGGCCACAGGCAAGTGCAAGTACACAATACAAGTACTCAAAACACCTAGCAACACACAAGGGACGTGTATGGAAGGCTGCGAGGAAGCAAGGAGGTCAGGGCAGCACAATTTCTGTACCAAGTTAGAGAAAAGATCCAAGAAAATATACAGGACAAAAATTATTATATTACCCCACCCTCTCCACCAATGAACACGCAGAGACTGATGGTGGAAGGCCAAAAATGTGGGCCCCGAGATTAACTTCAAGAGCTTTACCAGATATCATATTACTCATAAAAAGATTATGGATACTGCTCTGTTGCAAAATATCCAATTTTCAAGTCTCCCAGCTCTGCTGTGGGGTGTGGTGGGGGAAAATGCCCTCCCCCCTCCCAGATTTCAGCCAAAGGTGTTGGATGGTGACTGTGCCGGTCAAGTGTTTATTCCCCATAGATAATTATAAACCGCAGCCCCATGACCTAACACTGGGTCAGTGCTCCCACTTCAAAACAAGGGCAGCGGCCAGCGGACAGCCACCCTTCGCCAGTGCACCAGGTCTCAGAATCAGGGGAAAGCTTCAATTCGACGGTGGCCCCATCTGCAAACAGACAATCTCCATGCTGACAGTAAAACAAGGCAAGGGAACCACAGATCCCAGGGACAGACAGATCAGGGTGGATAACCACCTCAACCCTCACTAGTCACGTGACTTGGGGCAAGTTTCTGACCATCTTTGTGCCTCCATTTCCCTATGTTTAAAAATGAATATATCGGGACTTCCCTGATGATTAACACTTTGCCTTCCAAGGCAAAGGGGTGGAGGTACGATCATTGATTGGGAAGCAAATACCCCAAGTGCCTCATGGCCAAGCCAAAAAAAAAACCACAAAACAGAAGCAATATGGTAACAAATTCAATAAAGACTTTTCCAAAAAAGTGAATACATCAGGACTTCCCTGGTGGTCCAGTGGCTAAAATTCCTTGCTCCCAACGCAGGGGCCTGGGTTCAATCCCTAGTCAGGGAACTAGATCCCACTTGCCTCAATAAAGACCCAGAGAACCAAATACACATATTTTTTAAAAGACTATCTCTCTGCCTTACCAGGTTTGATGTAAGGCTCAACATGAAATATTTATAAAGAATCCATAACAAAGTCTGTGGCCTTTGAGAGTCAATGCGCTACAGTCTTTCTCTTTCTGAGAAATGCAAGAGGTGATTTATTGCATCAAACCCTCCCTGCAGCCTCTCACCACCAGCCCCTGCTGAAGCATAAGCCTCCTCCCGTTCTAAGTCCCCAGCCCACACAGGTCCAGAAGGGTTCAACCTCTGAGCAGACGTCACAAGACTGCTGGGGCTCACAGCAAGGCAACTCTCTCCTCCTGCTCATTGCCCTGTGTTTCCTTATGGGCCATCTGACACGCCGATCTTTCTGAACCCACCGGGGACTTTGCTGCTCACTTAGGTACGGGACACCGGCTTCCAGTGCACTCCCCGTAGCACCCGGGGGTCCGTCCTCACACACGCGCTACTGCCCCCAGCACGAGCTCTGCTAGAGATCACGGTCAATGGGGCCCGCCACTTTCTGTCCCGAGGGCCCACCTACAGGTAAGCAGAGAAGACAAGGTGCTCCCATTATAAGGATATGATCACCTGATTAGCCAATAAAGATGCTGGAAACTCCTATGATGGGCAATTCATTTGGGGGAGTTAAAGACAACCCTCTCTTGATCTCTTTTTTAAATCTGCATCGGTTTTCTCCCCTTGTTATAAAAGCCATTTGTGTTCATCTTAGTCAAGTTTAACAAAATACAGATATGCAAAAACAAAGAAAGAGAGAGAGAGTGGGAGAACGTTTAAAAGATGAATTCCCAGGACTTCTGTGGTGGTCCAGTGGCATGTTGCCTTCCGGGGGTATGGGTTCCATCCCCAGTGGGGGACTGAAGATGCTACATGCCTCAAGACCAAAACACCAACACGTAAAGCAGAAGCAATACTGCAACAAATTTCATAAAGATTTTTTAAATGGTCTACATAAAAAAAACTAAAAAAAAAAAAAGATAAATTCCTTATTTTCTTTCGAACATTCATAGTCATAGAGATAAAAATTGAAGACATCATCTTCTAGGGTAAACTGACTGCCCCTGGCAGGGTTGAGAGCAGTAAAATCAAGAGCAATGGGGTTGAAGGAGCCCTCCCTGAAGGAGTGAAGGAGGGAGAAAGGGAGAGAGAGAGAGAGGAAGGGAAGAAGTGGAGACAAAGTCTGCTACGACAGCTACCTGATCACTTCTAAGTGTGCACCCAATGTCACCAAATCCGGTTAAAAACTGTTTAAGAGGATTATTTTTCTGATTCAGACAAACCACTGTTGTGGTCGACACAAATACAATTGAAGCGGTACTTTGCTATCTCCCAGCAAAGTTTATCAACTCCCTGAAAAGCAATCAAGGAACCAAAAGTCAAGGAATTTCAAATGCCATGTAACTGTCTAAGAGAAACTTCTCTTTGTCGGCCCACGTTAAAAGCAGCAAGTTATTTCATTAACAAGAATGAAGATGGTCACCAGTGAGCACACACAGAGCCTGCAATGGGCACGGGAGTCTACCGCGTGACAACTTTAACCAACAAGCACCAGGTCTGGGGAGGCAGGAACCTCTGACGCAGCGCAAGGCAGCTCCGAGGAACACCTTCACACTCAGGGTAAACCAAACCAAGAGCCTCACAGTGGGTGGAAGGAAGAGCAGCATCTATTGCCCTCCCAGCCTGCAGAACATAGGCTTACACCTCAGGGTATCAACATCCCCAGTTACGAAGAGCTATTCTACAATGCAGGCATCTTTCTTTTTTATGATTGTGTGATGCTATTTACAGGATTCATAAGCAAATCCATTTAGGCAGAAAGTAGATTACTGTTTGCCTACAGATGAGGGAAATGTTGAAGAGAAACAGAGGCTGGCCACACCAGAATGAATGGGTACAAGGGGTGACAATGTTCTCAAAACGCCTTTGCTGCTGGTGTCCAGTCGTGTCCAACTCTTTGCGACTCCATGGAAAGCAGCATGCCAGACCTCCCTGTCCTCCACTATCTCCTGGAGTTTGCTCCACTCATGCCCATTGAGTCAGTGAGCAATGAGCCATCCAGCCATCTCATCCTGTCACCTCCTTCTCCTCCTGCCCTCAGTCAAGCGGGGAGAACTGGGCATGGTGGCATGAAACAAAACTGGAAAAAATAAACAACCCAGGTAACTATTTCCTAAAGAAAAGCGTATATGAGGCGACAATAAATGAGCAAGGGGGCAGAGCATTAACCTCTCTATGTCTGTCCTTCGTAGTGGGGGCTGAGCTAGGAGATAATATCACAGCAGTAACAAGGATAAGAGGATTCCAGAAAGCTGGGGGGACAGGCGACAGGGAGGCAGGAGCAAGAGCTAAAGTTTTAAACTCCCTAACAATGTCAGAATGGAGGCAGGAAATTCTGACTGTGAGGGGGCTTCTGGAAATGTCTAACAGATCACGGTATTTCTAGAGGCAAGGCAGACGGATAGCCAACAAAGAATGTTGCTTAGTATCATAATTAATAGATCAAGAATGACTGAGTTGAGGGCTGAGATTAGTTGCCTAATAGAAAGCTGCCTAAAAGAAATACCTACTTCTGCTTCATTGACTATGCAAAAGTCTTTGACTGTCTGGATCAAAACAAACTGTGGAAAATTCTTAAAGAGGTGGGAATACCAGACCACATTACCTGCTTCCTGAGAAACTTGTATGTAGGTCAAGAAGCAACAGTTAGAATTGGACATGGAAGAACTGACTGGTTCAAAACTGGAAAGGCAGTATGACAAGGCTGTATATTGTCACCCTGCTTATTTAACTTCCATGCAAAGTACATAATTCAAAATGGCAGAAACCACTCTAATGGCAGAAAGTGAAGAAGAACTTAGGAGCCTCTTGAAAAGGGTGGAAGAGGAAAGTGAAAAAGCTGGCTTAAAGCTCAACATTCAAAAAAACTAAGGTAATGGCATCCGGTCCCATCACTGCATGGTAAATAGGTGGGGAAAACGTGGAAGCAGTGACAGACTGTATTATGCTGGGCTCCAAAATCACTGCTGATGGGGACTGCAGCCATAAATAAAAAGACACTTGCTCCTTGGAAGGTATGCTATGACAAACATAGCATATTTAAAAGTAGAGACATCACTTTGCCAACAAAGATCTACACAGTCAAAACTATGGTTTTTCCAGTAGTCATGTATGGATGTGAGAGATGGACCATAAAGAAAGTTGAGCACCAAAGAATTGATGCTTTTGAGTTGCGGTGCTGGAGAAGACCCTTGAGAGTCCCTTGAACTGCAAGGAGATCAAACCAGTCAATCCTTAAGGAAATAAACCCTGAATATTCTTCGGAAGGACTGTTGCTGAAGCTGTCCAATACCTGGCCACCTGGTTCGAAAACCTGACTCACTGGAAAAGATCCTGATACTGGGAAAGACTGAAGGCAAAAGGAGAAATGGACATGAATCTGAGCAAACTCTGGGAGACAGTGGAGGGCAGAGGAGCTTGGTGTGCATGACGTCCATGGTGCCACAAAGAGTCGGACATGACTTAGCGACTGAACAACAGCAACATTAACTAGGGAATCATTTCCTAACATCAAGTATCGGGCACAGACAGAGAAAGGTATAATTCTGAATACTTGAGAAGGCTTCTCAAAAGTGAAAACTAAATTACACCCTGAAGACAGGTCAGGATTGTCTTGAGCAAAAAGGAAGGGAGACATTTCAGGCAGAGGGAATCAACATTTGCAGTGAGCACCCAGGAGCTGCTTGAAGAGAGCAAACACACAATGCTAGGAAGAGAAAAGAAAAGGAAAAAAAAAGGACGCACTCTGCACTGTCACTTCTTTGAACTGTAATCCTCAGAGGTGTACATCAGCACGTGCCTGGAACCATGGGGGGAGGGGCAGGCAGGAGGGTATATCAGGGTTTGCCAACATCATCAGGAAATACATCAGAAACACACGTTTTCCGGCTCCCCTCTAACCCTAAGCGTCACTCTTGGGTGGGGTCCAGCACTGTGGGCTTCACAAGCCCTGCGGGGGATCCTCATTGGGCTCAAGTATGAGAAGCACTCCCCAGCTTAATGAGAAATTAGGCTGAAACATGCTTACAAGTAAACCCTTTAAAAGATACACAGGAAACATTCTACAAACGTGAGAGAGAGATGGGTTTTGTCCAGCATCCAGGAAAAAAGATCAAGTTCTGCAAATAGCAGGAAGTGTCCACTGTAACAAAAATCTCCTTTCCAGACTAGATTCAACTACTTACTTTGCCCTGTTCTTTTCGAGCCTCTCAAGGTGGGAGTACTTCCTATGACATTTTAAGACATGTATGGGGGCTTCCCTGGTGGTGCAGGGGTTAAGGCTCTGTGCTCCCTATGCTTGGAGCAAAGGTTGGGGAACTAAAATCCCACATGCTGAGCAGGGCCTGGCCTGACACATAAAGCAGATAAAGACTTTTAGATAAAGACTAAAGTGTGTGGGTTTTTTTTTTTTTTAATCTGTATGAATAAGAAGCTGGGGGATTCACTCTGCGTTTGATTGACAACCAAAAATACCAAGCTTTTCATGTTTCAGCAGCGGCTGTGCTATGAATCGAGCACGAGCTGCATCATGGCTCAGAATGCCACTTCTCCACAGAACCACCATGAAGAGGGACTGGAAGCTTGATCTGTGCTTTAAAACACACACACACGCTAACACACGCCAAGTCCCACCGCTCGAGTGCCCTGTGTTACCGATTCCGGGTTCCGATGCAGCCACTGTCACTTTTGCTTGTAGCACAAAAGTGAGAGATTATTCTTACTTTTAAAAGAGAACAGTAAAAACGATAGGCCCATTTGAGTAACCTGTAGTTTAAATCCACAATACAGTCTTCAGCATTTAAATACATATATATGTGACAATCTTTGGGGGAAAAAACTCCTCTGGAGAACGTGTACCCATATTTTGAGTTCCACTTGGATCTTCAGTTAGATTTTGCAAAAATCTTTAGGTCACCCCCAAATTTCAGGATAACATACCAGATTTGTCCCTGCCTCTTTTAATACTTAATAAGTTCATAATGATTTCATGTGAATCCAGCAGTAACTATAAAAAGCCAAGTACTGTGAGGACAGTTTTCAATTCCATTTAAAGTCCCAAGAATGCTCAGCTAGGGTCAAATGACATCATTATCTATGACTTATTTTAAGCAACTTTGATTTTTTTTTTTTTTCACTTTAAAGGCAGGATACCAGATACTCTCATCTGTTGAATTACAGATGTATTTTTGGATGTCATTTGATTGACTAATCAAGTAATGTCACGTAATTGTCAGTGGAGTTGTTTTATTTTCCCTTCTCTGAGCATTTGTTGGAAATCTGATGTTGCACACCACCACTGACGTGCGTTTACTCCACAACTTCAGGAAGCAGAGAAAGACGCGCCCTCAAGTAGTCACGCCAGGTCCACGCATGGTATTTTGTTTGTATTGGAATTATTTGCCCTAATACACATGAGTATCTGCATATGCTTGGCACGCAACCAAACTGAGAAGACAAAATCAGATATTTCAGCCATCAATTGTCAATTATGCGTGATCACACAGAGTAAACAGAGTAAGACATTAGCATGAAGCTCATAAAATTCCTATCATTAAGGTATCATCCTATAGGAAACTTAAAAGTCTACTGATCACAAGGCAAGCATTCTCGTCTTTCTAAAAGTCTGTGGTAACTAATGAGAAAACCTCCCGAGCGGGACAATAACAAACTTCCTTTGTGCAACCCCAAACTTCCACAAATTGAACTTAAAACAGATTTGAAACAGCATCCACCCACCCCTTCCATACTGGGAACACACAGGCCCTATTCCCTTTGGTTTATGGACCCTCTCCTCTGTGGCATCCCCACAGATTAAGAGCACAAAGGTCCTGAGGTCTAAGGCTATAGGACTGACCCGGCACGTAAAACTTCAAAATACAAATCACCACCCCCCTGCCCTCCACCCAACAGAACAGCACAGCTACTCACGCAGGGGATGCCCAGTCCCCAGAGCCGCCCCCATCTGTGAGCAGGTGGTTCCTGTCTGGTCCAGGGGTCCCGAGGGCAGTGGCAGTCGTGGGAGACGGAGAGGAAAGCGAGTCCAGGCTGCTGGAGGGGCGTCCTCCTTAGGGAGACTGGGACGGTCACCTAGGGGGGAGAAAAAGGCATCAACTTTTTCCAAACAAATGCTCAGAGGAGAAAGAAACAACTCCACTAACACATGGCCTCACTTGATGAGTTGATCCAATTATATCCAAAATTGCATTTACAATGAAGTCTGAGAGTATGGTGCCCTGTCTTCAGGGATTTTGTTGTTTTTTTGTTTGTTTGTTTTTAATCAAAGATGCTTAAAATAAATCACAGATAATACAAAATGAGGAGTGTTTTCCCCACAAGAAAAAAGGATGGAAGATGAAAGCCTTAATGATGACTTCCTGGTCTCTAAGGAACACAGTCATGAATCAGCGATAACCTCAAGAGCAATGCAGAGCAGTGCCTCAGCCCTGCTGGGTCCAGCCTCTTTCTTTCCAGCCACATGATGACTCTTCAAACTACTGCCAATCGCCACCTACCACATAAATTCAACAACTTGCAAGGGACCTTGTTTTCTGAGCTGAAATCTTAGGTTACAATTTAACAGCCCAACTGATTAAATCGTGGACAAGGAGACACTTCCATTTGCTGGTGAACATGAAGATGTTCTACAAGAACTAGGCCCAGGCAGTGACTGCTGGGCATGACCTTTTTTTTTTTTTTTACGATTTATTTATTTATTTGGCTGCACTGAGTCTTTGTTGCTACAGGCTTTCTCGAGCTGCAGAAAGCAGAGGGCCTCTTCATTCACGGGCTCCTCGCTGAGGCAGCTCCTCTGGCTGTGAAGCGCTGGCTCCAGGTGCTTCAGCAGTTGCAGCACACGGGCTCCAGAGCACAGGCTCAAGAGTCGTGATCTCAGGCTTAGTGGCTCTGAGGAACATGGGATCCTCCGGACCAGGGATCAAACCCGTATCTTCTGCACTGGCAGGCACATTCTTAACCACTCGACCACCAGACCAGGGAAGTCCCCGGAGATGAACTTACGCTCAAACAGAAGAAGCGTTTCTTAAACGGGTTCCATGATTTATTCACTCAGAGAGGCCATTTGGTGAAACACATCTAGTATCACTGGTACACATTATGAGCTTGGGTGGAAAATGCAGAAGGTGGGTAGGAGCTCAGAAGAGCTTCTGTCTCTCCCAACTGGTCTCCTCACTTCCGTGGTACTGTCAGCCCACATCACAGCTTGGACCCTTCAGCCAAAGTCACGGACCCCATTAAATTGTAACCGCTCAAGGGTGTCTTCCAGAGGCAGCAACTTTCTATTAAGATGGCAGTGACGGCCTTGATTTTTATAAATAATGGGTCACAAGAGTTGCTTAACAAACTGCCGTGGCAGCAGATGACACACAACGTGGAAGGTCACACCCTCGTCACAGACAGCATCCAGCTGATTAAAGCTTCCTTCTTCCTCAGGCCTAAGTCCCAGAAACAGAGGATGTAAGAACGCCAGGAACCCACTCTCAGAAAAGCATCTTAGACAGACTTCAGCTCTACTCATCACAGAGCACAAGCAAAATCCCTGGCCTCTGATTAGGCTCACTCCCAAAATACGAATCTTGAAAAATGTGCAAAAAATTTTTACTTAACTCTGACCCAGCTTACAACTAAGGCTAGAAGGATCTGAGGAGCAAACATCTGGAAAAGCAGAATTCAGGCAAGAAGGAGTCAGAGACGGTGATGGCTGGAAGAAGGCATCCCTTAAGGAAGCACTGAGGGGGATGCATGTCCTGTGCAGAAGACTCTGGTGAGGGAGAGTTTTCTGAGCTTTTTTCTTCTTTAAATGCATGGCTGGGGAAGGAGATATAATGAGCAAGAGGTGAACATCACGTGATCTCTGTGAGCAGGTCTTCTCCCTGAGCAAAGTCTCTCTATAAAAGCCTTGTTCTCTCTCCTCATTCACAAACACACAGTCCAGAATGCTGCGTGGACACAGAGAATAAGCATATGGATACTGACGGGGGAGGGGAAGTGGGATGAATTGGGAGATCTAGGTACATGATTGATACTGAGTATAAAATAGATAATTAAAGAGAACTACTGCATAGCCCAAGGAACCCTACCAACACTCTGTGATGACCTAGACGGGAAGGAAATCCAAAAAAAGGAGGGGAGGGGATATATGCACAGCGTCTGGCTCTGCTGTACAGCAGAAACTAACACAACAATGTAAAACAACTATACTCCAACAGAATTAAAAAAAAAAAAAAAAAAAACAGAATACCATATGCTTCCTCTTCCAGTGAGCTTCCTTTTCCTACAGCCCTTCACCACAAACACATTTAGCTAATTGGGATAATTCAGCCCCGAAGAGAAGGGCTCATTTTCAGGCAAATGAACCGAAACCCACTGCTAGATTTCTGTGATTTCCTTTGGGTTTATTTTTGGTCTGGGATACAGTCCACTCTGTAGCAAAGGCTGCCTCCCTCTGTGCCCGGAGAGCTCCATCCATCCAGTTCTCTGCAAATGAGACCTGGAGCTCCAGCTTTTCCCGGGCCCTTCTGGGTAATGCTCAGTCATTCTGGGCAACCACTCCCTTTAAAACTAGGACGGCCTCTTGTGTAACCACAGCACAGAGTCTAAAGCAAACTCTGAAATGTTTTCTGGCATGACAGTTGCCAACTTGGGGTTTGGCTAGAAGGTGCTAACGGGGACCAGTTCTGCAGTAGGACAGGGTCACCTCCACAGTGGGTCGCACGCCAGCGGCTTCCTGGGGGCAGGAGGCTGGACGCTGGCCCTCTGCTCTCGGGCCACGGGCCCTGTCTCCAGGGCAGGGCCTGACCCAGCAAAAGCAGCAAGCAGGCCTATTACTCCTGCCTCATCCCTATAAGAAGAAAGCTGACGTTGAGAAGTAGCTTGAGGAAGTGGAGCCCAAGGTCCCAAGTTCCTTTCCAAAAGTACACGCCTGAAACATTGGCACAGCCACAGACCCCCAGCTCATGGCCAGCCCCTCCGATCCTGTCCCCAAGCAGACTGACACAGCACACACTGTCGCTCAGCATATTAAATCACATGCCAGTAAGAGAATTTCTCCCTTCCTTCCTGCCAAATGGTGGCAATCTGAACCCTCAGGTAAAAAAAAAAAAAATTGATACAAGGGCATAGGTGTACACAAACTCAAAGAGCTCCCTCAAAATTCCCTTCTCTCTCGCTGTTTAGGAAAGTGCTTTTCCACTTAAGAATCACTGAATTTGAGGAAACATTAATATCAGGCATGATAGAAAAGTTAAATATTCTAAACCTTTAGTTTACCAACACCAAATGACTTCTTTGTAACTATTAACAGGAGGAAAATAATAAAGCTTTAAAAAATTCTACATTCAACAATATCGGGAATAAAGACGTTAAATCCTGTGAAGCTCACTTGTACTTGAGAATCAAAGTCAGACACCCTCATCATTTTTCACCTTGCATTTCTTCAGAGTGTCACACAACCTCTTTGTTTAGGTGCTACCCCTCAACAGGCATCTCCAGACAGACACGTCACCAACAAGTAACAAGGCTGAGCTGGGTACGTGAACAAGAATGGTGCTGAAAGGCTTTCGTTAGCAACAGACTCCAAGATGAGAAAGGCACTAGAAGAGCACCACCAGCATCTCGAAGAGAGAATAACGTCCTCACTGTCAACCCTGGATCAATTCCCACCTTCTCCATAAGCTCTTGCCAACCACATTTTTTGCCTGTTCTCTCCTCTCACAACAGCAAGCCACAGTCAAGTCTACATTGCACTGTCAACGCATCCACGACCTGATTTTAGCTCCCCACCACTGTTACACATCTTCTGAGGGTGGAGACCGCCTCTCATCTTGGTAACCCTTACAGACCACAGGCAGTGCTAGGCAAATCAGGAGGCCTCAGGAAATACTGACTGTGGACTCACTGCCAGAGAAGAGATCGTGATACTGCAAAGCCAATACCTCCAGGAATTAACAAGGAAAAAAGCCTACAAACCTCAAAGTAGTCCTGTTATAAAATCTGCACACAGTTTCTGAGGATTGTCCTCCCCACTTTGAAGCCACAGGTATCAGTCATCCTCTTTCTTTAATTTGCTGAGGTGCGGCTTACATACAGTAAGTCCCAGACATACGACCCTTCAAGTTGCGAATTTCAAAGATGCAAAAGTGAGCTGCGTCAGCGTCAGGCATGAGTCAGTGCAGCTTGCCCCTCTGATTGCTGGCAGACCTTCAGCTTTACCATCTCCCACCTCCTCTCCCTCCTCCAGTCAGTAACTCTTCTTGATGCCAGCCCCTGCATGCCAGCGGTTGTACTGTCCTACTGTACTTTTCAAGGTACTCTACTATAAGATTAAAAATGTTTTTTGTGTTTATTTTTTAATGTGTTATTTGTGTGAAAAATGATAAACCTATTGCATCACTGTACCATATAGCCGATTGTGTTGGTTGAGTACCTAGGCTAACTTTGTTGGACTCACAAATGTGTTCTCGGAACACAACTCATTCACATGTAGAGGACATACTGTACAAAGCACACGACCCTCGAGCTCTTGCCTTAGATAACTGGGTGAATGTAAAGCTATCGATTGAAATAGGGAATGAAAAACAAGGAGCAAGTGAGTGGGGTGTGGGACATAAATCAAACCAGCTGTGGACATGTTAGTCTTGAGGGATGAGTAACAGAACCAGGGGATCTGGTTAAACAGCTCCAGAGCCCTGCAGGGAGGTCTGGGACAGTTTCACTGATGTGAGAGGCATGTGGGCAGAGTTGAAGTCATGGCATTGGATGGAGAGAGCAATGGAGAAGATATAAAAATGGAAGCAAACCCTGGAGGAACTTTAGTGTAAGCAGCAGGCTTCTCCTTACTGGTGGTGGTGGTGGTGGTGGTTATTGCTGTCCTTCTGGTAAAGAGAGAGAAGTGTTATAAGTATTTAGGACTTTCCCCTAGACATTGATTCGCATTAAAAAATGGACCAAAAACAATATTCACGAGGACATGCCATTCATGCCAGCTACTGGGATGGCCAAAAAGTTCATTTGAGTTTTTCTGTTATGGCTTCTGGAAAAACTCAAACAAACTTTTTGGCCAACCCAATAGCTTCATTACTTATTCTGATTTCTTTATGACCCTGAGCATGTGCAGAAGTGCTTTGTTCTCATGAGCAACTAAAACATCTTCAATGACTGGCAGAGAACTCAGCAGAAAGAGGGAAGAAGAACTCTAAAATTCTACTACAGTTAACACGCAAGATGTTTATCTCCTATATTTTAATATACTGATCAACTTCTACTCTAGTCAATTGAACTTTCTTGTTCTGATGATGACAAAGTGCAACTCTCCACTGATCTTCTGCTAATTTCACTCAAACAGAACTGCTGTTACATTGTTAGAGGGAATGAGTAATCCTTCCCATGTCATTCATTTCTTCTTTGTCCGCCTCTCAAAGACACTTCCTAATTGTTAAGAAGTCAGAGATGGTTCCCTTTGAATCTCTTTCCAGCTGTTTTCTACTTAGCCTAGAATGTTTGGGCATGAGCTGAAACTGTAGAAAGTTTCTGTTATTTCTCAGAGACAGGCTATCTGTATTAGTAAAGCTGGTCCATGTCCCCCCTCTCAAACATCCTGGCTGATGAATTAGCAGAAGTAAGAAAGGAAAGGAAAATGGGCAGAAAAGAGGAAAGAAAGAAAGAAAAAAAAAAAAAAAGAAAGAAAAGAAAAGAGCTAATGCATTAGTTGAACTTAACTCTTGACAAACCCCACAGTTACATGTTTGGTTATTTGGAAGACAACAGCAGATTCCCTCTGTAATTCCCCTGGCACACAAACACCCGTTCCATCAGATCAGAATAAACTTAGATGCTTCTAAATATCGAGCGGCTAGTCAAGAGAACCAAATAAAGATGTATTGAGAACAAAGTAACTATACTTAAAACCACACAGTTAACACTTTTACAATACAGATCAGAATAAACTTAGATGCTCGTAAATATCAAGCAGCTAGTCACTAGAATCAAAGGAAGATTTATTGAGAACAAAGTAACTGTACTTATAGCAACACTAACTGTACTTACAGCAACAGTAACACTTTAACAATAGATCAGGAAATGTTCAGTCAAGAAGACAATGAAATTTTAGAACGACACCCACATTTTTTCCCCACATATCCCCAAAACAACAAAACTGAAATGATTTCTTTTTATTTTTTTAAAAATAAACTTGTAGTTGAAAACTTGCTTCACATTTCGGTGAAACGGAAATAAAAAGAAAATCATTTCAGAAGTCAGTGGGGGCTCAAGCCAGAAGTTTACTGGCTTCAGGACTCATCAAAACCAGCAGAGCCAGTAGACATTTCAATCCTGCAATGTCCTTAGACCAATATACCTACAATACACCAGGCGTGATTCAGGGGTAGAACCAGGCTCCCTGCTGTGGAATTAGGAGTTGGGAGACACCACACTAAACGAAGGCCAAAAATCTATGATTAAGTGCCCTACTTGCCTGTGAAATGGATTTAGCAAGCTTGTCTGCTCCCCTCCCCGGAATGAGAGTTATGTACGCGAATAATCACTGGTTCTGAACCAAAGCATCTGGTTCAACCCGGTGAACCCAATAAAGGCAAAGCCAGAAATGGAATAAAAAGAAAGAAGGAAGAAAGAGAAGGAGACTCCAAACCATCCTAAGCACTGGCACACACACACAACCCTCCGGGCACAAAGGACTTGTACCTACAATGTCTAAGAACTCAAAGAAAACTAGGATAGCAAACTCAACAAAAATTCAGCAATTTAGAGATCCGTAACATAAAAGAGAAGTGAAATTGCCAACATCTAGATCCCAGAAAAAGAACTACACTGAGAAGAAGAAACATTTAAAGAAATAATGACCAATTCCTCAAAATTAAAGAATCTGAAAGACCTTGAAAGACTTCAATCTATTTAATAAAGGACTCAGAGTACCAAACAGGGAAATAAAGAAAATGGCGCTCATAAGATATGTTATTGAGGAATCTGAGAATATCAAATACTGAGAAGAAAATAAAAAGCATCCTGACAGGGAAGATATTTTTTACAAAGACCCAGAATGACATCAGAGTTCTCACAGTAAAACTGAATTCACAGCAATATGTTTTACATACTGAAGGAGAATTTTGAGCATTCAACTGTATACTCAACTGCCATTCAAATGTGAGGGCATAATAAACATATAAGACATACAAAACCCAAAATTTGGCACATAAAAAACTACAGTGATAACACTCTTAAAAGACAGTTTTCAAATGCTTAAATAAACGAAGCACTATGAGATTTTCAATGTCTACTCTTGTCTTCTGAAAACTTTAAGAGAAAAAAGGAAAAAATAACCAAATTGATCCAGAACTTAGAATCATATCAACGTGATGGGGGTGGGTAGCCCAGAAAGGAAACATAGAGTTCATTAGTTATTTATCTTATTAGAAATGGAGAGAGAAATATGCTTGAGTTTAAGAAAAGTGAAAGTTGTTCAGTCATGTCCAACTCTTTGAGACCACGGACTGTAGTCCGCCAGGCTCCTCTATCCATGGAATTCTCCAGGCAAGAATATGGGAGTGCATAGCCATTCCCTTCTCAAGGGGATCTCCCAACCTAGGGACTGAATCCAGGTCTCCTGCATTGCAGGCAGATTCTTTACCACCTCAGCCATAGAGTTTAAGAAGCCATAGATAAATGAGATCATAAATCTCACAGCTACCTTAGACACAAACACAGAATATACATTAGTGGAAACAGCAGAAGAACACTTGCTTCAGTAGAGAGAAAAGAGGAGAGGAAAAAAATTAAAAAGCAAAAGGTATCAAAAATAATTATTAAGTAAAAACTATAAAATCACAGAAATCCTAACATAATGGTAACTGCAGCATATTATATATAAATGGATTAGACTCACAAATTAAAAGGCAGTGATTCTCCAATATATTTTTTAAATCCAATAATATGTTGACTACAAGACACTTAAAGCAAAAAGACAAAGGTTGACAATAAAAAAATAAAGCTATACTGGACAAATATAAATAAAAATAAAGTTAATGACCTTAGTAAACTACATGAAACACAAACAGGGCCATTTTACATTGATAAAGGGATAAAATTATGGAACAAGAAGATAAATACCTAACAACATGCCTCAAGCAACAGATAGAACTGTACAGAAAAGTTAAAAAATCAACTACTGTAATTGCAGATTTTAACATACTCTTCTCAGGAGTGCTATCAGACAGGACAAAAAGAGAGAGAAATTAAGGTATCTGAAATCAATAATGCCAAGCATTTTGTTTTATACATACACACATGTGTATGCACATACTTTGAAAGAAACAAAGGATAAATATTCTATAAGAAAAAACTGTTTTTGAAGGAAATATTTTGAAGGATGAAATTATACATACTGTCTTCTCATGCCAAAACTGTAAAATATTTAGAACCTAATAAAAGGATCTATTTTTATGATTTCAATATGCTGTTAAACTAAATATGGTTAAAAAGAGAATAGTAATCGAAATTTAAAAAGATTTAGAACTCAATGATAAAGACATTTCATAACAAAATTTGTGAAACATGGCACAATACCAAGAAGAATTTTAGAGCTCTAAAATATTTATTAGGAAAACACGAAGATTCAGAACATTTTCTATGCCATATATAAATTGGCAATTTTCCTAAATATGGATAGTGAAAGGGTCATCATGACTGAATATTCAAGTTAAATTCAGACACAGTAAACCCTAAAAACTAGAATTTATTAAAATCTATTTGATGTATTTTATATTTTAGTGTACTCACTCAACAAAGATTACTTGTATATTATAATTAATATACACAGGCTATTCCTTAAAGTAAAAAACTAATATTCTTAACTGCTATTTTTATTACTGATTGGTATGTATGACTTCCTTCGGGGGAAAAAAATCTCCAAAATCACAATGGAAATTGACTAGAAAATATAATCAGACATATAAAAGTTTACTACCTAGGAATAGAGAAATAAATCTCAAGGCTAAAATAACCTGTTTTACTTTTGAGTGTGCACGTGTGAGTGTGCATGCTCAGTCAATTCTGACTCTCTGCAACCCCACAGACTGTATTCCCGGCAGGCTCCCCTGTCAGGTGGCTTCTACCAAAACTAGGTGCACTCCTTCCCCAGCGGGGGGTGAACAGCTGATGTGGTAACAGGCACCTCAAATCCCTCTCCCCCTGTGCGTGCATTCATCCTCCTATCATTCTGCATCTCTATCTTTTAAACAGGGCTTCCCAATAATAACCAATAATGCCTTGCTTAGAGTGTCAACATCTTCTTTGTCCATTTGGTGGGTGTGTTCTCACGATGCTGCTCCCAAGGAAGACTCAGGTGCCAAACATTTGGGCTTAATGTCTGAAGTTGAAGAGCACACAGCATAGGGAGACTGAGAAAGGCTATCCCCAAGGAAAGACATGTCTGGGTACAAGTCACAGGAGCAGACAGACTAACACTTGTAATGAAGCTAAATGCGAAGAGGCTGAAACCGGGAGGGGATGATGAAATGCTGCAGGAGGAGAGTTTTGTTTGTTTTGCTAACTTATATAAGTCTGTTCAAAACACGACCTTTGAACTAAGCAGAAAATAGTCATGCTGCCCTAGTTTCCATCATGCGGTAGATATTATGACATCAATAAAATCTCCTTCGAGCCACAGTGGTCTTTCCTCCTAAGGTCACCTGGGACATACAGTGTACTGAAAAGGAGAGGGATGCCTGGTATCAGGAACAGTACTCCCAAACTCACTTCACAGATGCTCTGACTAATTAATTCTTACTCTGCTAAAATGAAGTCTGAGGTGCCGTATTTCATCATGTCAAAAACTAGTTTCTAAAACTGCACTGACTAGTGTAAAGTAGAATAAACCAAACCCTCCCCTTTACTCAATATGCAGTGGACTTGACCTTGTAAACAAAACCTAATGCTGAACAAGTATGGAAGTGACCTCCAAAAATAAAGCTAAATCTGTCTAGCAGCCAGTGTGAAGCATCAGCTATATGAGACAGTAGAGAGAAAACAGGACTTCACTGGTGGCGCAGGGGATGGGAGTTCGCCTGCCAATGTAAGGGCTACAGGTTTGAGCCCTGGTCTGGGAGGTTTCCACGTGCTGCAGAACAGCCAATCCCGAGCACACAAATACAACTACGGAGCCCACGAGCCACAGCTATTGAACCCGTGTGCCTCAACATGAAGTCCACGCAGCTAAAGCCTGCGCTCTGCAGCAAGAGGAGCCACGCAAGGGGAAACCTAGGCACTGCAACAAGGAGCAGCCCCCACTCGCCGCAACCACAGAAAGCCCATGCAGAGCGGTGAAGACCCAGCACTGTCAAAGGAAAGAAAATGCCCCCATCAACCTTCATAAGGCCAATATAACACACGGGATGTGGACTAACAATGGGGTTTTAAGGCCGACAGACATCAAAGGGTTTAGCCACAATTCGTTCTTTAACAACTTCATGCACAGGGAGAGCAGCACGCATCAAGCAGTACTCGTCCCTGAAGTGCAGCTGTGAACGTGTGTTAGTTGCTCAGTCGTGTCCAACTCTTTGGGACTTCATGGACTGTAGCCTGCCAGGCTCCTCTGTCCGTGGAGTTCTCCAGGCAAGAGTACTGGAGTGGGCCGCCATTTCCTTCTCCAGCAGATCTTCCTGACCCAGGGATCGAACCTGGGTCTCCCACATTGCAGGCAGAATCTTTACCGTCTGAGCCACCACAGAAGCCCTGAAATGTGGTTAATAAAAGTCAAAGTACATTACTGAACTCATGAGGAATGAGACCTCATAGAATTATCACGCTGGATCGGAATAGTCACCCACCTAGGATAGCACTCCACTTTTAACAAGGGCACTCAAGAACACTTGAGTCATTCACGGCCTTACTCTTCCCACCTAAGTCTTGAAAGTACAGCATAATGTCTCCTTGCTTTCAAATCACTGGTGGAGACTGCTGTAAACAATGGAACATCCAAGGGTTCCAACCCTGAGTAAAGGAGCATGGCTCCACAACAGTAGCTGGAGCACAGCTACTGCTCCAAAGGGGCGATTACAGCTTTGTCTAGCATTTTGGTTCTGCATCTGGTCCTTAGCGCTACCATCACCATAAAAACTAACATGCAGATACGAGGGTGACCAGATATTCAAATTTACTGTGAGACTGAGGGAAATAGGAAAAGCCTGCATACAGTCCAATAACATAGAAGAACAGCCTGTCTTACCTAACTGGACTATATAGGCCTGGTTTTATCAAGTGGTCCACTCTTGGCGGTGAAAAAAAAGTGTACAGGCTTGTTTCTTCATAACCTACTTAAACACTCACCCAGAGCCTCACGGAGTTCTATGAGATTCTAGAAGTAAAGGCTGCAGCAGACACACGGAATGACCAGTGTACAGCAGAGCAGGCTGTGAGCAGTATGGCTGAGAAGTGACAGGATCAGGTCCCAGACTCCATTAACCCCTAAGAGCCAAAAGAAAAAAAACCCAGCGCTGCCTTCACAGCTTTGCATATGCTGGTCCATATCAACTAAAGTGGCCAAGGAATTAAGAGAACTTCCCTTATGAGACACTGTCAATAGTGGCATTAAACAGGTAAGACCAACAGAGAGAAAGACATCCAAAGCAAGACAAAAATTAAAGCTGATATAGTTTCCAGGCCAGGTATTCTTATATCCTTCTCAAAACATAGGCCAAAAGAGTTACATCTTAAACAGTAGCTTTAATTAACTGAACAAGTGTCCACACATGCACACAACCCCATGTGTACTTGCACATACATGCAATTTCTGTCTTAAACTAATTAGAATAATAAAGACGGGTTAGGAAACTCAAAGTCTGAATTTAAAATTAAACTTTTATAATTGCTAATATGATGGGGTACATTTCTTTAAAAAGAACAAATCCAACCCCTCCCATGCAAAGGGAATTCTCCTTTGCTATCCATAGATCAGTAGGTAGTAAACGACTACTATGAGAAAGCAGTCTGGATTCTCTGATTAGAAAATCTATCCTAAGTCTTCCATTAGGGAAAGAAAGGGGAAGGGACTATAAGAAATTAACCCAGCCAATTGTCCGTTAAGGAAAGAACACTAATTTACTTCTCAGCAGTGAAAGGTGCAGTGAGAGACCAGTTCTAATTGTCAAGTGGAAAGAAAGATTCCTAAAGTCCCAGTGACCCCGATTCTTGGCTCTGCTGCAAGTCAGTGCAATGTCATGCTGGGTGGAGGGCAAGATGTCTCAGTTCCTTGCATTTCATTTGGCCTCATGGAACAAAACAAACCACAATGGAACCATGATAAAGTTAATAACATGCAACTTAATGACACTCAGGGTCTAGCTAAGAAAAACTCACTTTGGCAATATAATTTCTTTATCTGAAATAGTGTCTAAAAAAGCGAAATGTGACTCTAATGGAATAGCCTCCCACCCTCAGTCCTCAAAGTCAAAAAAAAAAACCAAAAGTACACATAGAGACGCATCCTCCCCACCGACACACAAAGCAAATCAGAATAAAAGTAAACTCCTGTCACATTAAGGCACAAAAAGATGTAATGAAATTTCCATACAATTATAAAGCAGATTTTATTTCCTACTGCCTGAAGATGTTAAAAATGGAACATAATGCTTGCCTGAAAAGCTACCGAATGGCTAAGATATGCCAAAAGTGTAAGCTAGGAAAAGCTGATGAGAGAATCAGCTGTGTTCTAATCATATGACATAAAACACAGACCCAATTATAATGTTAGAGCAGCAGCTAATAGGCATTAGGTTACCACTCCAGGAACCACCTCTGTGACTTGTAAAGGTCAATGGAAGTCTGCAGCAATTCAATTACACGGTGAGTAAGACCAGTTCAGTTGCAATGTCAACAGAAGTCAAAGCAAATTGCTTTACTCTGTAAAGCAGAGAACATTTTTATACCATAATCACAGTCCTCAAACATTATTTACAGATTGAGATTTCTGCCTATATAAACAAACAAAAAATATGACCGCCATCTACTATTGTCCTTAGGAACCAAAAAGTAATCAGATACTGAATCAAGCTGTCTTCCATAAACTTCTGAGGAAGCCTGACATTTTGACAGCTCAGGAAATTTAGAGCACTGTGCTCGAAACACCTTCCAGTCCAGCTGAGAAAGGAGGGTTGTTGGATTCCTAGCTATTTACCTGTTCTCCTCCCCTCCATTCTTTTCCCCTGAACTATATAAATTATCAATTGCCAGATGAAGACCTTAACTAGCAACCAATAAGTCTTACTAAGCTGGACAAAAATAACCAAAAACAAATGACTAAGTTACATTTTCTTGAAAGTTACATAGAAAGTACAAATAGTTCCTCTATTTGTCCTCAGGAAAATGTAAGCTAAAATTCTGGAGCATGTACTAAATGTTGGGTGCTTCAGTTCAGTTGCTCAGCTGTGTCCGACTCTGCGACCCCATGAACTGCAGCACACCAGGCCTCCCTGTCCATCACCAACTCCCAGAGTTCACTCAAACTCACGTCCATAGAGTCGGTGAGGCCATCCAGCCATCTCATCCTCTGTCGTCCCCTTTTCCTCCTGCCCCCAATCCCTCCCAGCATCAGTCTTTTCCAATGACTCAACTCTTCGCATGAGGTGGCCAAAGTACTCATTTGTTTCTGGCAAAAGCCATGTGAAACTTTACTAACCCAAACTCATGAGGCTTGGAGGGGAATTTGCCCTAGGTCATAAAAGACAAGAAGAGGCCAGGGACTGAAATTCAGGTTAGGTTACATCCAAACTTAACCACAAATAATCAGTTCAGTTCAGTCCCTCAGTCGTGTCCGACTCTTTGCGACCCCATGAATCGCAGCACACCAGGCCTCCCTGTCCATCACCAACTCCCGGAGTTCACTCAGACTCACATCCATCGAGTCCGTGATGCCATCCAGCCATCTCATCCTCAGTCGTCCCCTTCTCCTCCTGCCCCCAATCCCTCCCAGCATCAGAGTCTTTTCCAATGAGTCAACTCTTGGCATCAGGTGGCCAGAGTACTGGAGTTTCAGCTTCAGCATCATTCCTTCCAAAGAAATCCCAGGGCTGATTTCCTTCAGAATGGACTGGGTGGATCTCCTTGCAGTCCAAGGGACTCTCAAGAGTCTTCTCCAACACTACAGTTCAAAAGCATCAATTCTTCGGCACTCAGCCTTCTTCACAGTCCAACTCTCACATCCGTACATGACCACTGGAAAAAACATAGCCTTGACTAGATGGACCTTACTCGGCAAAGTTTCCATTCTTTTCCCCTGAACTATATAAATTATCAATTGCCAGATGAAGACCTTAACTAGCAACCAATAAGTCTTACTAAGCTGGACAAAAATAACCAAAAACAAATGACTAAGTTACATTTTCTTGGAAAGTTACGTAGAAAGTACAAATAGTTCCTCTATTTGTCCTCAGGAAAATGTAAGCTAAAATTCTGGAGCATGTACTAAATGTTGGGTGCTTCAGTTCAGTTGCTCAGCTGTGTCCGACTCTGCGACCCCATGAACTGCAGCACACCAGGCCTCCCTGTCCATCACCAACTCCCAGAGTTCACTCAAACTCACGTCCATAGAGTCGGTGAGGCCATCCAGCCATCTCATCCTCTGTCGTCCCCTTTTCCTCCTGCCCCCAATCCCTCCCAGCATCAGTCTTTTCCAATGACTCAACTCTTCGCATGAGGTGGCCAAAGTACTCATTTGTTTCTGGCAAAAGCCATGTGAAACTTTACTAACCCAAACTCATGAGGCTTGGAGGGGAATTTGCCCTAGGTCATAAAAGACAAGAAGAGGCCAGGGACTGAAATTCAGGTTAGGTTACATCCAAACTTAACCACAAATAATCAGTTCAGTTCAGTCCCTCAGTCGTGTCCGACTCTTTGCGACCCCATGAATCGCAGCACACCAGGCCTCCCTGTCCATCACCAACTCCCGGAGTTCACTCAGACTCACATCCATCGAGTCCGTGATGCCATCCAGCCATCTCATCCTCAGTCGTCCCCTTCTCCTCCTGCCCCCAATCCCTCCCAGCATCAGAGTCTTTTCCAATGAGTCAACTCTTGGCATCAGGTGGCCAGAGTACTGGAGTTTCAGCTTCAGCATCATTCCTTCCAAAGAAATCCCAGGGCTGATTTCCTTCAGAATGGACTGGGTGGATCTCCTTGCAGTCCAAGGGACTCTCAAGAGTCTTCTCCAACACTACAGTTCAAAAGCATCAATTCTTCGGCACTCAGCCTTCTTCACAGTCCAACTCTCACATCCGTACATGACCACTGGAAAAAACATAGCCTTGACTAGATGGACCTTACTCGGCAAAGTAATGTCTCTGCTTTTGAATACGCTATCTAGGTTGGTCATAACTTTTCTTCCAAGGAGTAAGCATCTTTTAATTTCATGGCTGCAGTCACCATCTGCAGTGATTTTGGAGCCCAAAAAAAAAAAAAATCTGACACTGTTTCCATTGTTTCCCCGTGTATTTCCCATGAAGTGATGGGACCACAAATAATACTGCCATTCAATAAAGCTCATTGCTGTCTTAAGTATTTCCACAAATATGTTGAGCTCAGTCACTGTATCCAACTCTTCTGTGACCCCGTGGACTGTAGCCTGCCAGGCTCCTCTATCCATAGGATTTCCCAGGCAAGAACACTGGAGTGGGTTGCCATTTCCTTCTCCAGGGATTTCCAATAATACTGATTCCCAAAATGCCAGGGCAATGAGACTGAGAGAGCAGCCAGGGAGGAGATGAAAGATGCACTAAATCCAACATGAAAACACTAAGCAGGGAGGGTTCCCCATTCTCAGTGTGAGGCCACGGAAGTTTCTCCAGGTTAGCTCAGGCCAGTGGGACTCCATATGTTTCTCCTTGGGCTTTGCTTCATGTTATCTACTTCAAAATCTTCAACTTACACCCAAGACATCAAATAGTAAGCACAGCTTGCATCAGTTAGGCTGAAACTATTATAACTTAAGTATACAGATCTGTATGCATGTTCAGTGTCAGACTTTATCTTTTTCGGCTCCAAAATCACTGCAGATGGTGACTGCAGCCATGAAATTAAAAGACACTTACTCCTTGGAAGGAAAGTTATAACCAACCTAGATAGTATATTCAAAAGAGAGACAATACTTTGCCAACAAAGGTCCGTCTAGTCAAGGCTATGGTTTTTCCTATGGTCATGTATGGATGTGAGAGTTGGACTGTGAAGGCGGCTGAGTGCCGAAGAATTGATGCTTTTGAACTGTGGTGTTGAAGAAGTCTCTTGAGAGTCCCCTGGACTCCAAGGAGATCCAACCAGTTCATCCTAAAGGAGATCAGCCCTGGGATTTCTTTGGAGGTAATGATGTTGAAGCTGAAACTTCAGTACTCTGGCCACCTCATGCAAAGAGTTGACTCATTGGAAAAGACTCTGATGCTGGGAGGGATTGGCGGCAGGAGGAGAAGGGGACGACCGAGGATGAGATGGCTGGATGGCATCACAGACTCGATGGGCGTGAGTCTGAGTGAACTCTGGGAGTTGGTGATGGACAGGGAGGCCTGGTGTGCTGTGATTCATGGGGTCGCAAGGAGTCAGACACGACTGAGCAACTGAACTGAACTGAATGACAAGGGAAAATGAAAGAGGTATGTTTAAAGATGAAAATCAGACTCTCACTTTCTAAGGATAACTACTGTCATACCTGACTAATACTCTTCCAGATTTATTTCTATGCTTATACATTTATTCACTTAGTTTTCCTTTGAGAAGGGAGGTGATTCTGAAAGTATGTTTTATAACTTACTTTAGCCACTCAAAAACACACTATGTGTATTATTTCTGTGGACACATTTTTGTGTGTGTGTGTGTGTGTGTGTGTGATCCTTGGAAGGTGAGGAGCCTGTGTGTGATTAGTAAGGGAGCTACATTGCTTGCATTTGGCTTTAGAACACAAGGCTTCCAGGCGCACACTCACACAAGAGAACACAAGGAATAATACACAGCAATATAAAAGGAAAGAGCTCTCTTTATACAGGCATGAAAAGTAACACCAGATATACTGCAGTTCCTTTTTTAAATAAAGGACACAACTATATCACAGTTCAGTTCAGTTCAGTCGCTCAGTCGTGTCCGACTCTTTGCGACCCCATGAATCGCAGCAC
>SJXQ01010351.1:49248-67696 GCA_006408695.1 Aepyceros melampus | reverse complement strand
GGAAGCCCCCTGTATGTGGAGGATTGTAAATAATTTCTGACCAGAGGGCAGCTGTGAAAGTTTAAAATATGTCCACAAATTCTCTGATTCTTGTCTCTTCAAAGGTGGGGCCTAATTCTCCTTTTACAGCAATAAATGACTAACATACCTGGCTTTCCCGTGGTACTACTGATAAAGAACCCACCTGCCAATGCAGGAGATGTAAGAGACATGGGTTTTATCCCTGGGTTGGGAAGACCCCCTGGAGGAGGGCATGGCAACTAACTCCAGCATTCTTGCCTACAGAATCCCATGGACAGAGGAGCCTTGCAGGCTACAGTCCATAGGATTGCAAAGAGTAGAACATGACTGAAGTGACTTAGCAAGAAGTGCCTGGCTTCTTCAGGGGTGGGCTCATGTGTTTTCAACCTGTACAGTTGCAAGGTCCCTTGGCTCAGAAGGGTCATGCACTTGGTTTAATGGGTCAGATGTTTTATCTGGAAGTTCTTCATAATTTTAAACAAGGGACCCCGCATTTAAAATTTTCACTGTTCCCCACAAATTGTGTACTGTTTCTGAGCTGCTTCTTCTGCCCTAACCTTGAAGTCACTGGCCTTTCTCGATAGTGGGCCTTCTTTCTATTCCCAGAATGGTAGTGAGTTCACTTTCTGTGGTCTTTGGGAATGTGGGATATAGCTATTTGCTTCACTTCACCTTAGGAAAAAACCATTTTCTCCTGCTCCTTTGGGGCCATCAGCCCAAACTGATGACCACAGAACTCTGGGAGCTTAGTAAATGTCCGTGGTCAATGTCCCATGGTCCCCTGTGGTCCTCTCTGAGCTCAGGTGGCCCTTCATTTAGCCAAGTACTGATTCTCTCCATCTCTTCCTTGGCCTCTGTTTCTTTGTTTTACCACAGACCATCCAAAACCTGTTCTTTTTTTCCCTCCTTTCTTCACTTTCTGTGAAACACTTCTCCAAGCTTCTGAATCAAATTATTCAGTGATGACTTTAGCATTTAATTTAATTATAATCAAGTAGGGTTTNACTGGAGTGGGTAGCCTTTCCCTTCTCCAGTGGACCTTCCCAACTCAGGGATCGAAACCAGGTCTCCTGCATGGTGGATTCTTTACCAGCTGAGCCACAAGGGAAGCCCATTTTCCTCTATAATTTGGGCAAATCATGCTAAATGTATTTTGAAGCTTTTTTTTAATCAGACACATGTACATTAATGATTTTTATCTTTCTGATGAATTGATTTTTCTATTGTTATACAGTCTCATTTTATATTTCTTTATCTGTCTTGAACTTTTACCTATTATCCATATAGCTCCTCCAAGCCTTCCTATGCTTATACTGTATAACCTTTTTAAGAAGTTTATAAATTTACAGAGTTTACACCAGATCTCACTTGAGACTATGTTACTGCTTGTTCAAAACATCTTTATTCACATCTATATTTTGAATCTGTGTTTCTTCATTAATTGGAGTCTTTCTTACAATGCAATGTGAGCATTGTTTTGTAAACAGGAATTTTCAGTGCTAGGTCACAGTCATAACTTCTACTGCTACTTGATAAAGAATAGCTTAATTACTAAAATCTATCTTACAGAGAAAACTTTTCCCCCTTTATAGTTAATCCAGATTCATGCTGAGACTACAAGTTTGGGAATGACTCTTGAGCCTGTGGACTAGCTCCAGGAATCCAGATGTGTCTCCTTCACTATTGTGTCTTGGGTGCTGAATACAACAACTATCAGCCTGCCTTTATAAGGCCATAAATTTTTTTCATATGAAAACTCGAGAACTTCATAAGGTCTGGGGAATTCAGCGGTGTTTTCAGTTTAAAAGCAACAAATCTTGTTCTATCAATGGCTAAAAAGCCTATATATGGAAAGACTCTCATTCTCTTAAATTTGAATCTTTGCCTCAGTTGACCCCACTCACCAAGGCCTTAGTACACAGTAATGGCTGCCGAGGCTTCTAAAGAAGCTCCACATACATGTACCAGTGAAGTGAATTGAAGTGTCCAACTCTTTGTGACCCCATGGACTGTAGCCTACCAGGCTTCTCCGTCCATGGGATATTCAAGGCAAGAATACTGGAGTGGGCTGCCATTTCCTTCTCCAGGAGATCTTCCCAACACAGGGATTGAACCTGGGCCTCCTGCACTGTAGGCAGATGCTTTACCGTCTGAGCCACCAGGGAAGTCCAATAAGACAGTTCAAATCACATTCTAGTCAGCACCCTAAATTACCCATCATTTTGTTAAGGTGGTTCACTAAGTATGAGACTTTTCTGAGACCCACACCTTTGTTGAAGCCAGTTTAGCTAACATTTGTTTGCTAAACCCCATGTGACCCTTATTTACTCAGGCCAGTCCATGGCTGGTGGCCCCTCTATCCTTTCTTTGCTGAGGTCCGAAAGCTCTAAAATTTTCTACCTATGCCTTTGATGAAATATAAAACTCTAGATTTCTGTGTTTACTCAAAGCTTAGTGCCTGCAGCACCTCTAAAGAAACATTTGTTTATGAAAAGGCTACACAAGCTATATTCATCTGCCAAAGTCAAATGCAATATAGCCTAAGGTCACAGCAGTTAAAAATCTACCTTCACAATATCAGTTCAGTTCAGTTCAGTCGCTCAGTCGTGTCCGACTCTTTGCGACCCCATGAATCGCAGCACGCCAGGCCTCCCTGTCCATCACCAACTCCCGGAGTTCACTCAGACTCACGTCCATTGAGTCCATGATGCCATCCAGCCATCTCATCCTCGGTCATCCCCTTCTCCTCCTGCTATTTGTTTATGAAAAGGCTACACAAGCTATATTCATCTGCCAAAGTCAAATGCAATATAGCCTAAGGTCACAGCAGTTAAAAATCTACCTTCACAATATCAGTTCAGTTCAGTTCAGTCGCTCAGTCGTGTCCGACTCTTTGCGACCCCATGAATCGCAGCACGCCAGGCCTCCCTGTCCATCACCAACTCCCGGAGTTCACTCAGACTCACGTCCATTGAGTCCATGATGCCATCCAGCCATCTCATCCTCGGTCATCCCCTTCTCCTCCTGCCCCCAATCCCTCCCAGCATCAGGGTCTTTTCCAATGAGTCAACTCTTCGCATAAGGTGGCCAAAGTACTGGAGCTTCAGTTCACTGTAAATATCAATCAAGGGCTTCCCTGACAGCTCAGTTGGTAAAGAATACATCTGCAATGCAGGAGACCCCAATTTGATTCCTGGATCGGGAAGATCTGCTGGAGAAGGGATAGGCTACCCACTCCAGTATTCTTGGGCTTCCCTTGTGGCTCAGCTGGTAAAGAATCCGCCTGCAATGCAGGAGACCTAGGTTCAATCTCTGGGTTGGGAAGATCCCCTGGAGCAGGGAAAGACTACCCACTCCAGTATTCTGGCCTGGAGAATTCCATGGACTGTATAGACCATGGGGTCGCAAAGTGTCGGACACAACTGAATGACTTTCACTTCACTTCACTTCAAACTTCAAGGTCAAAAACCCATGTCTGCTGCACTTATATAATGCTCCCAAAAGTTTAAGTCATCCATAAAGAGCATGTGAGAAGCTGTAATCTCCAGGAATTACCTTTCCCCAGAAGTCTACTACTCAGTATTTCTGGCTGAACCAAGTGGGAAATAAGACAAAAAAGAAAGAAGATGGGGCTCAAAATATAACCTTTATTACTGAAAACTGATGTTGGAGAAGGTGTATATTTATGAATAAGTGGGATTCTTAATATATATTCCACTAGAATGCAAGAACAAATGATTCTGATCAATGAGGGGAATTTTAGTGTTAAAGATTATAGAACTGGAGTGGTTTCTGATTTCCTAATACTGATATGCCAGTTGTGATAGGCTGCCCCTAAAGTAGCAGGAGAGTACTCTGCTAGTGATAAAAATTTTCTCCCTCCAAAAATCACTAATCATGTTAAATTATTTCTCATCCCCTAAGGCAAAATGAGTAAAGAAATGGAAAGAAACCAAGAATGTTATGCTAATATATGTCTCTTCACATAAAAGGAAACATTAGAAATGAGGAAGAAGCATTTTCTCCCAATTCCATATCCAAAATATATTATTACAATGCAAACGCAAATTGTAAGTGTGTTTTGGCCTTATTTGTTTAAGTAGTAAAGAAAATGCATACAGATAAGGCAAGTAGAAAAGAATAATGTCTTAAAGGATAGCAGTTTGTTGAGAAATAAGTTCATGTATTTTAGATGACTTTCTCCTTATTTGGTTATGCAAGAATGAAAAAAAAAATATCAGAGTATATTGAGGGTAGCACAACCAAAGCAATGTTCATTTAGACTGGGGAAGATTCACTAGGGCTTCCCTGGAGGTTCAGCTCTAAAGAATCCACCTGCTAATGCAGGAGATGCAGGTTTGATCCCTAGGTTCGAAAGATCCCCTGGAGAAAGGAATGGCAACCCATCTTAGTATTCTTGCCTGGGAAATCCCATGGACAGAAGTGCCTGGCAGGCTACAGTCAATGGGGTCACAGAGTCGGACATGACTTAGTGACTAAACACACCCGTCACACACACACACACACACACACACACACACACACACAGAAGATAATCATTATGGCTAGCAGAGAATGACAACATAACGCTAAAGAAGAGACTGAAGACTTGAAAGGAAAAAAGAAATTACTGTTGGACTCTCTCACTTTCTCCTTTCTAGGATCTTAATCTACTAGTCCACATGCATATTCTATGTAGTTTAGTTTGGGGGAAAAATAAAGTATTCATTACTTGAAACGGGTATAAAGAAGTGTTAGGAAAAAGTGGAGCTGTAAGTCTTTAGGTAAAGAAAAAAAACATAAATCAAGGTCATACTGATTGCAGAAAACATTGTCTTCTATTTTACTTAAAAAGGCAGGCTAAAAATGTTGAAAATTGTACAACTTGGGGACTTGAGGATGACAGCAAATTTAGAACTACTGTAGGAAAACAATTTTATGAGGCTTTCTGCCTGCAGCTCCCTTTTCTCATAACTGATACTACCCAAATCTTCTACTGAAGCACTTAGCTTAGATGAGCAGGTTTGTAATATTATTTGCTGATTAGCTACTCAAGCCAATCAAATATGCCATCTCTTCACTAGAAATTTATATTTGAAATGCTGAGAGACTATTCCAGGTAGCCGTGAGAATCTGAGGGGATAATAGTATACTGAACAAAGAGAAGCAGAGAAAGAAGATCAGGTAAGCTGAGAGGTAGCCAGAGACAGAGAGAATGAAAGAGACAAAGAAAGTCACTGCCATAGTTCATGATAGCATCCAGTTACCAACTTTGAGCCACTTTGAGTCGAAATATATTAATTTCCATGGGGTCTCTGTACTTTTCAATACTTTATGCATCCTTAGTTCCTTCAACTTAACTTGGACTTTTTATTTTATTTTTTTAATTGATTTTTATTTTTTAGTTTGTTTTGCTTTACAATACTGTATTCGTTTTGCTATACATTGACATGAATCAGCCACGAGTGTACATGAACTCCCAATCCCGACCCCCACCTCCCCCCTCCCGCCCCACACCTTCTCTCTGGATTATCCCCATGCATCAGTCCCAAGCATCCTGCATCCTGCATCAAACCTGGATGGGCGATTCGTTTCACTTATGATATCATACATGTTACACTGCCACTCTGCCAACTCATCCCACCCTCTCCCTCTCCCACAGAGTCCAAAAGGCTGTTCTATACATCTGTGTCTCTTTTGCTGTCTTGCGTACAGGTTTATCATTACCATCATTCTAAATTCCATATATATGTGTAAGTATACTGTATTGGTGTTTTTCTTTCTGGCTTACTTCACTCTGTATAATCGGCTCCAGCGTCATCCACCTCATTAGAACTGATTCAAATGTATTCTTTTTAATAGCTGAGTAATACTCCATTGTGTATATGTACCACAGCTTTCTTATCCATTCATCTGCTGATGGACATCTAGGTTGCTTCCATGTCCTGGCTATTATAAATAGTGCTGCGATGAACATTGGGGTTACATGTGTCTCTTTCAATTCTGGATTCCTCGGTGTGGATGCCCAGCAGTGGGATCGCTGGATCGTTAGGCAGTTCTATTTGCAATTTTTAAAGGATCTCCACACTGTTCTCCATAGTGGCTGTACTAATTTGCATTCCCACCAACAGTGTAAGAGGGTTCCCTTTTCTCCACACCCTCTCCAGCATTTATTGCTTGTTGACTTTTGCATCACAGCCATTCTGACTGGTGTAAAATGGTACCTCATTGTGGTTTTGATTTGCATTTCTCTGATAATGAGTGATGTTGAGCATCTTTTCATGTGTTTGTTAGCCATTCGTATGTCTTCTTTGGAGAAGTGTCTATTTAGTTCTTTGGCCCATTTTTTGATTGGGTCATTTATTTTTCTGGAGTTGAGCTGCATACGCTGCTTGTATACTTTTGAGATTAGTTGTTTGTCAGTTGTTTCATTTGCTATTATTTTCTCCCATTCAGAAGGCTGTCTTTTCACCTTGCTTATAGTTTCCTTTGTTGTGCAGAAGCTTTTAGTTTTAATTAGATCCCATTTGTTTATTTTTGCTTTTAAGCTAATATTTTTTTTTACAACAAAACACCAGAAATAAATGAAATAATTACTTAATGACTGGGTTTCCCAGGTGACACTAGCAGTAAAGAACCTGCCTGCCAGTGCAGGAGACATGAGACACAGGTTCGATCCCTGGGTCAAGGAGATCCCCTGGAGGAGGGCATGGCAGCCCACTCAAGTATTCTTGCCTAGATAATCCCAGGGACAGAAAAGCCTGGCAGGCTACAGCCCATAGCATCACAAAGAGTTGGACATGACTGAAGTGACTAAGCATGCACACATAAAGGTTCTACCTGAAATATTAGAAATGATATATTTTCAATGGAGTCAATCACCATGTGTTGTGTGACATTCTGAGGCACTTTGCAGAAGCCCAAAAGTAGTCAGAGAGAAAACAGACATGTTGACTAAAAGGTGTTTTAGACTAATTGACTGCTGCTGCTGCTGCTGCTGCTGCTGCTAAGTCGCTTCAGTCGTGTCCGACTCTGTGCGACCCCAGAGATGGCAGCCCACCAGGCTCCCCCGTCTCTGGGATTCTCCAGGCAAGAACACTGAGTGGGTTGCCATTTCCTTCTCCAATGCGTGAAAGTGAAGTTGCTCAGCCGTGTCCAACTCCTAGTAATCCCATGGACTGCAGCCTACCAGGCTCCTCCATCCATGGGATTTGCCAGGCAAGAGTACCAGAGTGGGGTACCATAGACTAACTGACTAGGCATATACTATAGGAGGAAAAAGAAATTCAAGTTGCTAGTGAGAGTGCTTTTTAAGAAGCTTATCATAAGTATTTAGGTAATAAAGGAAGTTATTGAAAGGAGGGGTAAGAGTAGATTGAAAGTTTTGATGGAAAAAAAATTGTCTATTGAAAGTGCAAGAGTAGGAGGGGCTAAAGGGTAAAATAATGTGTTGAGAGAGAATTTTCATTGTTAAACATTATAGAGGTATCGAGAGAATTGTTATGGGTGATGACAATTTCTAGTGGTTTTCATTGTTAGTGAATTGCAGAAATAGAATGTGGAAGATGGTTAAGAAAATTTAAGGGAGTCATGGACTTCCTTGACTGTGCCATCTGTTTTTTAGTTGCAATGTCATAGGATTCCTGTGGTAATGAAGAAATATGTAGCTGTAAAAATGATGCCAACATGTGCAAAGATTGTGGGAGAGTGACTTGAAAATGAAATTGGACAGGAAGAGGGTAGTGTTGTAGGCTTCAAAACAGTATGAGATATTGAACAAAGGTCTGAAAAATAGTAAAGAGGAATCAAATGTATTCCAACCCATCTCCCTGGATCTAATATATGTCCACAATGGGAGAATGAGGCAATATCAGTTGATAATGTTATAGGGGAATCATTGTCCATGAAGGAGAACCAGGTTCCAATCAAGGAAAAAATAGTGATGGATAGAGAAAGTAGTCCAGAAAAAAGTTGAATATATTAACATATATCTTTAAAACAATTAGGTTAGAGGTTGTAGGTGTGACATTATTAGTATAGTTTGAAGTCTTATATATGCTTTAAATTACATTTACTTTGAAGAACATACTCTTTCACTAAATAAGAGGCTTTTCTCCTCAAAGAATCTAATTTATTGAAACCTCAAGGTACTGATCTTTCCTGTCATTCATGTAGCCATGTAGTACAAAGCAACAAATTAAATTGATTTAAGTTAGAATCCAATTTTCTCACCAATAAATTTGGAAATAAAAAAACTCATCCAATTCCATTTAAAACTTATTCAGATCACATGGCTTCAACATGAGTTGAAATCATACATTCTTTTTTTATTATCATTATTTTACTTCATTTTACTTTACAATACTGTATTGGTTTTGTCATACATCAACATGAATCATACATTCTTAAGTTCAATTAATCACCTTCATTATGTAACACACTATTCAGCACCTGTAAACTTAGGCACCTTAGAGACAATTAGCAAAATCTACAATTTGCATCAAATTTTCTCCTTTTTCTTTAAAGGAGGTAATAGAAGCAAAAGAAAAAGATAAACTATGTAATACACAATAGATTTATGCTAACATATAACATCATCATTAGTATTTTTATTGTCAAAGGATATAAAGTAAAAGACTATTGAGTTGTTTATCAAAATGTCTGGGTTATACCTCTGATCTTGTCTTCTTTGGACTAGTCCCTTTAACTATATAGAGTTTAGTTTTCCCATCTATCAAATGTACAGGATAATCTGAATCATCTCTATATGATCTTGCAGCTTGACACTGTGTTGGCTTCTCACACTTTGCTCTTCGGTTTGCTCAAATATAAGAAAAAACACAAAAGCAGCTGTTACATTGGTCAGGGTTCTCCAGAAAAATAGAACCAATATTATATATATATATAGATGTGTTTATTATATATAATATTTTATATCATATTATATATTAACCTATCAATTTCATATTTATATATTTTAGGTATATACATATTTGTATATATTTGTGATATAAAACCCAAATATATATAATGAGATTTATTATAAGGAATTGGTTCATGAGATTGTGGAGGCTGAGAAAAGTCTCAAAATCTGCTGTGTGCAAGCCAGAGATCCAGGAAAGTGAGTGCTATAAATTCCAGTCCCGTCTTAAGGAATGAAAACCAGGAGTGCCGATGATATAAATCCCAGTCACAGAGCAGGAGAAGACTAAGATCTCAACTTACACAGTCAGGCAGGAAAAGAGAATTCCTCCTTCCTCTGCATTTTTGTACTATTTAGGCCCTCAGTGGATTAGATAATGCCCACCCACCTTGGGGAGAGTAGTGTGCTTTTCTCTGTCCCCTAAGTCAAATGCTAATCTCTTCCCAAAACACGCTATAGACATACCTAGAAATAATGTTTAACCAGATATGTGAGTATCTCTTTGCCAAGATAACAAGGGATAGAACTCTTATGGCTAACTTTTTTTTTTGTCAACTTGGCTGAGCATTCATGCCTATCTCCTTAAACCGTGCTTAATCTCCAAATGAAGACAATTCTAATTCCAATGTAATACAACTACCCTGCATACAATAAAAAATGCTCAAACCATTTCCCCAGAATAGGAAGTAAAGTCCTTGAGTGGTTTACTCTTCTTTTTGATATCCCATAACTTAACCATCTGCAGTGATTTTGGAGCCCCAAAAATAAAGTCTGACACTGTTTCCACTGTTTCCCCACCTATTTCCCATGAAGTGATAGGACTGGATGCCATGATCTTCGTTTTCTGAATGTTGAGCTTTAAACCAACTTTTTCCCTCTCCTCTTTCACTTTCATCAAGAGGCTTTTGAGTTCCTCTTCACTTTCTGCCATAAGGGTGGTGTCATCTGCATATCTGAGGTTATTGATATTTCTCCCAGCAATCTTGATTCCAGCTTGTGCTTCTTCCAGCCCAGCGTTTCTCATGATGTACTCTGCATATAAGTTAAATAAGCAGGGTGACAGTATACAGGCTTGGAGTACTCCTTTTCCTATTTGGAACCAGTCTGTTGTTCCATGTCCAATTCTAACTGTTGCTTCCTGACCTGCATATAGTTTTCTCAAGAGGCAGGTCAGGTGGTCTGGTATTCCCATTTCTAAAAGACGCTTACTCCTTGGAAGAAAAGTTGTGACCAACCTAGATAGTATATTCAAAAGCAGAGACATTACTTTGCCGACTAAGGTCCATCTAGTCAGGGCTATGGTTTTTCCAGTAGTCATGTATGGATGTGAGAGTTGGACTGTGAAGAAGGCTGAGCACTGAAGAATCGATGCTTTTCATTTCTAAAAGACGCTTACTCCTTGGAAGAAAAGTTGTGACCAACCTAGATAGTATATTCAAAAGCAGAGACATTACTTTGCCGACTAAGGTCCATCTAGTCAGGGCTATGGTTTTTCCAGTAGTCATGTATGGATGTGAGAGTTGGACTGTGAAGAAGGCTGAGCACTGAAGAATCGATGCTTTTGAACTGTGGTGTTGGAGAAGACTCTTGAGAATCCCTTGGACTGCAGGGAGATCCAACCAGTCCATTCTGAAGGAGATCAGCCCTGGGATTTCTTTGGAAAGAATGATGCTAAAGCTGAAACTCCAGTACTTTGGCCACCTCATGCGAAGAGTTGACTCATTGGAAGAGACTCTGATGCTGGAAGGGATTGGAGGCAGAAGGAGAAGGGGATGACAGAGGATGAGATGGCTGGATGGCATCACAGACTCAATGGACGGAGTCTGAGTGAATTCCGGGAGTTGGTGATGGACAGGGAGACCTGGCGTGCAGCAGTTCATGGGGTTGCAAAGAATCGGACACGACTGAGCGACTAAACTGAACTGAACTTAAATACCTTGATGTAAAATTAAGTGTTTAAATTGTGTGATATAAAGTTCATGATTCTTCTTATGTTACATGGTAAAGGAGTGAAAGGGGAAAGAAAACAAAGATATTTGACACACACACAAATATATCCATTAAAAAGTAAGGAAGAATTACAGTTTCTGTAACTGGTCTCATAGTCATAGCTGGTATTTATAACTACCTTTTCCCAGTACTCTTTCTGTGTTCCCTTTGCCTTCAAAAAGAACCTCAGCTGATTATGGTTCTTTATCTGATGTGGTGATCTAAACCCTTATTCCTGAAAATTCTGGGATATTAGTCGTCCTTCCTGGATTGAGCTGTAGTTTTCCACTGACCTTAGTCACAAGGCATGGTGATATTAAGAGTCACCCTAAGGGATTTTCTGTATTCCACACATTCTTCTTTACCACCATTGTGAAGTAGTAATCCAATTTCCCCTTAGTAGTTGAGATCCATCACTCCAGACAGCACAGTAACTCCCTTCTTTTACTGTTGATTCAGGGCATGAGGAACCCAAAGTGGCTGCACGGAAGCCTTAACTTTCAGTTTAATAGAGTCATTGTTGTGTCTCCAAGTGAAAGAAATTTTCCCTTTAGAACTGAGACTTCTAGTTTAGCACAGCATAGTGTCCCAAAAACAGGAAGCAAAAATATTGCTAAAGGGTCACTAGGGGTAATAGTGAGTGGCGTCATTCCCATTTCTACCCCCTTGATTGCCGGATCCAGTGATCCTATCATAGAAACAGCACAACATACTGACCACTCATTCAGAGCATATACAGTCTTCTGGAGAACCTTGGCCCAGCTCTAGAAGGTGTTACCACCTAGCTGGCACTGTAATGGAGTCTTCAAAAGGCCATTACATGATTGAGTCTAGGCAGCTGCTTTGGATCATGGGAATATGATAAGCCCAGTGAATTCAATGAATATGGGCATGTTGCCTCACTTCTATTGCAGTGAAGTGAGTTCCTTGATCAGAAGCAATGCTGTGTAGAATACCATGACAGTGGGTAAGGCAATCGGTAAATCCGTGGAGGTAGTTTTGGCAGAAGTATTACAAGCAAGGAAGGAAAATCTCCATATTCAGAGTATGTCTGTCAAAAAGAACAAAATGCAGCCCCTTCCATGATAGAAGCAGTTCAGTATACTCAGCCAATCGCTAATAGCTGGCTAATCACCCGGGAAATGGTGCCATATAGGGAACTCAGTGTTGTTCTCTGCTGCAGGCAAACTGGACACTCACTGGTGGCCATTGCCAGGTTATCCTTGGTGAGTGAAAGTACATGTTACTCACCCTATGTACAAGTCCTCTGGGGACACTAATTTTTTAGATCCCTCCAGGAATTTTTTTTTTCTATTATTCTTGGTTTTGACAGTCCTAGTGGCTTCCACTTGACTTTTACTACCATAATAGCACTCACTCCACAGTTCAAGGGACAATTGTGGGGGGAGTCTGTCAGCTTCTAAGTATATATATTCCAATTATATATTCTAGAACTGGGGAAACAACCACAAAAGGGATTCAGGAACCCACTGGGCCCACTGTGAGGTGTATCTGAGCTGAAGCTCCATTGATAACCTGATTTCCATAAATCCCTACTCTGGTGGAACATAGTGGAATTTTGTATCTTCTTAAATTAGTGTCAGTTCAGAGTCAATGTCCAGTAGTCCCTGAAAGGTCTGATTATTTCCTTTTCCTCAATTCTCAGTTACCCTGCTAAAAGGGCATTGGTCCCTTTGGGGAGGGCTGGGGCAAAAATTAACAGTTATACATTTTTGATAGTGTATCAGAGTCCTCCTTCAGTGGGACCCAGCCTCCCTTTCATTCGTGGGGGTTTCTGTGCCTATAAACTCTCTTTAGGAATTGATTGAGGGGTGTGACTCTCTGTTTTTATGATTCAGTTTAGACTTTTCCCATTAATCTGGAACTTTTCTTCTTATACAGATCAAGTAAGACTTTACTAAGCTTCTTATTTCTTTCACTTCTAGGAATAGCATGATTAGCTAATTTCATAGGTCTATATGACAGACTATTCTGATTGCTGCTTTGACAATGCTGTCCATTATGGTAACCTTGCCCCCCTTGCCTATAGCTATTGAATGCCACCACTTTACCCCTGCCAACTGGTATCTAATTACTTCCATTACATTTAGGTTTCTCAATTCAATGTCTGCCATTCCCACTATAGGATTGGGCCTATAGAGAAGAACAATCATGGAGCTCTTCAAGGACACTCAGGCTTTCCTCATAACCTCATAAATTTATTTCTCACAGTATTGGTTGAAGCTATGTCTTCTGGTCCCTCCCTGTGTGGGTTGTGCTGCGCTGTGCTTAGTCACTGAGTTGTGTCTGACTCTTTGTGACCTCATGAATTGTAACTCGCCAGGCTCCACTGTCCATGGGGATTCTCCAGGCAAGAATACTGGAGTGGGTTGTCAAGCCCTCCTCCAGGGGATCTTCTCAACCCAGGGATCAAACCCAGGTCTCCAGCATTGCAAGCAGATTCTTAACCACCTGAGCAACCAGGGAAGCCCCCAGTGTGAATCAGTAGATCTTAAATAATTATTCCATTTAAACATTCCAGTCTCCCTAAGCCTTTGAATCCCTTTCTCTACTTTAAACCAAGATATGTCCTATATATCCACCAAATTCACCTCTTCATCCATCAGCCAACCATCCAAACCTTTAGAGCTTTTTCTAATTTCCCAGTCTGGAACATTAAATGCAAATTTTCTGCTTAGTGAGCTCATGTGAATAAATTCCACCTGATCCAAGTTTATCTTCCTTCCTCTATTATCTCACAGTCTCTGAATCCATTCCCACACATTTCCCTGGATTTTTTGTTTGTATAAGTCAGAAAACTCAAGTAATTCTTCTGGAGTGTATTGTAGCTCCTCATGGGTGACACTGAGTACCTGACTTTTAGCAGGTCCACTGAACATTTGTCTTGTAGGTATAGAAGCAAATAAGGATGGTGGGGGTGTGTTCTGAAGAGAATCAGCATTGCTTTACATAACAACTGCCTCAGGGAAAGCCATTATACTTTCTTCAGGCAGTTCCGGGTTCATTCCCTCAGGCAAGAGTGGAAAGACCAGTAAGACTGGGGGTAGAGAGGCTGATACCATGGGGAGTGGGGAGGGGCAGGCATGGTGGTGGATACTGCTGCCACTGTGGGTAGAGAGGCTGTTCTGTGAGGGTCGGGAGGCTACCTCTGCTAGGGTGGGGAGACCACTTCTACTGGGTGTGATGAGATCTCATCACAGACACACACAGAAATGTCTAACCAGATGTTCTGGGTATCCCTTGGTCCATTCAAGTTGATACATAAAATTCACCAAAAGTGTAAATCAGCTATCAGTTCAGTTCAGTCGCTCGGTCGTGTCCAACTCTTTGTGACCCCATGAACAGCAACATGCCAGGCCTCCCTGTCCATCACCAACTCCCGGAGTTTACCCAAACTCATGTCCATTGAGTTGGTAATGCCATCCAACCATCTCATCCTCTGTTGTCTCCTTCTCCTCCTGCCCTCAATCTTTCACAGCATCAGGATCTTCTTAAATGAGTCAGTTCTTCACATCAGGTGGCCAAAGTATAGGAGTTTCAGCTTCAGCATCAGTCCTTCCAATGAACACCCAGGACTGATCTCCTTTAGGATGGACTAACTGGATCTCCTTGCAGTCCAAGAGACTCTCAAGAGTCTTCTCCAACACCACAGTTCAAAAGCACCAATTCTTTCGCACTCACTCAGCTTTTTTTATACTCCAACTCTCACATCCATACATGACTACTGGAAAAACTATAGCCTTGACTAGATGGACCTTTGTTGACAAAGTAATGTTTCTTCTTTTCAATATGCTGTCTAGATTGGTCATAACTTTCCTTCCAAGGAGTAAGCGACTTTTAGTTTCATGACTGCAACACTATCTGCAGTGATTTTGGAGCCCCAAAAATAAAGTCAGCACTGTTTCCACTGTTTCCCCAACTATTTGCCATGAAGTGATGGGACCAGATGCCATGGTCTTCATTTTCTGAATGTTGAGCTTTAAGCCAACTTTTTCACTCTCCTCTTTCACTTTCATCAAGAGGCTCTTTAGTTCTTCTTCACTTTCTGCCATTAAGGTGGTGTCATCTGCATATCTGAGGTTATTGTTATTTCTCACAGCAATCTTGATTCCAGCTTGTGCTTCTTCCAGACCACCGTTTCTCACGATGTACTCTAAGCAGGGTGACAATATACAGTCTTGACGTACTCCTTTTCCTATTTGGAACCAGTCTGTTGTTCCATGTTCAGTTCTAACTGTTGCTTCCTGACCTGCATACAGATTTCTCAAGAGGCAGGTTAGGTGGTCTGGTATTCCCATCTCTTTCAGAATTTTCCACAGTTTATTGTGATCCACACAGTCAAAGTCTTTGACACAGTCAATAAAGCAGAAATACATGTTTTGCTTCAGTTTAAAAAGGTAGCAGAAATTACAATTCCAAATATCTTCCATAATTTCTTCCTTTGAACTTTTAATTTTTGTTAGACATATTATCCATTTACATGCCAATCACTATAATTTTAATCTTCTCTTCTTGGATAAAAAAACCCATAAATTACTTGACCTTAAATATGTATTTTCTTTAAGGATTCCTGCAGGTTCTTTCATACCCAAGTCACAATTACAAGAGCTGACTTTTAAATTTTGATCTACTGACTAATTGTAGATAATATTTCAAACCATGCTTGTGTGTACTGTTACTTCTCAGTACAATTTTTTTTTTATGTTGACAATATCTTTTGTCAAAATTTTCATAATATTAATACAACAGTAGCTTGATTAGGTACAAGATTCCTGAGTCATACATCTTGACTCTCTCTACCTTCCCATTCCACTGTAGTTTTATTTCGGCAATGAGTTTTTTTCTGTGAAGTTCTGAAGCCAGTCTCAAGTTCAAGCGACTTTTATTGCCTGGATATTTAAGAGGAGATGTGTATAAGATTCCTGTGGCCACTGCTGAGTTTTCCAGATTTGCTGGCCTATTGAGTGCAGCACTTTCACAGCATCATCTTTCAGGATTTGAAACAGCTCACCTGGAATTCCATCACCTCCACTAGCTTTGTTCATAGTGATGCTAAGGCCCACTTGACTTCATTTAATTATAACTCAGTTGACCAAATCATTGAAGAGTCACTTCATAGCCACTAATCAATATCGTATTTGTACTACAATTTTGCCAGAAGGGTATGGCCTCTCACTTCATCTGCCTGGAAAATACTTCTATCTCTTTTTTCCCAAATCAATTGCTATAAAATTTTCAGGATGTCAAATAAACTTCAGTTAAAGGAAAAAATAATTTTATGAAAAATGTATCTGAATAATCCAATTTTGAGGAATTTCTCCTTTTTCTGAATGCAATAGCATTTAAAGGCTGAAGCACACAATTTAGCATTTAGAGTGTTTTTTTTTTTTTATTTCATTGTTCTTCTGAGATTTCAGATAAATTACTCTTGTTTTCTAAGAGAAATAGCAAGTCTTTAGACAAGGATCATATATGTTACTACTTTTAAATCAACCAGAGATAGAGATATCCAAGTAAATGCTCTACTGATTGATCATTTTGTGATCAATTGGTTAATGACATTTAGTACTCAAAAAGAAATATTGCCTTAAAGTGATTTTCAAGACTTGAGAGATCATGCCTTCTCTAAAACCTGATAGGCCAGTATTCTTACTACTAGTCATTAATATGATGTCAAGTTTAATGGTTTTCTTGTTCCCTTCTTCCTTCCCTCATCTCTTCCTCTGCCTCTTTTCTTTTTTTCATTCTGTCTTTATATCATTCTTTCTTAAGTCTTTACTCTTCTGCAATATTTCACTTTTATGTTAGCATTTATAACCAGGGAAGTTTGAAAACTATTTATGTGGTTATAAAGATAAGTTTGATGGCCAATGACTTAACTATTGAGTTGCTTTTCAAGCAGACTTCACATTTTGTTATTGAGATATCTTCATTGTTTACCTTAGTCAAAGGAATATTATCCTAGAAAGGAAAATTGAGAAATATAAAGCTATCTGATGAGTTCATTCAAGAATATGACATACTATTTCTCAAAATGCTTATTTTATGTCAATAAATAAACATTATTTAACATCCAGAGAGCAGGTTAATAAATAGCAGCCTAGAAGAATGAACAATTACATCTTTTAACATCATCTTTGGATCTAAGCATAGACTTTGCATATATTTAGTATTCATATCTAGTAAAGGATAACAATTTTATAGTAGTGCACAGATGATAAATTTTATGTAGCAGAATTGGAGTTTAATTAAACCATCAAAATCATTTAATTTATAATTCAAAGATGTTAAATTGATTTCTATGAAACATTTGGAAATATAGTTAGATAGAGCTTCCTACTCTGTATATTATTAATAAAAATATACAAATGTAAATTTTCATAGATTTAGCTAAGCTTTAACATATGTTTATTCTTAATTTTTCTGCTAGCTGTTACTTACTGATTTATCCATATTTAGTCAACATTTCAGAATTAATTGCACTGTGTCAATTTACATGAAATTATGTCCTGTTTATTCAGAAATATGTTTTTTATTTAATATATTTTAACTTTTAATAGCAAAGTTCAATGTATTTATTTAATGAGGTAGAGTTTTCACAGTGCTTCATTTAAACAAAATTTGAATTTATTTTATGTAAATTTATGAAAAGTTTTATTGAAAGGGAATTTGGTATAGGTTAATAAGACACTTTTCTAGCAAATTAAGGAAATGCATTTTTTTTTTCCTTTTTTTGGTTGGGTTCATATTTAGTTTTTCATTTGCTTGCTGTTACATTTAGTAGCATATGCTACAGGAAGACTGAGTAATATGAAAGGAAGACATTATCACTTACACAAAATAAATTAATGTATAAATAACACAAGTAAAGTAATTTGTATATTTTACTGAGTAGATTGCTTCACAGTTTATAAAGCACATTCACATATGATCTTTTTAAAGTTTTAAGTAAGATTGAGAGGACAAAAGTGGGAAAATGTGAGAAAACAAGTCGAGTGACTAGAACTAGCCATTTATGGAAGGCAGAATAATGTCCCCCCAAGACACATATGCTCTATGTTATGGAACCTGTGAATATCTTATGTTATGTGGCAAAGAATCATTGAGGTTGAATCCAAATTAAGTTTGCCAACCAGCTGAATTTAGGGTTGTGAGATTTTCCTGGATTATCTATTTGGGCCTAATATAATCACAGGAGTCCTTGAATACCAAAGAAGGCAGAAGAGAAGGTCAGAATGATGTGGTGTTAGAAGGATCCAGTCAGCCATCTCTGGTAAAGAAAAAGGAAAGGGGCCATAAACCAGGGAAGGCTGATGGCCTCACAAAGTTGGAAAAGGCAAGCAAAAAGTTCCCACCTAAAGCCTCTGGAAAGGAATTCAGCCCTACTGACATCTTGATTTTAGCTCAGTAAGACCAAACTCAGACTTGTGACAAACAGAACAATATGACAATAAATTTGTAACATTTAGCCACTATGTTTCTGGTAATTTGTTA
>SJXQ01010351.1:33546-48584 GCA_006408695.1 Aepyceros melampus | reverse complement strand
ATCTCTTTCAGAATTTTCCACAGTTTATTGTGATCCACACAGTCAAAGGCTTTGGCATAGTCAATAAAGCAGAAATAGATGTTTTTCTGGAACTCTTTTGCTTTTTCCATGATCCAGTGGATGTTGGCAATTTGATCTCTGGTTCCTCTGCCTTTTCTAAAACCAGCTTGAACATCTGGGAGTTCATGGTTCATGTATTGCTGAAGCCTGGCTTGGAGAATTTTGAGCATTACTTTACTAGCATGTGAGATGAGTGCAATTGTGTGGTAGTTTGAGCATTCTTTGGCTTTGACTTTCTTTTGGATTGGAATGAAAACTGACCTTTTCCAGTCCTGTGGCCACTGCTGAGTTTTCCAAATTTGCTGGCACATTGAGTGCAGCACTTTCACAGCATCATCTTTCAGGATTTGAAATAGCTCAACTGGAATTCCATCACCTCCACTAGCTTTGTTCATAGTGATGCTTTCTAAGGCCCACTTGACTTCACATTCCAGGATGTCTGGCTCTAGGTGAGTGATCACACCATCATGATTATCTTGGTCGTGAAGATCTTTTTTTTTTTTTTTTAAATAATTTTAATACAATTGACCTGAATCCACCATGGGTGTACATGAGTTCCCAATCTTGAACCCCCCTCCAACCTCCCACTTCCCACCCCATGTCATCTCTCTGGATCATCCCCATGCACCAGCCCCAAGGATCCTGTATCCTGTATCGAACATAGACTGGCAATTCGTTTCTTACATGATAGTATACATGTTTCAGTGCCATTCTCCCAAATCATCCCACCTTCTCCCTCTCCCTCAGAGTCCAAAAGTCCATTCTATACATCTGTGTCTCTTTTGCTGTATGAATCCACCATGGGTGTACATGAGTTCCCAATCTTGAACCCCCCTCCAACCTCCCACTTCCCACCCCATGTCATCTCTCTGGATCATCCCCATGCACCAGCCCCAAGGATCCTGTATCCTGTATCGAACATAGACTGGCAATTCGTTTCTTACATGATAGTATACATGTTTCAGTGCCATTCTCCCAAATCATCCCACCTTCTCCCTCTCCCTCAGAGTCCAAAAGTCCATTCTATACATCTGTGTCTCTTTTGCTGTCTCGCATTTTGTATCGTTCTTCTCTGTATTCTTTCCACCTCTTCTTAATATCTTCTGCTTCTGTTAAGTCCATACCATTTCTGTCTTTTATCAAGCCCATCTTTGCATGAAATGTTCCCTTGGTGTCTCTAATTTTCCTGAAGAGATTTCTAGTCTTTTCCATTCTGTTCTTTTCCTCTATTTCTTTGCATTGATCTCTGAGGAAGGCTTCCTTATCTCTTCTTGCTATGCTTTGGAAGTCTGCATTCAGATTCTTATATCTTTCCTTTTCTCTTTGCTTTCACTTCTCTTCTTTGCACAGCTATTTGTAAGGCCTCCTCAGACAGCCATTTTGCTTTTTTGCATTTCTTTGCCATGGGGCTGTTCTTGATCCCTGTCTCTGGTACAATGTCATGAACCTCATTCCATAGTTCATCAGGCATTCTATCTATCAGATCTAGTCCGTTAAATCTATTTCTCACTTCCACTGTGTAATCATAAGGGATTTGATTTAGGTCATACCTGAATGGTCTAGTGATTTTCCCTACTTTCTTCAGTTTCAGTCTGAATTTGGCAATAAGGAGTTCATGATCTGAGCCACAGTCAGCTCCTGGTCTTGTTTTTGTTGACTGTATAGAGCTTCTTCATCTTTGCCTGCAAAGAATATAATCAATCTGATTTCAATGTTGACCATCTGGTGCTGTCCATGTGTAGAGTCTTCTCTTGTGCTGTTGGACGAGGCTGTTTGCTATGACCAGTGCATTTTCTTGGCAAAACCCTATTAGTCTTTGTGCTGCTTCATTCTGCATTCCAAGGCCAAATTTGCCTGTTACTCCAGGTGTTTCTTGACTTCCTACTTTTGCATTCCAGTCCCCTATAATGAAAAGGACATCTTTTTTGGGTGTTAGTTCTAAAACATCTTGTAGGTCTTCATAGAACCGTTCAACTTGAGCTTTTTCAGTGTTACTGGTTGGGGCATAGACTTGCATTACTGTGATATTGAATGGTTTGCCTTGGAAACGAACAGAGATCATTCTGTCATTTTTGAGATTGCATCCAAGTACTGCAGTTCAGACTCCTTTGTTAACCATGATGGCTACTCCATTTCTTCTGAGGAATTCCTGCCTGCAGTAGTAGATATAATGGTCATCTGAGTTAAATTCACCCATTCCAGTCCATTTTAGTTTGCTGATTCCTAGAATGTCAACATTCACTCTTGCCATCTCCTGTTTGACCACTTCCAATTTGCCTTGATTCATGGACCTGACATTCCAGNTGCTTGCAGTAGTAGATATAATGTTCATCTGAGTTAAATTCACCCATTCCAGTCCATTTTAGTTCGCTGATTCCTAGAATGTCGACATTCACCCTTGTCATCTCTTGTTTGACCACTTCTAATCTGCCTTGATTCATGGACGTGACATTCCAGGTTCCTATGCAATATTGCTTTTTACAGCATCCGACCTTGCTTCTATCACCAGTCACATCCACAACTGGGTACTGTTTTTGCTTTGGCTCCATCCCTTCATTCTTTCTGGAGTTATTTCTCCAAATGCCAGGGTCCAGCCCCCACAGGATCCAGGGGAACTCTCAGGAGAAATGGTGTCGGCGAATGATTTAGAGAGAGATAAAGAAAGAATGTTGTAGATAAGAAAATAGATGAGAAAAAGAAGGTGATATTCCTTTGTTTACACAGAAAGCCAACAAAGCCCCGAGACAAGGAGATTGCTCTGTTCACAGAGGCCGCAGGTGCCCTCCCAGTCTCCCGAGGTAGTGAAGATGCAGAAAGCCTTCCTGTTCAGGTCTTAGAAACTCAGGCAGATAAATGAATGCAGAGAGCCTCTATGCTCCAAGGGATCAGTTTGAAAAAGAGAGTAAGAGAGAGAAATAAAGAAAAAAAAAAAAAGACACGGGGTGACCAAGCTTCAGTGAGTGAGGCCCATAACTTCATTTTCAAAAGGGACTTTTATAACTTAATTTGTACATAGAAGGAAATGAAAGATGCAAAGTCATGCATAATCAGCCCAAACACTCCAGCAGTTTTGCCCTTATGGAAGCCAGGATTTTTTCTGCATACCTTTCCCACAAATGATGTTGTGTACATTATCTTCTGGCCTTCGAGGCCTGTGGACATTTTATGACCCTCTTTTGATAAAGGCTGCTCAACCAGAAAACTTATTTTCCCTCTAAGTGTTTTTTCCTTATATTTCTAATTTATGTCACCCTCAGAAAATGCTAAACAGAGTTACATTTCTCACGGAGCAAAGGTGCAGTGAGTTACAAGAAGGAACTAATTAGCTCAAAGGTCTGATGTGGTTAATTTCAAGGCTACACTTGTTTTTCTTGCATTCCAACTATGTTAACTAATGCACTCCCAGGTGCACAGTGGATAAGAGATATGGGAACTTAGCAACAAGCATTGGCCCAATAATGAAATCTTACACCAGCACTACTCTAATAGTTTTTAACTCTTTGAAAGGCTCTGTTTTAGGCTCCCGTGCCTCTCACAGTTGGGAGGCTGTGAACAATCATATGTGTAGCTCCAAGAGTCTGGATAAACCTGCCAAGCAAGCTAGAATGCTAACAGAGGGGGTTTGATTTGAAATATTCCTCTCATGTCCAGGAGACTTATTAGCTAGAGCCCTAAGTTGATTTTCTCCAGAGAAACGTGGTTGGGGATAGCCCCTTGTTAATGTCAGGAGAGTTGGTGAAAGGCACAAAATAGTAATACAGACAGATTCTGGTTTTGGGGTAGATGCTCAAGCTGGTCTAGGGAGCCCCTCAAGTCCTGAAGCCTTGCTTATCAGGTCTCTTCCGCATGACCTTGTCATGGGTGGGATGGCCTGCGCTGGCTCCCGGCATCCACTGATCTCCAGTAGCATATTGGACACCTACTGACCTGGGGAGTTCCTCTCTCAGTATCCTATTATTTTGCCTTTTCATACTGTTCATCAGGTTCTCAAGGCAAGAATAAGGAAGTGATTTTCCATTCCCTTCTCCAGCGGACCACATTCTGTCAGACCTCTCCACCATGACCCGCCTGTCTTGGGTTGCCCCGCGGGCATAGCTTAGTTTCATTGAGTTAGACAAGGCTGTGGTCCTAGTGTGATTAGATTGACTAGTTTTCTGTGAGTATGGTTTCAGTGTGTCTTCCCCCTGATGCCCTCTTGCAACACCTACCATCTTACTTGGGTTTCTCTTACCTAGGGCGTGGGGTATCTCTTTACGACTGCTCCAGCAAAGCGTAGCTGCTGCTCCTTACCTTGGATGAGGGGTATCTTCTCACTGCCGCCCTTCCTGACCTTCAACATGGGATAGTGCCTCTAGGACATCCTACACCTGCGCAGCCACTGCTCCTCGGACGTGGGGTTGCTCCTCCCAGCCACCACCTCTGGCCTTGGGCACAGAGTGGCTCCTCCCTGCCGTCCCTGACCTCAGACACGAGGTAGCTCCTCTTGGCCACCGCCCCTGGCCTCTGGCACAGGGTAGCTCCTCTCAGCTGCCGCCCCTGATCTCGACTTGGGTAGCTCCTCTCGGCGGTTCCTGCGCCATCGCAGCCTGGCACTCTTGGCCGCTGCCCCTGACCTCAGACGTGGGGTAACTCCTCCTGGCCACTGCCCTTTGGGCATGGGGTCCTCCCGGCTTCTGCCCCTGACCTTGGACGTGGGGTAGCTCCTCTCAGCCGCACTTAGTGTGCCGATCATAGCTGCCCGCATATGCATTTTAACTTAAGCATAGATAATTAGAACAACTAAAAGCAGTCAGAAGTCTGATGTTAACATCTAGTTTCTTTACTTTCCTAAGAAATTCCTAAGGCCAGTGGCTTTAAAATTTCACTGTGAGCAACTCATCACAAAGAGACTTTATCAAAACTATAGATCCTCACTGGTGGGTCTAGGACAATGTTCAGGAATACACATTCTTAAACAGACATTCTTAGTCTCTGGATGTCAAGGGAAAAAAATTTTTTTTTCTCTGATACCTTCTGAATATTTCTTTTGCCAGGCTTCCTGAATTCTCTCATGTGTTTATCCCAGAAGACTGAACTGTGAATAGGTGAATCCTTGTACCTCTTCTTTACCTAGGCTCTATGTATCTCAGTTCAAGGTCAAGGAGGCACAGTTACAGATTTTCCTCACATTTTCTATCATGTTTTATTGATTTCACAAATTTAAAAATGTATTTTCAAAAAGAATTTAGAAAATAGATGTTTTTATAGAACCATGACTACAGGGATAGCAAAAAAAAAATTCTTAATAGATAAGCTACAACAAAACTAATTTAAATTAATTTCATGGAAGAATGCAAGACAAAAATAAAAGAATGTTGTGAACCATTTTTGATGGAGTTTTTTGAATACCTAACACTATGATTTTTATTAATGGAAAAGATCTTATCTTTGCCCTCTGAATTTTACATATTTCAAGTACTATATAGAGGAGAAATTATTTTCTTTGGAGAAAAGTAGTATCCCCTTTCAGCAAAATGATGGACCCAAAACTAGATGCTTGGATAAATAAGACAAACTCATAGATTATTTAGACAAACATTTTGTAAGGCATTTTGAGCTTAGGAGAAATCCTCAAGAACCAAGAGAGGGGAAAAAAGAAAAATGATGAGCTGAATCTTGCATTGTGCCAGTCGGCAAACACGAAGAAGCAAAGTCAGAAAATTTTCCAGAAGCCAGAGCTGATAAGATATCTGAAAGGCTGCCCTTGGCCAGGTGAAGAAATTGAACCCAATGCTCCTGCTTCAAGCAAGGACTCTTAAAAGAGCCTGAAACATTCCAAGATTGGCAAACCTCCTGGCTCTCAGCAGGTGCAAACTCCAATCTTCTCTGCAGAAAACAACTAACATTTAGGCCCTCAGAATTTCCACCAGATAAGTTTAATCAAACCTGCCAAGCATACAGGGAAATAAGCCTTCATGAGTATGAGTCCACAGACTGAAAAAAGAAGACCTCTAGGAACTTCTGAAGTTGAAATTATCAGATGCCAAATATAAAATAAATACCTGAGTATAAAATGTTTTAAAATTTAGAATAAAAAAATGAGCTTTAGAGTTGTCACATGGCATGAAGTCAGACAGAAAAAGACATTCCATATGATATTGCTTACATGTGGAATCTTTAAAAAATGGTAAAAAATGAACCTGTTTACACAACAGAAATAGTCACAGATGTAGAAAACAAACATATGGTTATCAAGAAGGAGACAGCAGGGTGGGGGCATAAAGGAGTTTGGGACTGACATATACACACTACTTATATATAAAACAGATAACTAATAAGGACCTACTATATATATAACACGGAATTCTACTCAGTACTCTGTAATGATTCATATGGGAACAGAATCTAGAAAAGAGTAGATATATGCATATATGTAACTGATTCACTTTACTGTAATTAACACAACACTGTGTTTTGTGCAACTAACAACATTGTAAGTCAACTATACTCTAATAAAACTTTTAAAAAGGAAATCCTCTCCACATAGCCCAAGAACACTCATCTCCCTTAAATATGAAATAGATATACCCCTTAATTCTATACTAAATGTTGCTAGAAAAAAAAAGATTAAAATAAGCTGTTAAATATCCCAAAAGACAAGGAAAACAAACCAGAAAATGTGGACTCAGAAGCTACAATCTAATATTTCAAAGTGAGCAAAAATAAATCAAGAAAACTTAGTTTAAAAAAATAGCACCCATCAGAAATAAATGAAGTCATAAATAAAATGACAGGAAAGAAGAGAATAAATATGAAAAATTATCAGAAATAAGATAGAACCAGAAAAAATTAATCAAAAGGAACATGAGAGAAAACAGACTCACACAGAAATAGAGAAAGCAGTAAAAAGGATCTGAGTGAAAGAAAAGATAGGGGGAAAATGCATAAACATGCATATAACTTGAGTCTTCAAAAAGAAAACTAAAGCAGATGTAATTGAACAAATTTAATAATTCAAGAAAATATGAATATGTCTGAAACTTTAAAAGACTTATCTTAATATGGAAAAGGCACATCATGAGATTGCTAATATACATATATTTGTAAAACTATTAGACTTTTTAAAAGAGGAAAAATGTATTTGGTCATCCAAACAGAAAGACCAGGTCCCACATGAAGGGCAGAGAATAAAATTGGTGTCTGACTTCATAACAACAACATTTTATGGTAAAATCAATGGAACAATATTTTTAAAGATATTCCAAGAAAGAAAATATAAGCCAAGGATTTTATATATATCTTTCCAGAAAACATGCCTTAAATAAATAATAATGAACATGTAAGAATTCAGAGATATTGATTCCATGAAATTTCCTGAGTATCCTACTGGAAAATGAGTTTCAAACAAATAAGAAATTATTGGGAAAACTTCAGTATAAAGAATAGACTGAGTATTGAATCTATTTTACTAACATTAAAAGATAAGGATGGGGAAAATAGTATGGAATGTCATATGCTCTGATGATGTAAAAATCACACAACTAACAAAAGAGGAAGAAAGGAAGAACAGGCAGAAACTTCAAGAAACAATGTTCACTTTATTATTATGTTGTATACTGGACATAGGTGGTCATAATTTAAAAGTTTTTTAAATGAGTGTTTGAAGCATTAAGATGTCATCTCCTCATCCCAGCTCTCTGTAAATAAATAATGCAATATCCATCAGAATTTGTAAACTGGAATAACTTATCAATGATCAACCTTCAGAAATGGGTCACTAATGTAAATTTGAGTGCATCTATTACTAATGTAAAGACTCCAAAAGTGAAGCTACACCAATTAAAATAATGCATAGGTAAGCAGCCACATATATAACCTTATACGTGTGTGTGTGTGTGTGTGTGTGTGTGTGCGCGCGCGCGCGCGCGCGTGTGACAGTCTTGGGAGTCTGGCAGTCTTGGGAGCAGGTATAGTTGTCAAGGCTGAGGGAACTGAGTTCTTAGAGAAACTAAATTTTTAAAATCTTTTCTGGCATAAGGGTTCTTTTTCCAGAATTAAAATGGCCTGATATTTGGTAAGTCAAGCCAATTGCTAAAGAATTTGATTTCAACCATGCCTCAAAGTTGTGGAAATGGAAGGAAGCCTGGAGCAATGGAAGTTTTCACTTGTGGGTTAAGACAAGTACCAATGCTCTCCAAATATGTCTTAGTAATTAGTGGCTGGCATGGCTCCCTTCAAGTCTGTTGCTTACCATCTGTGATGTGTTTGCTAGCCAATCTCTAACTCCTCATTAAACAAGAGGACTATTTGACTAAATGGTATTTTGAGCTATTGATTACTAAGTCAAGCACCAGTATTACAAATGGGGGCCATAATTCTTGGTCTTTGGATTCTGTGAAGAAAGTATCTAGAGACCTACATGAAAGAAGGTTGGTATATCTGGTCGTGGACATGTACAAGTGAGTCTTGTTTCTCATATATTTGACTTTTGGAAGAAAATGCAGTTGTAGAAAAACACAGGGCCTTGCAAAACTGTGTTCATGTGCATATTTTCATACCTCATCTGAGTAATAAACATTTAAATCTATCACACTATGGCACTGCCTGCTTGCAGCCAGTTCCATTTTGGCAGGCACCATCTCTGTACAGCAATTGTGCGATTATGTGAATACTTTATTGCATTTTGTCCTTATTGGTTTATAAAAGAGTGGAAAATGTAAAAATTAAAGTGCTGATACTAGTGATAGCAAGTATAATTCTCATAAAGTTAATATAATTGGTACAAACTTGGAAATCACTAGGTGTGCTGAAAGCAGTGAATCTTTAGGCTCCATTGGTAGCTCACTGGACTCAAGCCAGTTGCCTGTGTCTTCAACTGTGAAGGCAAATAAGGAAATTAAAGAACATGCATAAAATGCTGGCACTATATAATCAAAGATAATGCCTCCAAGGAAAAGTAAAATCAGAGATTTTATGTATTTTAGCTCTTTTATAAAATAGAGGCAGTGGTAGTGGTTGTAATCATACTGACCATTACTACCTGTCAAGCTCTCAGTTAAGTACTTTATATACCTGTCTGGCTGAGTCCTCTCAGTTTCCTCTCGTGTGTGTGTGTGCGTGCGCACGCGTGCGTGTGTGTATGTGTGTGTGTGTGCATGCATGTGTACCATGGACTGTACCCTACCAGGCTCATCTGTCCATGGGATTACCCAGGTAAGAATACAGGAATGGGTTGGCATTTCCTGACCCAGGGATTGAACCCATGTCTCCTGTGCAGGCAGGTGGATTCTTTACCACCGAGCCATCTGGGACTTCTAAATGCTAGAGAGCTCAGATCTCAGGCCTCTTTTCTTTCTCTATACCCACTCCCTTCAAGATCACATCCATTCCTGAAGCTTCAAGTGTCATCCACATACAATGACTCCCAAATATCTAGCATCAGTCTCCATATTTTCAGTTCAGTTCAGTTCATTTCAGTCGCTCAGTCACGTCCGACTCTTTGCGACCCCATGAACTGCAGCACGCCAGGCCTCCCTGTCCATCACCAACTCCTGGAGCCTACCCCAACTCATGTCCATTGAGTCGATGATGCCATCCAACCATCTCATTCTCTGTCATCCCCTTCTCCTCCTGCCCTCAATCTTTCCCAGCATCAGGGTCTTTTCAAATGAGTCACTCTTTGTATCAGGTGGCCAAAGTATTGGAGTTTCAGCTTCAACATCAGTCCTTCCACATTTTCCCACACACAAATATATCCAAACTTACCCACTTCACTCCATCCCCACCACAACCACTCTGGCCTAAGACCCCATTTTCTCTTGTATTAAATTATTACAATAGGCTTTTAACTGTTCTCCCTGCTTCCACTCTTACTCTTCTTCCCCAACCCATTTGCCATGATAGCCAGAGTGATCTTTAAAAAAAAATCAAATTATGTCTGTTACCTGCTTAAAACACTCTAAGAACTTTTCATTGCATTCTGAGTGAGAGCTAACTCCCTACCCTAGTCTACAAGGCCATACACAAGCTGCCTCCACCTGCTCTCCAGATACTCTCTCTCCATTCACGGTAATCCAGCTCCATTCCACACCCTGTTCTTTCTTGAGTATGATTTGTTAATTCACAACTTTTGCACTTGCTGTGTCCTTCCACTTAGGATGCCCTCCTCCCATATCCGTGCATGGCTTCCACCTTGCCATTATTCAGAATTTAGCCTTCTAAAGCGGCCTTTCCTACAATCCACCTGAACCTAGGGACACTGACTCCAGAACCCATCCTCTTACCCTTTTTTGGTCTGCCTTCCTAGAATAAGACTATCATGTTTAGTATCCAAATTGTCATATGCTCCTCCCAGGAGTTTTCAGGAACAAAGACATAATGTTTGACTTGACCATAGAGAGAAAGACCTGAGGTGATCATGTTCACACAATCAAAGCAGGGAGGAGGGGGAAAGTGCTGGGGACTCTGAATAAACTCTTTTCTTTCTTCTCACATGCAGATTTCTGGCTCTTTTGAGGTGTATCTTTTCTATCCTTTGAAATTACCTTTGGTCTCAATTTTAACAAGATTTTGCCAAAATTAAAATGTGAATGCAAAAGGGCAGAGGGAAGATATTAGTAAGCAAGAATGTTTTCTGAATTTTCCTGAGTCCTCTACCTAGCAAGGCTAGCCAAAACCACAGTTGAACTGTCCTGAATTGCCCAGTGATGCAAGCCAAAAAGGAGTTACATCTCCCCAGGATCCATAAGACAAGACTTAGGCCAGAAAGAGTATCATTCTCTCTAATCAGGATAGATTCATATAACTGAAGAGCAAGAAAGTCATTTCCAGTTATTCCACTCTGCAGCAGAAACATCCCAAGTGAAAGTGAAAGTGTTAGTCATTCAGTTGTGTTCGACTCTTTGCAACCCCATGGACTATAGCCCACCAGGCTTCTCTGTCCATGGAATTCTCAAACCAAGAATACTGGAATGGGTAGCCATTCTCTTCTCTAGGTGCTCTTCCTTACCCAAGGATTGAACCTGGGTTTCTCACATAGAAGGCAGATTATTTACCATCTGCACAACCAGGGAAGCCAGAAATATCCCAACCATCTCCCTACCACAATGATGCTAAATAGAAGCTGTAGATTAAACACACACACACACATACAAGTCACCATCCATAGTCTTCACAGTCACTATCAGTACTGTTGAGCCATTACAAGCCTGAGCAGCTGAGCGGAGGGGCCTAAGGCACAGGGCAGACTGCAGAGCCATTCTAAAATCAAAGAACTGAGGAGGTTTGGTACCTGATGAGAGACAAAGAGGCAAGATCATGAGGAGAGTGGCCTGTGGCAGCATCATCACAGATGGGAGCCAAAGAGGCCTGACTGGGAAGATGGGCACTCATGCTACTGTCCAGCTCCACCCTCAGCTTCTCACTTTTTTCTGAGGCAGTTTCTTTCCAGGCATCCACCTTGCCAAGCACCCAACCTTCCCTCACCTCTTCCCTATCACAGCATGTCACCTGGCTGCTCTATAAGAATCAATCTGAAGGGGATGCTTTACACTTTATAAACTGGCATCGCTACCCTTCAGAGACCATTCATTCAATTAAAAGAAACTTCACTACAGTGGTTTCAGACATCAAGTGATGAATGGTGGGCAAATTCCACAGATGGAGGAACCTCTTCAGCCTCTCTGAATATAATCTGCTTCTGCTTTTGCCTCCCAGCTAGGGTGACTGAGCAGCGGAAGTGGAGAGGAACTAGGAGGAATTACCATTAAAAGAAGAAGTGAAACTGTAAAGGCAGTCAAACAAGAGGTACATGGAAACCTGGTATGTCGGGTGTTTTTATTTGATATCCTTAAATCTAGAAATTTGTGTTCTCTTTCATTCTTCTTGGTTGATCAGCCTAGAGGCTGGTCAACTTTGTTAAAAAAGATCTCAGTTTTGGTTTCATTGATTTTCTGTATTGATTTCCTATTTTCAATTTGACTGATTTCTGCTCATTGTTTCCTTTTCTTCTACTTACTTTGGAGGTAATTTACTGTTGGTTTTTCCAGTGGTCATGTATGGATGTGAGAGTTGGACTGTGAAGAAAGCTGAGCGCCGAAGAATTGATGCTTTTGAACTGTGGTGTTGGAGAAGACTCTTGAGAGTCCCTTGGACTGCAAGGAGATCCAACCAGTCCATCCTAAAGGAGATCAGTCCTGGGATTTCTTTGGAAGGAATGATGCTGAAGCTGAAACTCCAGTACTTTGGCCACCTCATGCGAAGAGTTGACTCATTGGAAAAGACTCTGATGCTGGAAGGGATTGGGGGCAGGAGGAAAAAGGACAACAGAGGATGAAATGGCTAGATGGCATCACCGACTTGATGGACGTGAGTTTGAGTAAACTCCGGGAATTGGTGATGGACAGGGAGGCCTGGCGTGCTGTGATTCATGGGGTCGCAAAGAGTTGGATATGACTGAGCAACTGAACTGAACTGAACTGAATGTGGAAATGTATGTTACTGATTTTAGACCTTTCTTCTTTTCCAGTATATGCATTCGGTGTTACAAATTTGCCTCTAAGCATTGCTTTTGCCACATCCTACAAATTTTAATAAGTTATGGTCTCATTTTCAAACTTAAAAATATTTTAAAATTTATCCTGAGATTTCATTTTTTGACCTATGTGTAATTTGGAGCTGTATTATTTAACTTCTGCCTATTTGGGGATTTTCCAGTTATTGTTCTTTATTGATTTCTGGTTTATTCCATTGTGGTCTGAGAGCAGATATTGAATGTTTTCTACTCTTTTAAATGTATTAAAATTTTGAGCAAGCTCTGGGAGATGGTAAAGGACAGGGAAGCCTGATATACTGCAGTCCATGGTGTCACAAAGAGTCAGTCACAACTGAGCAACTGAACAACAACAGAGTGTAAAGCTGTGTTTTATAGCCCAGAATGTGGTCTATCTCAGTGAACATTCTATGTGAGCTTGAGAAGAATGTATATCTTGCAAACGCTAGATGAAGTAGTCTATTGATGTCAATTACATCCACTTGCTTGATGATGTTGTTGAGTTCAACTATGTCCTTACTGATTGTCTTAATCTGTCCATTTCTACTAGAAGGGTTTTGAAGTCTCCAGCTATGATAATGTATTCATCTATTTCTCTGTGTAGTTCTATCAGTTTTTGCCTCATGCAGTTTGATTTGGTTAGGTACATATACATTAAAGACTGTTATGTCTCCTTGGAGAATTGACACCTTATCATTTTGTAATTCCCTTCTTTATCCTTGATAACTTTCTCTGCTCCAAAGTCTGCCTGAAATTAACACAGCTACTCCTGGTTTCTTTTGATTAGTGTTTCCACAGTATCTTTTTCTCCATTCATTCACTTTTAACCTATATGCATCTTATATTTTCAGTGGAATTTTATGGCAATGAAGAGTTGAGTCTTGTTTTTTCCATTCGGACAATCTCTTTTAATTGGTGCATTTAGACTGTTGATGTTCAAACTGTTTATTGAGCAGCTGGATTTATATGTAGTACATGTGTTCATTTTCTTCCCTGTTGATTGCCCTTGTTCTTTGTTCCTATTTGTGTCTTCCACTCATTTTGTTTTTTTGTGATTTTAAATGAGCATTTTATATGATTCAATTTCCTCTTACCTCTTAGCATATCAGTTATACTTTTTTTGCTGGTCAAACTTAAAATGCAAATTTTATAAAACTCTTTAACAAATATTAGCCAATAAACATTCATCACTGTATGGAAAAGACTACTGTGTAAAAAAATATATGCCAAACCTTAAATGTGATACAGAAATCAAAACCTTGGGTTCCGCTTATGAAAATTAGCATGTCCTTCTGAGGCTGAACATAACTATTAAAAATGGCTAGAAGTAATTCATAATTTCTAGATGTAAAGACTTAAGCTCAAAATAAGAATGTCATAATGAATAAGGTGTGATACTTTCTTTTCATTTTAAAAAGTATACTTAGTGTAGTGCTAAACAGTATGCCTTGAAATTAGCCAGATGTGGTGAACAGACAGGTGTTCAGAAGCATGAATCACCCCTCAAACTCTTCCACATTTGAAAATCTGTGACCAGAACCAGGCATTTGGCCATTTTCACAGTCTTCAGAGTTATGGACTGTCTTTCTATAATTAATTTCTAGTGTCTAAAAATGCTTGAATTCAATGCTGCATCACTGTATCACCCTTTTAGAAGACATTTGAATCCACAAATGAGATAGGAATTTAAGTCAAGATTCAGGAGAGTGTGGTACTATCAGATCCCAGAACTCAACTGAGGTGCTAACTGGATGAACACGCTCTGCCCAAGCTCTGTCCACATATACCTGAGGCCTTGACAAATCTGTCCCAGCCTGCTCCTCCACCCAGTTTCTGGCAGGCATCCTTGAGAGCCATTGTAAATCACCCCCTGAAATATATGGGTTAGAGAGAAAAAGGAAACAGTGGGTATCAGAATGGGAAAAAAAAATGAGTGTAGATGACCACACAAATTGTCTCCATTTATTTGCTTTCTTTCATCCTTAACACAGTCCAATCAGTCATCTGCTCATTGTACCTCTGAACTATACTCAGCAAAATGACCAATGACCTCCATGTAGCTAATGGAGTAAAGGCATTTCTAAACTCATAACGCTTGACTGCTCAGCAGTACTGACCCTTTGTTGACCCCACCCAATACTCCCATCTCCTGGGTTCCTTTTGGTGGTTTCTTATGCTCTATTTATCTTAGCTGCTGGTGCTCTTTGGGGGTCAACTACTATGCCTTCTTTCCTCTCAATCTCACTCATTCTTGGTGACCTCAACCCTGCTCCCCTGTAGAATTCTATAAGAATCTATTTGTCATGTAATTAAAGAGGAATTGAGGTATTTTGATTTTTCTGTAATCTATCACAATCGACTCTTTATTCCAAAAAGGAAAAAAGCATAGTAGTTTTTAATCCCCTCCTCTATTATTACTCCCCCACTTCCCACCTCCCCCATCAGCCTC
>SJXQ01010351.1:11679-33360 GCA_006408695.1 Aepyceros melampus | reverse complement strand
ACCTATTGAAAGGATAAGAACTGACCATTCCCTTCCTTTAGAAGTTGAATTTAGAGATTAGGTAGTGAATTTTAGCACAGAAGATGACAAGAAGAGAGAGTTAATATGAAAAGGAGACAGAGAAGAGAGAAACAGAAAAGAGGAGAAGTTTAGGCTGAGCAGAGAGAAAATCAAATATAACTGATGAGTACAAGATGATGATTAGGAAAAGACCTCTTTGCCTACTCAAAATCTCATGGCTGAGCCACACCATCTCAAATACTTTCAAAGAACTAGTCTAGTTTTACTACTAAAAGGAACAGTACATGAAGTGATGCCCAATAGATACCATTTTAATATACTACAGTATGCTCACAGCTCACAAGTAAAAACCACTGAATATTTTAAATAGTATATTAATGACATAAAGAACTAATTAACCTCCAGATGGTAAGCATTTTACTCCTTGCTCAACAATAGGTTTAGATCCACCACCCTTAATATAAAAAAAATTATATTTGTCTATTAGTAGTTTAGCAAGTTTATATAAATTCTTCCATCTATCTTTTTTTGAGGGCATAGAAAGCCTAGGGATTCTTAAACGAGTTAGAAATAAGAATGGGGGATTCCCTAGTGGTCCAGTAACTAATACTTCATACTCTCAATGCAGGGGACTCAAGTTTCATCCCTGCTCAGGAAACTAGATCCCATATGACACAACCAAGAATTCACATGCTGTAACTAAACATCCCTATGCTAAACGTAATCAAGATCAAAGTTTCAGAATGCCCCAACTAAGACCTGGCAGTCACTGCAGTCTGACAACCATTAGCTCAAAAGCCCACCAGTACCAAACTTAATTTTAAAAAAAATTTTTTTATTTTTTATTGAAGGATACTGCTTTATAGAATTTTGCTATTTTCTGTCAAACCTCAACACAAATCAGCCATAGGTATACATATATTCCCTCCCTTTTGAAACCCCCTCCAATTTCCCTCCCCATCCCACCCCTCTAGGTTGATACAGAGCCCCTGTTTGAGTTTCTGAGCCATACAGCAAATTCCCGTTGGCCATCCATTTTATGTATGGTAATGTAAGTTCCCATGTTACTCTTTCCATACATTTCACCCTCTCTTCCCCTCTCCCCATGTCCATAAGTCTATTCTCTATGTCTGTTTCTCCACTGCTGCCTTGTAAATAAATTCTTCAGTACCATTTTTCTAGATTCCATATATATGTGGTAGAATATGATATTTTTCTTTCTCTTTCTGACTTACTTCACTCTGTATAATAGGTTCTATTATCCTCTGTATAATGAGGTTCATCCACCTCATCAAAACTGACTCAAATGCATTCCTTTTTATGACTAATATTCCATTGTGTATATGTACCACAACTTCTTTATCCATTCGTCAATGGACATCTAGGTTGCTTCCATGTTCTAGCTGTTGCAAATAGTGCTGCAATGAACAGGGGGATAAATGCGTCTCTTTCAATTTTGGTTTCCTCAGAGTATATGCCTAGGAGTGGGATTTCTAGGTCATATGGTGGTTTTATTCCTAGTTTTTTAAGGAATCTCCATACCATCTTCCATAATGGCTGTATCAATTTACATTCCCACCAACAGGGCAAGAATGTTCCATTTTCTTCACACCCTCTCCAGCATTTATTGTCTGTACACTTTTTGATGATGGCCATTCTGACCGGTGTGAGGTGATATCTCATTGTAGTTTTGATTTGTATTTCTCTAATAATGAGTGATGTTGAGCATCTTTTCATGTGTTTGTTAGCCATCTGTATGTCTTTGGAGAAATGTCTGTTTAGGTCTTTTTCCCACTTTTTGATTGGGTTGTTTGTTTTTCTGGTATTGAGTTGTATGAGCTGTTTTTATATTTTAGAAATTAATCCTTTGTCAGTTGTTTCATTTGCTATTATTTCCTCCCATTCTCAGCGTTCTCTTTTCACCTTGTTTATAGTTTCCTTTGCTGTGCAAAAGCTTTTAAATTTAATCAGGTCCCACTCTTTTACTTTTGTTTTTACTTTCATTACTCTAGGAGGTGGGTCAAAAGGATCTCACTTTGACTTATGTCACCAAGTGTTCTGCCTATGTTTTCCTCTAGGAGTTTTATAATTTCTGGTCTTACATTTAGGTCTTTAATCCATTTTGAGTTTATCTTTGAGTATGGTGTTAGGAAGCGTTCTAATTTCATTCTTTTACATGTAGCTGTGCAGTTTACCCAGCACCATTTATTGAAGAGGCTGTCTTTGCCCCATTGTATATTCTTGCCTCCTTTGTCAATAATAAGGTACCCGTAGGTGCATGAGTTTATTTCGGGGCTTTCTCTCTTGTTCCATTGGTCTATATTTCTGTTTTAGTGCCAGTACCACACTGTCTTGATGACTAGCTTTGTAGTATAATCTGAAGTCAGGAAGGTTGATTCCTCCAGTTCCATTCTTCTTTCTCAAGACTGTTTTGGCTCTTCAGGGTATTTTGTGTTTCCATATGAATTGTGAATTTTTTTGTTCCAGTTCTGTGAAAAATGCCATTGGTAATTTGATAATCTATAGATTGCATTTGGTAGTATAGTCATTTTTACAATATTGATTCTTCCTACTCAGGAACATGGAACATCTCTCCATTTGTTTTTGTCATCTTTGATTTATTTCATTAGTGTCAGTTCTTTTGCCTCCTTAGGTAAGTTTATTCCTAGATATTTAATTATTTTTGTTGCAATGGTGAATGGAATTGATTCCTTAATTTCTATTTCTCATTTTTCATTGTTAGTATATAGAAATGCAAGTGATTTCTGTGTATTGATTTTGTATCCTGCAACTTTGCTAAATTCACTGATTAGCTCTAGTAATTTTCTGATACAATCTTTAGCGTTTTCTATATACAGTATCATGTCATCTGCAAACAGTGACAGCTTTACTTCTTTTTTTCCCATCTGGATTTTCCATAACTATATTGAATAACAGTAGTGAAAGTGGACACCCTTGTCTTGTTCCTGATCTTAAGGGGAATGCTTTCAGTTTTTCACCATTGAGAATAATGTTTGCTGTAGGCTTATCATATATGGCCTTTACATGTTGAGGTAGGTTACTTCTATGACCATTTTTTGAAGAGTTTTAATCATAAGTGGGTGCTGAATTTTGTCCTAGTCTTTTTCTGCATCTATTGAGATGATCATATGGTTTTTATCTTTCAATTTGTTAATATGGTGTGTCACATTGATTGATTTGCATATACTGAAGAATCTGCATCCTTGGAAAAACCCAGCTTAATCATGGTATATGATCTTTTTGATGTGTTGCTGAATTATGTTTGCTAAAATTTTATTGAAGATTTTTGCATCTATGTTTATCAGTGATATTGGCCTGTAGTTTTCTTTTTGTGTGTTGTCTTTGTCTGGTTTTGGTATCAGGGTGATTGTGGCCCTGTAGAATGAGTTTGGAAGTGTTTCTTCCTCTGCAGTTTTTTGAAAGAGTTTTAGAAGGATAGGCATTAGCTCTTCTCTAAATGTTTGATAGACTTCTCCTGTGAAGCCATCTGGTTCTGCGCTTTTGTTTTTTCGGAGATTTTTGATCACAGCTTCAATTTCGGTGCTTGTAATTGGGTTGTCCATAATTTCTATTTCTTCCTGGATCAGTCTTGGAAGATTGAACTTTTCTAAGAATCTGTCCATTTCTTCCAGGTTATCTATTTTATTGTCATTTGGTTGTTCATAATAGTCACTTATAATCCTTTGTATTTCTGCATTGTCTGTTGTAACCTCTCCTTTTTCATTTCTAATTTTGTTGATTTGATTCTTCTCTCATTTTTTTCTTGATGGGTCTGGCTAAAGGTTTATCAATTTTGTTTATCTTCTCAAAGATCCAGCTTTTAGTTTTATTAATCTTTACTTTTTTCTATCATTTCTTTCTCATTTATTTCTGCTTGAAACTTTATGATTTCTTTCCTTCTACTAATTTTGGGATTTTTGTTGTTGTTGTTGTTCTTTTTCCAGTTGTTTTAGGTATAAAGTTAGGTTGTCTATTCAGTGTTTTTCTTGTTTCTTGAGGTAGGATTGTATTGCTATAAACTCCCCTCTTAGAACTGCTTTTCCTACTCCCATAGGTTTTGAGTTGTCATATTCTCACTGTCATTTGTTTCTAGAACTTTTTAAATTTCCCTTTTGATTTCTTCAGAAACCTGATGGTTATTTAGAAATGTGTTGTTTAATCTCCATGTGTTTGTGTTTCTTACAGTTTTTTTCTTGCAATTGGTATCTAGTCTCATAGCATTGTAGTCAGAGAAGATGCTTGACACAATTTCAACTTTCTTAAATTTACTGAGGTTTGATTTGTGACCCAAGATGTAGTCTATCCTGGAAAATGTTCCATGTGCACTTGAGAAGAAGGTGTATTCTTCTGCATTTGGATGGAATGTCTGGAAGATAACAATGAGATCCATCTCATCTGATGTATCATTTAAGACTTATGTTTCCTTATTAATTTTCTGTTTTGATGATCTGTCCATTAGTGTGAGTGGGGTGTTAGAGTCTCTTACTATTATCTTGTTACTGTCAATTTATCCATTTATGTCATTTAGTACTTGTCTTATGTATTGAGGTACTCGTTGTGTTGGGTGCATAGATATTTACAATTGTAATGTCTTTCTCTTGGATTGATCCCTTGATCATTATGTAGTGTCCTGCCTTATCTCTTGCAGTCTTCTTCATTTTAAGGTCTATTTTGTCCATGAGCATTGCTACTCCAGCTTTCTTTTGCTTCCCATTTGCATGGAATATATTTTCCCATCCTCTCACTTTCAGTCTATATGTGTCTTTAGGTCGGAAGTGGGTTTCTTTTTTTTTTTAATTAATTATTTTTCAGTTTGTTTTGCTTTACAATACTGTATTCGTTTTGCTATACATTGACATGAATCAGCCACGAGTGTACATGAACTCCCAATCCCGACCCCCACCTCCCCTCTCCCGCCCCACACCCTCTCTCTGGATTATCCCCATGCCTCAGTCCCAAGCATCCTACATCCTGCATCGAACCTAGACCGGCGATTCATTTCACTTATGATATCATACATGTTACACTGCCACTCTCCCAAATCATCCCACCCTCTCCCTCTCCCACAGAGTCCAAAAGGCCATTCTATACATCTGTGTCTCTTTTGCTGTCTCGTGTACAGGTTTATCATTACCATCTTTCTAAATTCCATATATATGTGTAAGTATACTGTATTGGTGTTTTTCTTTCTGGCTTACTTCACTCTGTATAATCGGCTCCAGCGTCATCCACCTCATTAGAACTGATTCAAATGTATTCTTTTTAATAGCTGAGTAATACTCCATTGTGTATATGTACCACAGCTTTCTTATCCATTCATCTGCTGATGGACATCTAGGTTGCTTCCATGTCCTGGCTATTATAAACAGTGCCGCAATGAACATTGGGGTACACGTGTCTCTTTCAATTCTGGTTTCCTCGGTGTGTATGCCCAGCAGTGGGATCGCTGGATCATAAGGCAGTTCTATTTGCAATTTTTTAAGGAATCTCCACACTGTTCTCCATAGTGGCTGTACTAATTTGCATTCCCACCAACAGTGTAAGAGGGTTCCCTTTTCTCCACACCCTCTCCAGCATTTATTGCTTGTTGACTTTTGGATTGCAGCCATTCTGACTGGTGTGAAATGGTACCTCATTGAGGTTTTGATTTGCATTTCTCTGAAGCAACTGACAAACAACTAATCTCAAAAATATACAAGCAGCTTATGCAGCTCAACTCCAGAAAAATAAATGACCCAATCAAAAAATGGGCCAAGGAACTAAATAGACATTTCTCCAAAGAAGACATACAGATGGCTAACAAACACATGAAAAGATGCTGAAGTGGGTTCCTTTTAGACAGCATACATATGGGTCTTGTTTTTGAATCCATGCAGCCAATCTGTGTCTTTTGGTTGGAGTATTTAATCCATTTACATTTAAAGTGATTATTGATATATATGTTCCAATCACCATTTTCTTAATTGTTTGGGGTTGATTTGGTAGATCTTTTTTCTACTCTTGTATTTCTTGACTATATAAGTCCCTTTAACATTTGTTGTAAAGCTGGTTTGGTGGTACTGAATTCTCTTAACTTTTGCTTGTCTGAAAAGCTTTTCATTTCTCCATCAATTCTGAATGAGATCCTTGTCAGGTACAGTAATCTTGCTTGTAGATTTTTCCCTTTCAGTACTTTAAATATATCCTGCCATTCTCTTCTGGCCTGCAGAGTTTCTGATGAATGACCAGCCATTAAGTGTACAGGATTTCCCTTACAAGTGTATGGAGTTTCCTTTGTATGTTACTTGTTGCTTCTCCCTTGTTGCTTTTAATATTCTTTCTTTGTGTTTAGTCTTTGCTAGCTCGATTAGTATGTGTCTTGGCATGTTTTTCCTTGGGTTTATCCCGTATGGAATGTTTTGTGCCTCTTGAACTTGATTGACTATTTTCTTTTCCATGTTGGGGAAATTTTCATCTATAATCTCTTCAAAATTTTTCTCATACCCTTTTTTTTCTCTTCTTCTTCTGGGACCACTCTAATTTGAATGTTGGTACATTTGATATTGTCCCAGAAGTCTCTGAGACTGTCCTCAGTTCTTTTCATTTTTTTTATTTTATTCTGCTCTTCAGAAGTTATTTCCACTATTTTATCTTCCAGCTCACTGATTCATTCTTCAGCTTCAGATATTCTGCTATTGATTCCTTCTAGAGTATTTTTAATTTCAGTACCTGTGTTGTTTGTCTCTGTATGTTTATTCATTAATTCTTCTAGGTCTTTGTTAATGATTCTTGCATTTTCTCCATTTTGTTTTCAAGGGTTTTGATCATCTTTACTATCATTATTCTGAACTCTTTTTCAGGTAGTTTGCCTATTTCCACTCCAGTTTGCCTATTTCCAAACACAGGACTTCTTCTGTGTTTCTAGTTTGTTCCTTCATTTGTATAGTATTTCCTGCTATTTCATTATTTTTTTTAAACTTATTATGTTTGAGGTTTTCAGTACCTGTGTTGTTTGTCTCTGTATGTTTATTCATTAATTCTTCTAGGTCTTTGTTAATTGATTCTTGCATTTTCTCCATTTTGTTTTCAAGGTTTTTGATCATCTTTACTATCATTATTCTGAACTCTTTTTCAAGTAGTTTGCCTATTTCCACTCCAGTTTGCCTATTTCCAAACACAGGACTTCTTCTGTGTTTCTAGTTTGTTCCTTCATTTGTATAGTATTTCCTGCTATTTCATTATTTTTTTTAAACTTATTATGTTTGAGGTATCCTTTTCCCAGGCTTCAAGGAAAGTTGAATTCTTTCTTTGAAGAAGGTTGAATTCTTTCTTCCTTTTGGTTTCTGCCCTCCCATAGTTGGTCCAGTGGTTTGTTTAAGCTTCAGAGCATGGGTTGCTGTGATGGTGCACAGAGTGTGGCCAAGAGGAGCTACCCCACGTCTGAGGTCAACGGTGGTGGCCGGGAGGAGCTGCCCCAGGCCTGAGGCCAGGGGCAGTGCCCGCAAGGAGCAACCCCATGTCCAAACAGCGGTGGCTGCGTGGGTGCCAGAGGGCCTAGAGGAGCTATTCCAAGTTCAAGGTGGTGGCAAGGAAATACCCCTCGTCCAAGGTAAGGAGCAGTGGCTGAGCTTTGCTGGAGCAGCTGTGAAGAGATACCCCATGCCCTAAGTAAGAGAAACCCAAGTAAGATGGTAGGTGTTGCAAAGGGCAGACACACTGAAAATATAATCACAGAAAACTAGTCAATCTAATCACACTAGGACCACAGCCTTGTCTAACTCAATGACACTAAGCCATGTCTGTGGGGCCACCCAAGACAGGCGAGCATGGTGGACAGGTCTGACACAATGTGGTCCACTGGAGAAGGGAATGGCAAACCACGTCAGTATTCTTGCCTTGAGAACCCCATGAACAGTATGAAAAGGCAAAATGATAGGATACTGATTTCATGGTTCATGTGCTGAAGTCTGGCTTGGGGAATTTTGAGCATTACTTTACTAGCATGTGAGATGAGTGCAATTGTGTGGTAGTTTGAGCATTCTCTGGCATTGCCTTTCTTTGCGCTTGGAATGAAAACACGTTTTCCAGTCCTGTGGCCACTGCTGAGTTTCCAAATTTGCTAGCATATTGAGTGCAGCACTTTCACAGCATCATCTTTCAGAATTTGAAATAGCTCCATGGGAATTCCATCCCCTCCACTAGCTTTGTTCATAGTGATGCTTTCTAAGGCCCACTTGACTTCACATTCCAGGATGTCTGGCTCTAGATGAGTGATCACACCTTCGTGATTATCCGGGTCATGAAGATCCTTTTTGTACAGTTCTTCTGTGTATTCTTGCCATCTCTTCTTAATATCTTCTATTTCCGTTAGGTCCATACCACTTCTGTCCTTTATGGAGCCCATCTTTGCATGAAATGTTCCCTTGGGATCTCTAATTTTCTTGAAGAGATCTCTAGTCTTTCCCACTCTGTTGTTTCCCTCTATTTCTTTCCAGTGATCGCCGAGGAAGTCTTTCTTATATCTTCTTGCTATTCTTTGGAACTCTGCATTCAGATGCTTATATCTTTTCTTTTCTCCTTGGCTTTTCACTTCTCTTCTTTTAACAGCTATTTGTAAGGCTTCCTCAAACGGTCATTTTCCTTTTTTGCATTTCTTTTCCATGGGGATGGTCATGATCCCTGTCTCCTGTACAATGTCATGAACCTCATTTCATAGTTCATCAGGCAATCTATCTATCAGATCTAGGCCCTTAAATCTATTTCTCACTTCAAATGAGGCTTCAGCAATACATGAACCATGAACTTCGAGATATTCAAGCTGGTTTTAGAAAAGGCAGAGGAACCAGAGATCAAATTGCCAACATCCACTGGATCATGGAAAAAGCAAGAAAGTTCCAGAAAAACATCTACTTCTGTTTTATTGACTATGCCAAAGCCTTTGACTGTGTGGATCACAATAAACTGTGGAAAATTCTGAAAGAGATGGGAATACCAGACCACCTGACCTGCCTCTTGAGAAACCTGTATGCAGGTCAGGAAGCAACAGTTAGAACTGGACATGGAACAACAGACTGGTTCCAAATAGGAAAAGGAGTATGTCAAGGCTGTATATTGTCACACTGCTTTTTTAACTTATATGCAGAGTACATCATGCTTAGCACTGGGCTGGAAGAAGCACAAACTGGAATCAAGATTGCTGGGAGAAATATCAATAAGCTCAGATATGCAGATAACATCTCCTTATGGTGGAAACTGAAGAACTAAACAGCCTCTTGATGAAAATGAAAGAGGAGAGTTAAAATTTTGCTTAAAGCTCAACATTCAGGAAACTAAGATCATGGCATCCAGTCCCATCATTTCATGGCAAATAGGTGGGGAAATCATAGACACAGTGGCTGACTTTATTTTTCTGGGCTCCAAAATCACTGCAGATGGTTCCTAGTTCTATTCTTACAATTTTTCTGCAGATATTAATTTTTAGAAAATGAATATTTAAAACAACAAAAACCCTCAGGCTAGTTGCTTGAGATACCATCTTGGGGATTGAGTGCTTTTGAACATCCAGTGAGTGAAAGCATTGAACATAGAATCTAGGTAGGAGCCCAGGCATACAAGGGATAATGAAGAAACCACTGATTAACAAAGAGTAAGGCAAGAAGTCAGGTGAAAAACCAGAGTCAAAAGAGAACCAGCCACACAGCTAACTCAGGTAAGTTACTATTGTAAGGCTCTATGAAGTTCTTCTGTTTACTGACAGGTTTAGTCGAAGATTCTGTGTGGCCCTGCAATGCTAAGGAGGCTGCATGGGCTGGGAACCAAGTATATGATTAGATTCAGATTTAATCTGCATAGGGACAGTTCCATGCAGCTGTACCATGTAACATCCTGATTCAGCTAGAACCAATTTCAATATAGCTCTTTACAACTTAATGCTGTAAGCTCCCAAGAAGGAAAATTTGCATGGATAGAACGACTTTCTTTTGTATTGTCCCATTATTTCTTTTGTTCTTTCAAATCAGAAGATGAGAAAATAGCTACCTTTACACTCTTGGTTCTCAAACAAAGCTGCACTTTGAAATCACCTGGAGAAGTTTTAAAATTATCAACACTGGAGCCACATATTTAGAGTTTCTATTTCATCAGTTGAGGGTGGGGTTCTCAATACTAGCAATTATTTAAAATTTCTTCATATGATTCTAACTTTCAGTCAGGGTTGACAACTACCAGTCTAGACACTACTTCTCAAATTGTCATTTCTGACCACCTGTATCATAATTATCTGGGGTATGTATAACAAGCAAAAGTACAGATCCCACTCCACACTTACTAAATCACGATTTGGGGTGAGGTATTTTTAGAACATTTCCAAGGGACCATTTTATTCTCTATGTTCACTATGTTTGAGAATCACAGCTCTGGATTTCTGAATAGCTCACTTAAGAGAAAAAAAAAAAAAAAGCAAGACTAGCTCTCCGGGGAATACATTTTTTCTACTTTTCTGTTTCCAGAATGCTACCTTGCTAATCATATAAAACTATGTGCTTTTCAGAATATGATATGTGACAGAATTTCTTGGGAAAGTTGATGCATTATGCAGGAATGATACAAGGCCTTCATTTTGATTTTAACAAAATTATAGACATTTTAATATATATTTGAGATTCAATTATAAGACAAATATCACATAAGACATGGATAACACTGAAGTATGGTGTCTCATCAGCAGGAGTGCTGTCACCTAATATTAATTATGAACTAATAGTGGTGATGAATAATTGGTCACTCTTGAGGTATATCCTCCATCAGAGCACAATTTCACAACTTCTTGAAACAGTGATGGCTAACTTTCATATATCTTGGTAGTAAATAATGCAAAGAAGAAAACTCCATATGAGCAGATGAAGATAAAACCCTGACTTGTTTTATAAAGAAGTGAGAGATAGTCTTCTGAATCCTGTGGCCAATTCAAGAAGACATAAATATGATGATTTTCTGGAGAATAAGAAAATCATTTATTTTAGCATTTAATCCACTTATTAATTGTGCATAATGATAGGCATATCATACTATTTGAAACATTCATTTGTGGTACCTCTATATAGAGAAATAAGAGAAGAAAATAAGATGAAAATTCATGTCAGGGTATTTTTATAGGAAGGAAGTCCCAGAATACTTCTAAAGTCATTACTCTACCAAAAGTACTAAGAAAACTATATTTTCAGGGCTGAAACAATGATTCTGAGTCACTAATAAAAGATTAAATGACAGCATGACACACTTATGAAGTAGGGGGAAAAAAAACATGCATCACATTTTTGAAAACTTCTAAATGAAATCTGTTAAAATTCTGGCATTGAGAAGGTTAATTTTTGCCATACGGAAATATAGGATATCTTGTCCTCTGTTGTTCTTCGGATATAATTTTATAAACTGTGTGAAGAGAATAGGCTAGGATTAGCTGTCCTCACTATTACTAAGTGATTGCATTCCCTTTGCTTCATTTGGATTCATGAATGTGTCCTAAGAAACCAACTCTTTAACGCATTTATGCACCAAAGAGTTAAGCAATATATGAAGACATTAACATTCTCCTCAAGGGTTGCAGTTCCACGTAACTCCATCTGGAAACTGTCACAAAGAAAAATGAACAAGTTTGTAATCATTATCTTTAGATTTATATTACCACAAATGTATTTCTCTTTTATTTAATTCTATGACATGATTACAAGTTTTAGCCTATAAAATGAGAGGTAAACCTGAATTTATGCCATGAAATGTAAATGGAACTTATAGTAACACAAACACATTTTCATTTACCATGGTTATAATTAGCAAAATTTTATTCTATGCTACTGAATAAAACTATTTCATTCCAATTTACACATTTTTTCACAAAGCTGTGTAGATAGATGATAATTTCTACTATATGCATTATCTATATTTGCAAAGATTTTAAATAAAACTATGTACATTACTTTGCCCACTAAGGTCTGTCTAGTCAAGGCTATCGTTTTTCCTGTGGTCATGTATGGATGTGAGAGTTGGACTGTGAAGAAGGCTGAGTGCCAAAGAATTGATGCTTTTGAACTGTGGTGTTGGAGAAGACTCTTGCGAGTCCCTTGGAATGCAAGGAGATCCAACCAGTCCATTCTGAAGAAGATCAACCCTGGGATTTCTTTGGAAGGAATGATGCGAAAACTGAAGCTCCAGTACTTTGGCCACCTCATGCGAAGAGTTGACTCATTGGAAAAGACCCTGATGCTGGGAGGGATTGGGGGCAGGAGGAGAAGGGGATGACCGAGGTGAGATGGCTAGATGGCATCACGGACTCAATGGACGTGAGTCTGAGTGAACTCCAGGAGTTGGTGATGGACAGGGAGGCCTGGCGTACGGCGATTCATCGGGTCGCAGAGTCAGACACGACTGAGCAACTGAACTGAACTGAACTGATGTACATGACATTGTACAGGAGACAGGAATCAAGACCATCCCCAAGAAAAAGAAACACAAAAAAGCAAAATGACTGTCTGAGGAGGCCTTACAAATAGCTGTGGAAAGAAGGGAAGTGAAAAACAAAGGAGAAAAAGGAAAGATACACCCATTTGAATGCAGAGTTCCAAATAATAGCAAGGAGAGATAAGAAAGCCTTCCTCAGCGATCAATGCAAAGAAACAGAGGAAAACAACAGAATGGGAACCACTAGAGATCTCTCCAAGAAAATTAGAGATACCAAGGGAACATTTTATGCAAAGATGGGCTCGATAAAGGACAGAAATAGTCTGGACCTAACAGAAGCAGAAGATATTAAGAAGAGGTGGCAAGAATACACTGAAAACTATACAAAAAAAGATCTCCATGACACAGATAATCACGATGGTGTGATCACTCACCTAGAGCCAGACATCCTGGAATGTGAAGTCAAGTGGGCCTTAGGAAGAAGCATCACTACAAATAAAGCTTTCATAGGAGGTGATGGAATCCAGTTGAGCTATTTCAAATCCTGAAAGATGATGCTGTGAGAGTTGTACTCAATATGCCAGCAAATTTGGAAAACTCAGCAGTGGCCATAGGACTGGAAAATGTCAGTTTTCATTCCAAGCCCAATGAAAGTCATTGCCAAAGAATGCTCAAACTACTACACAATTGCACTCAACTCACAGGCTAGTAACGGAGAAGGCAATGACACCCCACTCCAGTACTCTTGCCTGGAAAATCCCATGGACAGAGGAGCCTGGTAGGCTGCAGTCCTTGGGGTCGCTAAGAGTCAGACATGACTGAGCGACTTTACATTCACGTTTCACTTTCTTGCATTGGAGAAGGAAATGCAACCCACTCCAGTATTCTTGCCTGGAGAATCCCAGGGACGGGGGAGCCTGGTGGGCTGCTGTCTATGGGGTCACACAGAGTCAGACACGACTGAAGCGACTTAGCAAGAGCAACAGCAACAGCAACACAAACTAGTAAAGAAATGTTTAAAATTCTCCAAGCCAGGCTTCAGCAATATGTGGACCGTGAACTTCCAGATGTTCAAGCTGGTTTTAGAAAAGGCAGAGGAACCACAGATCAAATTGCTAACATCCACTATATCATCAAAAAAGCAAGAGAGCTCCATAAAAACATCTATTTCTGCTTTATTGACTATGCCAAAGCCTTTGACTGTGTGGATCACAATAAACTCAAAGAGATGGGAATACCAGACCACTTGACCTGCCTCTTGAGGAACCTGTATGCAGGTCAGGAAGCAACAGTTAGAACTGGACGTGGGACAACAGACTGGTTCCAAATAGGAAAAGGAATACATCAAGGATGTATATTGTCACTCTGCTTAATTAACTTCTATGCAGAGTACATCATGAGCAATACTGGGCTGGAGGAAGCAAAACTGGAATCAAGATTGCTGGGAGAAATATCAATAACCTCAAATATGCAAATGACACCACCCTTGTGGTAGAAAGTGAAGAAGAACTAAAGAGCTTCTTGAGGAAAGTGAAAGAGGAGAGGAAAAAAGTTGGCTTAAGGCTCAACATTCAGAAAATGAAGATCATGGCATCCAGTCCCATCATCTCATGGCAAATAGATGTGGAAACAGTGGACACAGTGAGTGACTTTATTTTTCTGGTCTCCAAAATCACTGCAGATGGTGATTGCAGCCATGAAATTAAGAGACACTCCTTGGAAAGAAAGTTATGACCAACCTAGACAGCATATTAATAAGCAGAGACATTACTTTGTCACAAAGGTCCATCTAGGCAAGTCTATGATTTTTCCAGTAGTCATGTATGGATGTGAGAGTTGAGCTATAAGGAAAGCTTAGCTCAGAAGAATTGATGCTTTTGAACTGCGGTGTGGAGAAGACTCTTAAGAGTCCCTTGGACTGCAAGGAGATCCAACCAGTCCATCCTAAAGGAGATCAGTCCTGGGTGTTAATTGGAAGGGCTGATGCTGAATCTGAAACTCAATATTTTGGCCACCTGATGCGAAGAACTGATTCATTTGAAAAAGAGCCTGATGCTGGGAAAGATTGAGGGCAGGAGGAGAAGGGGATGACAGAGGATGAGATGGTTGGATGCCATCACCGACTCAGTGGACATGAGTTTGAGTGAACTCCAGGAGTTGGTGATGGACATGGAGGCCTGGCATGCTGCACTTCATGGGGTCACAGAGAGTTGGCTATGACTGAGTGACTGAACTCAACTGAACTGACCTCCATGTACAGGTAGTTGTTCACATTTGTAAATGTCTAATGGTTATTCAGTGATAGGCAAAAATTTAGATTCAAGCATTCATGGAATGGAAAACCAGTGACCAATTAGGACCAAAAATTTAGATTCAAGCATTCATGGAATGGAAAACCAGTGACCAATTAGGAAAAAAAAGAAAAAACAGGAGTAACTTCAAATGAGAATGCTCTACTCCACAACTTTCTTCACATTATTTCAATCAACTGTTGGTTATTCTGCAGAACCAAGGCTAGACAATTAGTAAGCAGAATACTACAAACATTTTTAAAATTTTGATTATGGTAAAAATATCTGGAATATTTTCAAGGAAGAGAAAGTCCAGCACCTTTAAGAACATTTCTATAAATGTTTATAGCATAGGGGATTCTATAAATGCAGGGAAGCAATTCATTATCACTACCAGATGCTAACAGTCTGGTTTAATCAATAATCAGCTAGTTTGTTTATTCCCTTTCCAAATCAGAAGATCACTTTTTATTCATTCAGCAAGTAATTTGTAAGCTCCTACTATGTGCCTGGTACTAGTTTAGGTAATGGGAATACAGTCTTGAGCAAGGAAGGAGGAAGAGTTAAGAGTCATCTGAGAAACATAACCTGCATGGACAATGGGTCATTTCAGTTAAAAAAAAAAAAAAAACATGGCTGTCATGCTCAATTAATCCTTGAGAGTATTAAGAGAATAAAAGAACACAGATGAAACAAAGAAAATATTACACATTTTCTAAAGCTAAAGAGCTTAGAAAGGTTAAAAAAGGGCGTCAGCTCTGCCTAGAATTCCGTCTTATAATATGATTCATTTATGTTTTGAATATATGTTGTCTGCTGCTGCTGCTGCTGCTTAGTCACTTCAGTCACGTCCAGCTTTGTGCAACACTATGGACTGCTGCCTGCTAGGCCCCTCCATCTATGGGATTCTCCAGGCAAGAATATTGAAGTGGGTTGCCATGCCCTCCTCCAGGGGATCTTCCCAACCCAGGGATGGAACCTGGGTCTCCTGCCCTGCAGGCAAATTTTTTTAACATTGAGCCACCAGAGAAGCCCAAATGTTGTCTATCTCTTTTCAAAAAATTTGTATTTTAATTGAAGGATAACTGCTTTACAGAATTTTGTTTTCTGTCAGATATCAACATGAATCAGTCATAGGTATACATATATCACCTCCCTCTTGAACCTCTCTTCCATCTCCCTCCCCATCCCATTCCTCTAGGTTGATAAGAGCCCCTGTTTGAGTTCCCTGAGGTATACATCAAATTCCCATTGGCTAGCTATTTTACATATGGTAATATAATGTAAGTTTCCATGTTATTCTTTTCATACATCTCACCCTCTCCTTCCCTCTCCACCGTCCATAAGTCTGTTAACTATGTCTGTTTCTCCATTGCTGCCTTGCACATAAATTCATTGGTATCATCTTTCTAGACTCCATATTTATGCATTAGGATCCCTTATGACTATACAGTGGAAGTGAGAAATAGATTTAAGGGACTAGATCTGATAGACAGAGTGCCTGATGAACTAGGGATGGAGGTTCATGATGTTGTCCAGGAGACAGGAATCAAGACCATCCCCAAGAAAAATAAAAGCAAAAAAGGCAAAATGGCTGTATTAGGAGACCTTACAAATAGTTGTGAAAAGAAGGGAAGTGAAAAGAAAGGAGAAAGAGAAAAGATATACTCATTTGAATGCAGAGTTCCAAAGAATAGTAAGGAGAGATAAGAAAGCCTTCCTCAGCGATCAATGCAAAGAAATGGAAAAGAACAGAAGGGGAAAGACTAGAGATCACTTCAAGAAAATTGGAGGTACCAAAGGAACATTTCATGCAAAGATGGGCTCAATAAAGGACACAAATGGTAGGGAACTAACAGAAGCAGAAGGTATTAAGAAGAGGTGGCAAGAATACACAGAAAATCTGTACAAAAAAAAGATCTTCATGACGCAGATAATCACGATGTTGTGATCACTCACTTAGAGCCAGACATCCTAGAATGTGAAGTCAAGTGGGCCTTAGGAAGCATCATTACGAACAAAGCTAGGGGAGGTGGTGGAATTCCAGTTGAGCTATTTCAAATCCTGAAAGATGATGCTGTGGAAGTGCTGCACTCAATATGCCAGCAAATTTGGAAAACTCAGCAGTGGCCACAGGACTGGAAAAGATAAGTTTTCATTCCAAGCCCAAAAAAAGGTAACGGCAAAGAATGCTCAAACTACTGCACAATTGCACTTATCTCACAACTTAAAGTAATGCTCAAAATTCTCCACGCCAAGCTTCAGCAATATGTGAATCATGAACTTCCAGATGTTCAAGCTGTTATTAGAAAAGGCAGAGGAACCAGAGATCAAATTGCCAACATCTGCTGGATCATCCAAAAAGCAAGAGAGTTCCAGGAAAAAAAAAAAAAAACAAACATCTATTTCTGCTTTATTGACTATACCAAAGCCTTTGACTGTGTGGATCACAATAAAATGTGGAAAATACTTCAAGAGATGGGAATGCGAGACCACCTGACTTGCCTTGTCAGAAACCTGTATGCAAGTCAGGACGCAACAGTTAGAACTGGACATGGAACAACAGACTGGTTCCAAATAGAAAAAGGAATACATCAAGGCTGTATATTGTCACCCTGCTTATTTAACTTCTATGCAGAGTACATCATGAGCAAATTGGGCTGAAGAAGCACAAGCTGGAATCAAGATTGCTGGGAGAAATAGCAATAACCTCAGATACGCAGATGATACCATCCTTATGGCAGAAAGTGAAGAAGAACTAAAAAGCTTCTTGATGAAAGTGAAAGAGGAGAGTGAAAAAGTTGGCTTCAAGCTCAACATTCAGAAAACGAAGATCATGTCATCCAGTCGCATCACTTCATGGCAAATAGAGGCGGAAAGAGTGGACACAGTGGGTGACTTTATTTTCCTGGTCTCCATAATCCCTGCAGATGATGAGTGCAGCCATGAAATTAAAAGACGCCTACTCCTTGGAAGGAAAGTTATGACCAACCTAGACAGCTTTTTAAAAAGCAGAGACATTACTTTGTCAACAAAGGTCCATCTACTCAAGGCTTTGATTTTTCCAGTGGTCATGTATGGATGTGAGAGTTGGACTGTGAAGAAAGCTGAGTGGTGAAGAATTGATGCTTTTGAACTGTGGTGTTGGAAAAGACTCTTGAGAGTCCCTTGGACTGCAAGAAGATCCAATCAGTCCATCCTAAATGAAATCAGCCCTGGGTGTTCATTGGAAGGACAGATTTTGAAGCTGAAAATCCAATACTTTGGCCACTTGATGCGAAGAGCTGACTCATTTGAAAAGACCCAGAAGCTGGGAGGGATTGGGGGCAGGAGAAGAAGGGGATGACAGAGGATGAGACTGTTGGATGCCATCACCAACTCAATGGACATCGGTTTAGGTGGACTCTGGGCTTTGGTGATGGACAGGGAGGCCAGGCGTGCTGCAGTTCATGGGGTCGCAAAGTTTCATAGAGGACGGATCAATCGAACTGAACTGAACTGACATGATATTTATCTTTCTCTTTCTGACTTAATTCACTCTGTAAAATAGGTCTACCTCGTTTGAAAAATAGTTCTTTATATTGTGGTGAAAGCATATCATGAGATTTATCCTTTTAAATTTTAAGTGTGAAACAAAATATCATTAACTCTAAACACAATGTTGTACAGCAGATCTCTAGAAATTGTCTTGTATAACTAGAACTGGTTGAACAGCAAAATAGAGACTTGCTTTGTTGTTTATCTCTTAAGGAAATGATATATCAACAATGACTTTATAAGTTGTTGATTTCTTTAATTTTATACATTATAATCACAGGCATTATCTCAAAGTCATTACTTGAAAGGATAGCTAAACATTCACTAATTGCAGACTTATGCTATGTCAGCCCTCTATCAGTGCCACCAACATTTTATAAGACTTTTTTAAATATAAATTTATTTATTTTAATTGGAGGCTAATTACTTTACAATATTGTGTTGGTTTTGCCGTACATCAACATGAATCCACCACGAGTGTACATGTGTTCCCCATCCTGAACCCTCCTCCCACCACCCTCCCCATACTATCCCTCTGGGTCATCCCAGTGCACCAGCCCCGAGCATCCTGCACAAGAATATTTTATTGGAGGTGGAGTAAGGGACATTGAGAAAGCAAAGACGCTGGCTAGGAATACTAATAAAACCAGGGTGAAATTAGCAGGTGAAATCAGACACGTGGGGATCTAGACGGAAAGAGCTGGGTCGGCAATGATAACCACAGATGATGAACAAAGATGCCCAGAAACATGTTTTCCCTAAGAAATCTTTTTAGATATACACTGTAGTTATAATGTATACTTGCAATTTACAATTTGTACCCTGAGTTTCTTTGTACTGTTTTAAAAAGGTAATTTGAAGACCGGGTAGAGATTGGAGCAATGCAACCACAAGCCAAGCAATGTTGACCACTACTGGTTCTCCTCTTCCTGAAAAGGAAGTGTGGCCCTGTCCACATATTTTATTTCAGCCAAGTGATACTGAGTTTGGATTTTAGCCTCCAAGACTGTGAAATAATAAATTTTTGTTGTTTCAAGCCAGCAAGTTTGTGGTAACTTGTTTCAACAGTGATGGAAAATGTTATACAAGTATCTTAATATGACCAACAACTCATCTGGCTGCTAAGTCACTTACCAAGTGAGAAAAGGAACAAAAGCTGAGTTTCTAAGGTCATGACCCTGGAACATCACCTCCTTAAATTTTGGCTGGTGGTGACAGAATAAACCAGGATCCTCTGGACATTTATTATTGCTCCTAAGGGATATTATAAACTTTTCTAAGAGTTCTGAAATCAGAATAAAAGAAACATATTCATTCTGCCCATTTTCATGGCTATTAGCTTTCAACATTTCTTATTTGATTTTATTTTCTTCCTGACAGAATCTTCTATGTACATAAATAGTTTAAAGATATGTTTCAGTTGTGGCTATCAAACAGTTTTTTTTTTTTCCTTTGAAGATAATTTTTCAAGAAAAATGGGTTAAGCTTTAAAAATTGATAGCAGAGACTAAATGAAAGATAAAAGCAAGAGGTAATGTAAGCTGATTGAAGGAAACATAATGTATTTGGAATTAGCATTGGTTGAAAATGTTACCCCGCCACTCACACCAGGAAACCAGTAGCCATGGACCCAGGGGTGATACAATTTAGAAAAGGGAGACAGTTTGTTTGGGGTAGAATGTTTGATTATTTTATTGACAGTATGACATCTCGAACCCAAATCAAAGTCACAGACACTTACAAAGGCCTATATGAATTATGCCCATTTCCACAGTACACAATTCCCTTAGTTCACTGCCCTCAACACACACACTTCTATATATATCCCAGCATTGTACAACACACAATGAGCAGGTTATTAGCATATTATACATTTCTTTTGGATTCTTATTATTTCATGATGTGTAGTGCTCATCTATTAGAAGTGGAGATGTTGCTAAGTAGTGTTGCTCAACATTAGTTGCATATTGGAGTCACCTGAGGAAATCTTAAAACTGTGTGTATGACCCAGCCCAGAGATTCTAATCTGTGCTACATTCTGGACATCAGAATTTATAAAAGTCCTCCAGATGATTTTGACACACAGATAAGGTTGCAAACCATCTGGGCACCAAAGACAAAATTTAGTCCATAGCTTCTCAAATTCTGACATATATTTGCATCACCTGAGGACCTTATGAAATTACAGATTTTGATTCATTGGTGTGAAATGAAGTTATGCATTTCTTAATGCATGCATGCTCATTTGCTCAGTTGTGTCTAACTCTTTGCAACCCCTTGGGCTGTAGCCTGCCAGGCTCCTCTGTCCATGGGATTTTCTGGACAAGAATACTAGACTGGGTTGCCATTTCCTGTTCCAGGGGATCCTCCCCACCCAGGGACCAAATGCACGTCTCCTGTGTCGGCAGGCGGATTCTTTACCACTGTGCCACCTGGGAAGTATGCGTGTATTACAAGTATCCAAATAATGCTGCTGTTAGCTGTTGAGGATATACTTTGAGTAGCAAGATCACAGGTTCTATATCTTCTAAAATGATAATTATATATTAGTGAGGCACACTGTTATTTCTGGATAAAGCTGTTTTTGGCAAGACACAACTGGACTGTAAGGAACCTGGGTGCCCCAGGCTCTACACAGCCACCCCAGGACCAAGAGAAACAATATCCCAGCTCATGTGTGACCCATTTTGCTGCATACCAGTGGCACACTGGTTATGTATATCTTTGACTTAGAACCATACATTTCATTACCAATATATGATACTTATAAACAAATACTACATTATATACATTGGAGAAAATACAAACTATACATCCATTGCCAAAGCAGATAAAGGTCATAAGCAGGTGGTTCTATCCATAAATAAGGAAATTTAGGATACTTAAGAGCTATATATAGAAAATTATAAAACACAGATGAAAGAAATCAAAGGGGACACTAACAGATGGAGAAATATACCATGTTCATGGATCAGAAGAATCAGTATAGTGAAAATGAGTATACTACCCAAAGCAATCTACAGATTCAATGCACTTCCTATCAAGCTATCAGCGGTATTTTTCACAGAGCTAGAACAAATAATTTCACAATTTGTATGGAAATACAAAAAACCTTGAATAGCCAAAACCATCTTGAGAAAGAAGAATGGAACTGGAGGAATCAACCTGCTTGACTTCAGGCTCTACTACAAAGCCACAGTAATCAGGACAGTATGGTACTGGCACAAAGACAGAAATATAGATCAATGGAACAAAATAGAAAGCCCAGAGATAAATCCACATACCTATGGACAGCTTATCTTCGACAAAGGAGGCAAGAATATCCAGTGGATTAAAGACAATCTCTTTAACAAGTGGTGCTGGGAAAACTGGTCAA
>SJXQ01010350.1:0-92539 GCA_006408695.1 Aepyceros melampus | reverse complement strand
TGGGCAGGGTTCTTGATGTACTGTTTTTGTAAACAACATGCATGAACCTTTAGTTTTGGAGTAAAAGTTGTAATGTTTAGATGGTGCTGAATTTCAGCTTAGTTTGGGAGCACTGAACATCAGAAGCAGGCAAAGAGATTGGGATCAACAGCAACACTGCATATAAAAGGACAATAGAGTTGTAAATCCACTCTATTTCAGTTTCAAAAATGACAGAGGTAGTATATTAGTACATGTTTCTTAGAAACTTATTGATCAAACAGACATTAGCAAGCTAGAATGGTTGAATAACATAGTTAATATATCCAAGATAATAGATTTATACAGAAATAGAAATGTAAAATATGCATAGAAAATTTTTGGCATTGTTAAATCTTTATAAAACATTAATAAAACTGTATAAATACTATGTGACAAAGAAATTTCAATAAATAAAAGAATACCACATAAAATAATTCGATCAAATTAGAAATCAATAGCAAATGGAAAAAGAGAAAATTGGCACATGTTTAGAAACTAAAATCATACCATTCAATATTCTTGTGTATATATTTCATAATTATAATAATTATAAATTACTACTCATAAATTATTAGTACTCATAATTTCATAATCAGAATGAATATATGAAATTGTTACATGATAAAATTTATGGCATATAGTTAGAGGTAGTATTCAGTAGAAAATTTAGAGCTTTAAAACATTTACTACAGTAAAAACAAAAGTCAAATGAACTGATTGATCTTCTATAGAAAGAATTAACAATGTATGAAAGAGTTAAGCCTGAGTAAGAAGTAAACAAGAAAATTAAAATTATGACAATAATTTTTATATGTAGTATTTATTGACCCATTTAGTCACAATAATAAAGACAGATGCCAAAATTAATGAAATTGAGTAAAAATGGTAGAAAACATTAATCAAACCAAGTTTAGCCATTTAAAATATAAATTAATTTAAATTGAATAAAATCATTTTTCTGTTGAGCTTTGTCAAATTATCAAGGAAAAGATAATTCCTACCCTACTAATTTTTTTTCAGAAAACAGATATATGCCCAATTCATAGTATAACTGGCTAGAAAAACCATTCTTCCAAACATGAAGATGATATGAAAAAGAAAATTTTAGGCCCATTGCACTTAGAAATGTAAGTGCTAAAATGTAATAAGATACTAATTAAATCTAACAATGTAACATATCATGATTAAGTAGAATTTATTCTAGGAATTCAAATGTGATTTAATAACAGAGTTTCTATGCTAATGGATTAAAGAAAAAAAATACATTAATTGAAATAAAAATGGTATAGAAACTGTATTTGATAGCATCCAATTACTGTTTATGATTTAAAAGGTCTGGACAACTAGATATAAGTGGAAAATTATATAACTCAATAAAAATCAATAAACAATACTTATTGGTGTTTAATAATACAAATTACCCACTTCCATCATTACTCTCATCACTGTATTGGAAGTGCTGACCAATGCCCCAGATAAGATAAACAAATAAGAGACATGTCAATCAGGATAGGTTAGAGTATTCTGCAAGTCCTAATAACTAAACATTTTAGTTGCTTAAAAGCCACAAGAGTTTATTTCTTGCTCATGCTAAATGTTCTTTATGGGTTGGCAGAAAGCCTGGACTCATTGACACTCAAAGAGGCAGACTGGGGGAATAGCTACCATCTTAAACATTGCTAGTCATTGTATCTGAGGGAACAGGACAACTTGGGGGAGAGTCTAGTGAAAGTGTTAGTCACTCAGTCATGTCTGACTCTTTGCAATCCTATGGACTGTGGCCCACTAGGTTCCTCTGTCCATGAAAAGGTCTGATATCCACAGTTAAATGTAAAATAGGTCCCAAATGGGACCTAATTAAAATTAAAAGCTTCTGTACAACAAAGGAAACTATAAGCAAGGTGAAAAGACAGCCTTCAGAATGGGAGAAAATAATAGCAAATGAGCAACTGACAAACAACTAATCTCAAAAATATACAAGCAACTCCTGCAGCTCAATTCCAGAAAAATAAACGACCCAATCAAAAAATGGGCCAAAAAACTAAATAGACATTTCTCCGAAGAAGACATACAGATGGCTAACAAACACATGAAAAGATGCTCAACATCACTCATTACCAGAGAAATGCAAATCAAATGCACAATGAGGTACCATTTCACGCCAGTCAGAATGGCTGCGATCCAAAAGTCTACAAGCAATAAATGCTGGAGAGGGTGTGGAGAAAAGGGAACCCTCTTACACTGTTGGTGGGAATGCAAATTAGTACAGCCACTATGGAGAACAGTGTGGAGATTCCTTAAAAAACTGGAAATAGAACTGCCTTATGACCCAGTAATCCCACTGCTGGACATACACACCGAGGAAACCAGAATTGAAAGAAACACGTGTACCCCAGTGTTCATCACAGCACTGTTTATAATAGCCAGGACATGGAAGCAACCTAGATGTCCATCAGCAGATGAATGGATAAGAAAGCTGTGGTACATATACACAATGGAGTATTACTCACCTATTAAAAAGAATACATTTGAATCAGTTCTAATGAGGTGGATGACACTGGAGCCAATTATACAGAGTGAAGTAAGCCAGGAAGAAAAACACCAATACTGTATACTAACGAATATATATGTAATTTAGAAAGATGGTAACAATAACCCTGTATGCAAGACAGCAAAAGAGACACAGATGTATAGCATGGTCTTTTGGACTCTGAGGGAGAGGGAGAGGGTGGGATGAGTTGGGAGAATGGCATTGAAACATGTATAATATCATGTAAGAAATGAATCACCAGTCTAGGTTCAATTCAGGGTGCAGGATGCTTGGGGCTGGTGCACTGGGATGACCCGAAGGGATGGTGTTGGGGGAGAGGTGGGAAGGGGGTTCGGGATTGGGAACACGTATACACCCATGGCAGATTCATGTTGATGTGTGGCAAAACCAATACAATATTGTAAAGTAAAGAATATAATAAATAAATAAATAAATAAAAGAAAAAAAAAAGAAACAGATCAATCACTCCAGAAGTCAAGAGAAGCTATTTCCCAGGTAATAGGAGAAATAGACAAAGAAATCTCTCAAAGTTAATCCTTAGTGGCTCACTTATGCTGTGTCATCTCTCCAGAACCTTCTTCTTGCTTTTTCAATTTGTGTGGTGGCTTTAAAATGCATCCACAAATTCTTTCGTATTCCTCTCTGCAAGAGCTGGAGCTTCATTCCCCTCTCTTGAATATGGGCTAAATTTACTGATTGCTGTCTAAGAAATAGAATATGGCAGAATTGATGCACTGCAACTAGGCCATAAAAGGCACTGAGGATCCTCCTTGTTCTTTCTCTTGGACCACTTGCTCTGAGGAAAGCAGGCTGTTATGCTTTAAGGACTTTCAAGAATCCCATGAGGAAAGGGGACTTCTCAGATGGCCCAGTGGTAAAGAATCTGCCTGGTAATACAGGAGATGCTAGAGACGTGAGTTTAATCCCTGGATCAGGAAAATCCCTCAGAGTAGAAAACGGCAGCCCAATCCAGTGTTCTTGCTTGGAAAATTCCATGGGCAGAGGCATCGTGGGCTACTGTCCATGGGGTTACAAACAGTTGGACATGACTGAGTAGCTAAGCGCGCACACACACACACACACACACACACAATGCTGATGTGTGGCAAAACCAATACAATATTGTAAAGTAAAAAATAATAATAAATAAAAAAATAATTAAAAGAATAAAAGGCAGTTCTGTAAATTTAACAAACAATATGAGATACGCATCTTATTGTTCCCATTCTCCTCTGATCCCCAGACTGGCACTGATTCCCAGACTGGCATTTCAATATAACTGAATTAAGATTGAAAGACATTACAAAAATAAATATTGAGATTTAACTTAAAAAAAAAGTGATGTGTTACCTGTCTCAGAACTCAGTTGGCCAGAAATAGTCATATGGTTCCACTCAATAAGGTCCAAAGAGGTAACATATGGAAATATTGGTGGATATTACTAATAACTACCACAGAAGGATATTAATTGAAAAAGAAGACACTTTTTTTGTAGATTTAAGAGTGTTTACATAAAAGAAATACAAAAAAATTGAGAGTCCAATTATCATAACTAATAAGATCTTGTAGCAACGTTGCTGAAAATACGTGATCAGTTTACAAAAGCAAATAGTAGTGCTAAACATCACCTATATGTCCATTGCCTTTCCTCCACTAACTGTGGGTGAATATTTATCTTTCATGGCCACTTGAGAGTCAGATTCTAATTTCTCTCACCTATTCAAACAGATTACAGCTCTCTATTTTTATTCATTCTGGAATATTTCCAGAACTCAAGCATTCTACAAGTTCTTGCAAATCTTAAAATAATCAGCAAAGTTCTCAAACATTCTACGAATACTCACATCTTAAGAATAATCCAGTTAGTTGATTGCACATCCACCTCTAACTCCCATCCCACTTTATTACAGTTAAGAGTAAAACTTGAAAGAGCTGTCTGTTCTTGCTATCGCCAATTACTCTTCTTTCTTTTTATCCTGAATCCATCTTTTACCATTCTTTCCATGATGGTTAATGGCTTCTGTGTGGCTAATTCAGTAGTTACTTCTCAGGTCTTTACTAATTTGACCTGTCACTGGTATTGATAAAATGAATTACTTCCTCCTCTAAACCTCTGTTCACTTGGCTTCTACAAAATAGTAACCTTGTAAGTTTATTCCTCTGTCACTTGGCACTCTTCATAATCTTTGTTCGTTTTCTCTGCATCTCTGGAGATACAGTTGTGGCAGTATACCAGGATCAGTCCTTGGACTTCTTTTTTTCCCCTTTTCTCTGTTCCTTGGTGATTTACTATATAGTCTTATAAGTTATATGGTAATGTTACTCAAATTTATATCTTAGAGCCATATCTTGCCTTTGAACGCCAGACTCACATATACAGCTGTCTATTCCAGTCTCACTTGAGTGTTTAATGACATCTAAAATGACCTTTTAGATCCCTTTTAAAAAAGACATCTAAAAGATGAAGGGAATTTTTCTCCCTTACTTTGTTCTTTAAGTAGTCTTCCATTCAGTAAATGGAAACTTGATTCTGTAAGTCATTCAGGATAAAAACTTTGAGATCATCAATGATCCTTCTTTCTCTCCCATATTCCAACTGACGAGCTGTCAATGAATCCAGAATCTGACCCCTTCTTTCCTCTTCCTTTGCTACTAAATCATCCAGATCACCATCATCTCTTATTTACCCTGTTGGAATCATCCCTAACTGGCCTTTCTTTTCCTATTCTTGCCCCACTTACAGCTTAATTTCAACACAGTGTCCAAAGTAAATCGGACATGTGGATCAGTCATGGTTCTCCCATGTCCCAGCCCACTCAAAGGCAGAGCAGGGCGGGCAGGGCAGGGCAGTGTGTAGGAGCAGAGACTCTGGAATTAGACTGTTGGGTTGGAATCCCTGTTCTGTCACTCACCTGCTGCATGACCTCAGGCAAGTTCCTTAAGCTATAAATGTATGTGCGTGGTTTCTTCGCCTGTAAAGTAAGGAATAATAGTAATAACTATCTCACAGTGTTGTTGAGGGGATTCAGTTCTGTTCAGTCGCTCAGTTGTGTACAACTCTATGCAACCCCATGGACTGCAGCACGCCAGGCTTCCCTTTCCATACCAACTCCTAGAGCCTACTCAGACTCATGTCCATCATGTTGGTGATGCCATCCAACCATCCCATCCTCTGTTGTCCCCTCCTCCTCCCACCTTCGATCTTTCCCAGCATCAGGGTCTTTTCAAATAAATCAGTTCTTCACATTAGGTGGCCAAAGTATTGGAGTTTCAGCATCAGTCTTTCCAATGAATATTCATTTATTTCACTGATTTCCTTTAGGATGGACTGGTTGGATCTCTGTGCAGTCCAAGGGACTCTCAAGAGTCTTCTCCAACACCACAGTTCAACAGCATCAATTCTTCGGTGCTCAGCTTTATAGTCCAACTCTCACATCTATACATGACTAGAAAAACCATAGCTTTGACTAGATGGACCTTTTTTGGTAAAGTAATGTCTCTGCTTTTTAGTATGTTTAGGGGATTAGATAAATTAAAATGTTTAAAACCCTTGGAATATTGCCTGGCAAATAATACAGGATATGTGTTAGCTGTTACTGCTGTTTTAATAAATACTTATATTGACTTTTAAGACTTTATACCATCTACTCATCCTAAGATAAGCTCTGTGGTAATCAGAAACTTTTGTCTGTTTCCCCAGTACACAAAATGATGTCTGTTTAATAAAAGGTGCTCAATAAATATTTGCTAAGTGAATTAATGGATGATAGAAGAAATGAATTCAAAAGGGCCAGTTCAATATAATGGAGATCCCAGGATCTAGTCCTTATTCAATGCTATAAATTGCACCATGAATCACAGGAAACAGAAGGACTTTTTAATTAATATTGTTGAAGGCATTGGCTTTTTATGTAGAAAAAATGAACATTGGTATTTTTAAAACCTACACTACATAGAAACCTAAATTTGAAAACTGTGATTTTTTTAGATAAACCCCTAAATCACAAACCCTAACAATCAAAAGTGGGTTGGGAAAAAGTAGCAAAAGTAAGAAAACAATGATTAAAGCATAGATAAATAGAGAATAGGAAACAGTAGGAAAAAAATAGCAGCGAAACCAAGAGCTGTTCTGTGAAAAGATCAGCAAAACTGACATTGAGTAAAGTCACTGAAGAATCTTGGGGCAGGAGACATAAGAAGGAAAATTGAATATTATGTTGGTGTTAGTTGCTCGGTTGTGTCTGACTCTTTATGACCCTGGTCTGTAGCCCACCAGACTCCTCTATTCATGGAATTCTCCAGGCAAGAATATTGGAATAGGTAGCCATTCCCTTCTCCAGAGGATCTTCCTGACCCAGGGATTGAACCTGGGTCTCCTGCATTGCAGCAGATTTCTGTCTGAGCTACTGAATAGGACTGGGGTTATTATAATTTGAACAATAAAAGAAAAATGACTTTTTATACCCAAACTGATGAGGGAATACTTGTTACTGATCTTGTGAGTCATTTTATATAAATAGAATCATAATATGCATACTGTTTTATAATTTACTTTTTTTTCTTTGACAATATGTTGTGAACATATTTCCATGAAGTAAATATATAAATGTGAAAACATTAAGGCTCTCAGAAAAAAAGTAGGTTGGATTGACTACATTTAAATTTAAGAGTTTTGTTTGTCAGTGAAGGACATTGAAGATAGGAGACAACTGACAAATTGGGAGCTGAGAACCATAATCAGAACACTGGAAACCAAGGGATTATTATCTAGAACATAATAGAAATATCTGACTATCTTTGGATCTGCAGTTAAAATAGAAAATAATTCACAAACAAGGAAATTGGAATGTCTTATAAGAGATTCTTACCCTCATTAATAATCAGAGAAATATGTTTAAAATCATATAATCCTTTATACTTTTCAGATTGGTGATATAATACTGATACCATCATTAAAACTCCTCAGATTGGTAATTAGACATTAGGATACTAGCAAACACTGATGGTGGTAATGAAATGGGAACCCTCATTCCGCTAGAGAAAGTATTCAGTTCGGTTCAGTTGCTCAGTTGTGTCTGACTCTTTGAGACCCCATGGACTGCAGCATGGGGTCCATGGAAAAAGTATAAATTGGTTGAAACCTTGAAGGAGAGAAATTTGAAAATAGCTCATAAAATAACATATGTGTATCCTCTAAAACTCCCACAACCCTGTTCTTGGTTATAGATTTCTCTTCAACATGTCTAAGGACATGGCCTGTGTCAATCACTATTTGTGGTGGTGGAAACAGGAGGAAACTGTCACTGGGGAAATAATAGGTAAAATGAGGCTGATGCACACAGACATCTGTTTTGTAGCATTTAGGAGCAATAATTAAGTAGTTATCGATCGATCTATCTATATATACATATATATTATATATTTAACTGTGTTATAGTTGTTTTTATATATCTATGTATTTTGAAAGCATATTATTGAGTGGAAAATAACAGAACCATATTCAATGCAATTTATTTAAAGTAAAACCATATATTCACATGAAATAATCCCTGTTATCTTATAAAAAGATATATGTATCCAAGGTAACATGTTAGAGACGTGAAGACCAGAGGGAGAAGGAATGTGGTGAAGGTGGAATTCCCAAGTTGAGAAAGCCCTTTGGAGATCTATGGTGATGGCAGGGTGTATACACCTACTATGGAGGAATGAAGGGCAAAAATGAAGATCATCTCATGGCAATAATTCTCCTGAGTCTTCTTCAGTGATTTTGCACCTGACTACTTCTGTGTGTGTGTGTGTGTGTGTGTGTGTGTGTGTGTGTGTGGAGTGACGCCTCCAACACTAGACCAGGCTGCAAGGCCAGTGCTGTATCTGATGTGCTTAATATGGCTGGAGACGTGAAGACCATTGAGAAGACCTCTGCCCATCAGTGCAAATAACACACCTGGATCCTCCAAATGCCTTAGTCTGGAATTCCTCCAGAAATGAGGATAAGAAGTACAGATTCACAAGAAATCACATTTCGGGCCAGAAAAGAAATTGAAAGCATAAGGAAAAAAGACCTCTACCTTTTCATGTATGTAATTAAAAAGGGTAACAATTTCAAATCTTTGCAATGTTCAGTATCTAAAAACACCACCACCATGTCTTAGATTTTTCACATCAGACATAACCACAGTTTTGGACTTTGTCATTCTTAAGATATAGCCACTATTGCTTAAGTTCTTACTGTGCTCTGGGATACACAAGCTAAAAGCCATCCCTTCTGCCCATATTTCAATAAAATCAATGTAAACAGCTCATAAATTGCCTAGAATACCTGTCAGCACACATCTCTGCCAGTTTGACCTGTGATTGGGCTTGTGCTTGAAAATTTAAGTCCCTAGTATTATAGGCAACTCCCAAATACTAAATCGATTTTATTTCAAAATTTATTTTATGACCTTATTGTTTGGAAACGAGATTGTCTTATCAGATAAAAGGATTGTTATAAATGTTGTAACCCACTTTCCTGGGCACTGGGCCTGCTCTGAGCAGAATTCTGAAAATATGAATCTTGGCAGTTCCCCTGCAATAGTCACAGGTGACGCTTCACGTGCCTGGCACACCCATCCATGCACACACCTACCCAAGGGGAAATCACACTGATGCTTCAGCTCAAGAGCAGTTCTGGAGGAATTGCAGGTGAAGAAATGGGATGTACTGTTTTTCTAAATCCCTGGATCTCAATCCTGCTTTTCAAAAGAGGAGATCAGAATCCTGGCAGGTGGGTGTTAGGTGCAGAAGCTGCCCAGGTGACTCTGGGTCCCACCATGTTGCCAACCAGCACCAGTCATTCCAACACTGTGCTCTTTCCTCCATGCCTGTGGTGTCCACCAGGGCTGCAGGAGCAGCAGGCAGCTCAGGAGGCCTCTGGCCTGAAACCCAACGTGCAGGGGAATTTAAGACCTCATCCCTACTGGCTGTGGAATCTGGATGTGTCCAGAATGACAAAGTCTTATCCACAACTTTACCCTCACTTTATTGTCTAGTATAACACTGAGGTTCTCAGAACACTACACCTTCTCTGGTTTTAGAAACAGGTGATCAGGATGTGACTTTTGTTTCCTTTTTCTTACTTTTTTATTGGGATATAATTGTTTCACAATGTTGTAAAATATATATATCCCCTTCCTCTTAAACTACCTCCCTCCACTCTGCTTTCCCACCCCTCTAGGTTATCACTGCAGGTTCCCACTAGAAATCTATTTTATGCACGGTATTGTATTTATGCCAATCCTAATCTCCTAGTTCATCCCATACTCCTCTTCCCATTGCCACCATGTCCACAAGTCCATTCTCGACATCTTCTCTATTCCTACCCTGCAAGTAGGTTGTCTGTACCATTTCTCTAGATCCCACATGTATGTGTTAATGTATCATATTTGTTTTTCTCTCTCTGAGTTACTTTGTGTGACAAACTCTAGGTCCGTCATAGAGTCTGACGAGCAGAAAGAGAAGAGTCAGATCACATTGTCTGAAATGAGAGGGAAGGGGTCAAATTCTGATATGGGCTCCCAGTGGACAGCCAGGTCACCATTTGTGCATTCATTCATGCAGTCTGTCAACAAGCAGTGAGATAAACAAAAAGTGCTCTGGCCAAACACTTCTCTAGGTTCTGGCAATATGGAAGGGAGCAAAGCAGATTCAAGTCTGCTTATAAGCAGGTAAAATAGGTAAAATATACATCAGGCAGCACTAAGTAATAAACAGAAAAATAATAAAGGGCCCCAGGAATTTCCCATGTCGGGGGGAGTGATAAAGAAGGCCTTGCGAGAGGGTGACATTTGTGTAAAGACTTAAAAGGGTGAAAGTGAGCCAAGTTGCAAAGGCAGGTAGCATGTCTGGTATAGGGGAGGGATGTCAAGGGACCTGGAGTGGCCTGAGTGGGAGCGAGTGAGGAAGAATCTGAATAGAAATTATGAAAAAGGAGGTTTATTTGATTCTGGAAAAAAAAAAAACCTGCCGTGACAGCGAAAGGACACGATTCCGTTTCTATTGAGGCTATCTTGAGTTCTGGAGCTTTTGCAGCAAGACTGAGATGGTCTGCATCCCTATTTCCCCATCCCCTGAAAAGGCACGGTGTTAGTTTTTACCACGACTTAAACTTTTTTCCTCCAACACCCTCATATCCCCAAATGTTTTCTTCTCTTCACATTGGACAATATTCCTTACTCCATGAAGATGAAAACAGCTATGTTAGAAGAAACCAGTAAAATAGAGTTCTCACTGATGAGCTTGTCAGTAAGAATAAATCTCTAATTGATGTGCCATCCAGCCCCAGGAGGAGCAGGGGCCCTGACCCATTGCCTTCACCTGTAAGTCGTTTCTGAATCAGGGGCTGTAGCTGGTGCGTCAGTGAATTTTCCTGTTGTTTACTCTGGAACCCCCAGGCTCATCAGGAACCCTGCTTGATATCTTTTGGAAGTGATGGCATGCATTTTATGGTGGGAAGGGGCAAAGATGACAGGCTTTGGACCAAAAAGGAAGCTCACCTGTCAGTTGGCATTTGCAGTTTGCTGCCTGCTGTACTTGCCAAGCTAAAGGCAGGGCCTAGGGGGATTCAGGCGCCCAGGCGCCTTCTGAGAGCAGACTTCCCAGAAGAAATGCCCGGGACCTTTGCTGTTACGGTGGTGAGTCAGGGAGCAGGAGGTGGGGGGCACAGCTGGGGTGAAAGCAGAGGATAAATTAGTCCAGGAAACAGCAGGCCAAGGTTTCCAGAGGAGCTGCTACTGCTACCTACAGCTCTGAAGTGAAAGAAGGCCAACCAGAGTCAGATGGCTCAAAGGGACCCAGAAGTGAGAGAAGAATCATTCTCAGGAGCCTCAGCACCAAAATAGTTGCATTCAGGATGACCCAACCCAGATTTAGAGTCAGCCAGGTCACACCTATACCCGACACACACACTCTCTCTCTCTCTCTTACTCTCTTCTATTATCTATCAGTTGTCTATCTGTCTGTCTGTCTACCTACCTACCTATCTATCAAGCTATGAAAAAGCATAGTCAAACCTACATTGTCAAACCTAGAATGAGGAGAAATCGGTCAAATCCTGAAATCTGTTCTTTTGGCATCTAGAGTGAAATTAAGAGATTCATTATTATGTCAACAAATATTTATTAAGTGACTAATGCATGTCAGTAAACACACACACAAAGATATATCACTTTTCAGTATGATATCAGTGGAACACACACCATTTATAAAGACTCAAAGTCAAGAATCTGCCTGCAGTGTGGGAGACCTGGGTTTGATCCCTGAGTTGGGAAGATCCCCTGGAGAAGGGAAAGGCTACTCCAGTGTTCTGGCCTGGAGAATTTCATGGACTGAATAGTCCATGGGCTCTCAAAGAGTCAGACACGACTGACCGACTTTCACTCACTCAAGGTCATTTCTGAGCCTCACGTGAAGAGCTGTTTTCCTAAATTGGATTTTAAACTCAAGGCTTTAGTCAGGTTAAGCAGAGGGCTGGAGGGACACTGCACCTAGGAATGAAGAAATTTCAGAGCCTTATCTCCTGGGGGTGTTGCGAATTATTAGCAGGAAACACACTTGGGGTTTGTGATCTAAGATAATTTGGGGAAGATATACAAAGTGTATGGAAGGACTTTTGATAATGAGAGGAAAAAATATGTTGGAGGACCATGAATAAACATGCTAAATAGTTGTTTTCATTATAGTAAAGGACTGTTATGCATAAAAACTAGATTATTCACAATACTTAATAACAAATTTGAGGTAAGAAACTTGGTTTAATTGATTTCCTTAATATTCTCCCCTCCAACATACTCCTCATCCAGAATTCCATACTTTGAATAGAATCTCTGAATTTAACCTAAAAATCCAGTGAAAGTGAGGGAGGGGACAGGTGTGCAGGCTGGAAAGCTGGTGACCCTCATGTGCTGTGGCAGAGTGGGCATAACTTCCTTGTGATACCTTGGAAAACTGACCACTCTGGCTAAGCCTGCAGCTTTAGGGAAAAGGAAAACATTCAGAATTCTGGTGTGTGTTCTTGTTGGTCATTTCAGCGAAGACCTGCCAGAGCAATGCACTGAGGCCAGAGCACAGCACGGGGAGAACAGAGCTTGGGGAAGAAAGAGGTGCTCTTCCTGCAGATTAAATCAGTGACAGAGTTAAGTCAGGTGAGGTGCAGCAGAGCTCCACACCTCAAAGGAAACAGTTAACAGGTGGCTCTGAAGAGCAGAACTGGCATCCCTAACCTCTTGTTATAATCTCTGGAAGGCCAGATGAGACAAGCTTGCAGCAGACATTAGATTTAGGAAGCTTCCTTTTCTATCAAGCCTCATTTTTCACATAGCCTTTGGATGCTTAGTCGTTATGGCCTCTGGGTACCCACATGAAAAGCCAAAGAGTCAGAGAACAGGCAGATCTGAGTCTAGCAAATCAAAGGGCAGCGCTCTCTCTCGTGGCTCAGCAGGTAAAAGCGTCTACCTACAATGCAAGAGACCTGGATTCGATACCTGGGTCGGGAAGATTCCCTTGGAGAAGGAAATGGCAACCGACTCCAGGACTCTTGCCTTGAAAATCCTATGGACGGAGGAGCCGGGTAGGCTGCAGTCCATGGGGTCATAAAGAATCTGACACGACTGAGTGACTTCACTTTCACTTTCACTCCTAATACATTGTGAAGATACAGGTGGCTATGAGAAGGGGATTTAATCCATTTTGAAATTCAGGAATGTTCTGGTGCTCCGTCCTTTTTCCGTGTTTAACTTCTTGATGAATCAATGCTTGAACTGAAACCTGAAAGACAAGTTATTAATAGAAATTAGCCGAGGGAAAAACACACTGCAAAGAGGGGCACACCTAAGACCACAGACCTGCTCCAGCGTATTGGATTTTATTGTTGGCTCTGGTTCTGACGCTGGCCGTGGTACAGGGCATCACCCTAGCGTTGAGAGTGCTTCCCCTCCTGGAAGACTGGAAACGGCATAAGAATTTCAGATAATTATGACCACTGGCCAAGATCATAATTTTTATCACTTCACTATCATCATCTGTCAAATGGAATAGTAATAACTACCTTATGATATTTAAGGGAAATTACATGAAGGGTGCAGAAAGATGGAAGGTTCATAGCAGCTGCTCAGTAAGTGTTGGCATCTTTTTTTTTTTTTTTTGCTGTTCTCGGTCTTGGTTGTTGCGAGAGCTTTCTTTATTTTCAGCAAGTGGGGGCTACTCTCTAGCTGTGATGTGCAGGCTTCTCATTGTGGTGGCTTCCTTGTTGCAGAGCACAGGTTATAGGCACACAGGCTTCAGTAGTTGTGACATATGGGCTTAGTTGCCACGCACCATGTGGGATCTTCCCAGACCAAGGAGCGAACCAATGTCCCCTGATATCTTTATAATATCACCCATCCCTACCCATTTTTAACAGCCAAGGTGAACCTTACTGCTTTCATAAATCCTTCCTTCTCTGATAATTCCAACCCCTTCCCCCCTACCCCTTCTTTAAACTCCTGTATTCCCTTATCTTATTGTCAACAAATTTCATTTTTCTTCATACTTTTTCTTTGTCATTAAAAAAAGCTGATAGAAGTTTGAGATGTACAACATAATGATTCAGTGTTCTTATACTCCATTTAAAGTTATTGTCAAATAATGGCTTTATTCCCTGTGCTGTGTAGCTTTTTAACATTAGCCTTTATTCACCAACATGATTGTAACCCTCTAAGAAAAACTTGTCATAAACTCCAGGGTACCTAGAAAGTTAATGAGCACAGAGTGGGTGACTTATAAATTTTCAGGGCTAGAAAGACCCATAATAGTATGGTTGTTGGATTACCATAAATGCTGAACTTCATGGTTCTCATATAGGTCTCAACCAGAGTACCTGAAAAGTGGACCAGAAACACACTCAAAGAATGCATTCCCACAGGAAATATTTTGGTATGCACACGTATGCATGTCTGCTCAGTTGCTAAGTTGCATCTGACTCTTTGTGACCTCGTGGACTGTAGCTTGCTAGGACCCTCTGTCCCTGGGATTTTCCAGGCAAAAAATATTGGAGTGGTTTGCTATTTCCTCCTCCAGGGCATCTTCCCAACCCGCAGATGGAACCTGCATCTCTTGCGTTGCCAGGCAGATTCTTTACACTGAGCCAGGGAAGCCCCACGAACACGTATGTGCTCGTGTTCATGCTGAGTCACTTCAGTCGTGTCTGACTCTTCGGGGCCCTGTGGACTGTAGTCCTCCAGGCTCCTCTGTCCATGGGATTCTCCAGGCAAGAATACTGGAGTGGGTGCCATTTCCTCCTCCAGGGCATCTTCCCGACCCTGGGATGGAACCCGCATCTCTTACGTCTCTTGCATTGCCAGGCAGGTTCTTTGCCACTAGCGCCACCTGGGAAGTCCTGTGAACATGTACACATAGATGCTAAATGCTGCAGACATTGAATAAATTTGGGTGGAGAGGAAGACTAATGCTATCTATTCAAACATGGCTCTCAGGTAACAGTGGACTCCGCTACGCTGAGGGAGTCTGCTTACCTCATTTGCCCCTCTGGGAATGAGAACCCGGCTGCCATGATCAGGGGGGTTAGTTCATTTCAGGTGACATCTCAATAACACCCCAAATGGTGGTTTACTTGGTACCTTATAAAGACAGCAAGGATTAGTTGAGAAGAACTGAATCTAAACTTAGAAAGAAACTGTATTGAATAAATAAATGAATATAACAAGTACTCTAGCACATGCCTGTTCTCAGGATGGCTTCTAGGAACTGGTAAAACCCTTAATAGCTGTGGCTAAGGGTGGTGTTTCTATTCTGATTGTTGCTTGGGCCCTCAGACATAATCTGTTTTTGCGTCGTTCACTACTTCAGGGTATTGTATTTGGATCCAGGTGTGTTTGTGTTTGCATTCTGGACTGCCTTTTACTAGAAATTTAGTTTTGAGCAAGTTTATCCACCATTTTTGAATTGTTGTTTCTTTCAGTCAGAAGTGGGAGAAATAAATTTACCTTATGGGATGATTGTGGGAATTGGTGATAAGAAATACACAGCTTACCGTGATGTGTGTGATACAAAGATCATGTTTATGCAAAGATCTCATGAATGATGCTGTTGTTTATTATCACTGTGGTTGTTCCTTTCTTCTTCATCCTTTTCTGTGGCCCACCTACTCTCTGGTAGATCAGTCAGGTCCTGGTAGACAGGAAAGTAGCCTGCCTAAAGGGAAATCACAGCTTGATTTACTCACATTTCCATCTCTTAATCACAGAGTCATCATCAGCCCTATTTCCCCATCTTGGCTCTTGTATCTCTTTCCATTAACTACCGTGATGTTGACACTAGAGGAAGACCAATATTTTCTTTTAAATGTGTTCCCTACTGCAATCAGGTAATTATTTCTCTCTGCTTTCTGCTTTCTGGTAGTAGTTGTGTGAGAGGGAATTTTATAGAACACTGTAGGACAAGAAAGGGAAAAAAATCAGGGCTGCATGCTACCTCAAGATTTCTCCCATTAATCAAAAACTGACTTATTATTTATTTCAGTATCACACTGCCTTTTATACCTGTCAGCTGAACCTCCTGGGATTTTGTGGTTTAAACATTTCATTTTCTTATAAGTCAGAGATACAGTGAAGTATAACAACAACAAAAACAGTAACTTACACAGATGAACACCATACCGAAATAGCAAATGCAGTATGGTTCCAGAAAGTACAATCTCCAGTTTTCAATTCACATGAAAGGTGATTGTTTGGCTTGTGGACACAGTAAGGGAAGGAAAGGGTGGGACGAATTGAGAGAGTAGCTTTGGAACTTATACATTGTATTACCATATGTAAAATAGAGCCAGTGGGAATTTGCTGTGTGACTCAGGGAACTCAAACCAGGGCTCCATGACAACCTAGAGGGGTAGAATGGGGAGGGAATTGGGAGAGGGGTTCAAGAGGGAGGGAACAAATCTCTATCTATGGCTGGTTCATGTTGATGTATGGCAGAAACCAATACAACATTGTAAATCAATTATCCTCCAATTAAAAATAAATTTATAAAAAGTGACTGTTTCCTTATAAGCATCTTTAAATATAAATGGCTCTCTCCCAATATATTGAATTCCTGATATTTTAATAGTTTATTCCAAAAGATTCTGCTCATATATAATTTTAATAGACCAATGGAGACTTTTAGGTAAAATACTCTATTGTATTCAATCTCATTTAGTAAATAAATATGTATTGAAACCCTACTAAATTCAGAGGGACTAGCCTAAACCCCTACAGGGCTCCAAAGATTTCCTGTTCATAAACAACTTATTTGCTCCCTTCTCTACATGAAATAAGTCTATTTTACATATAAATAGAAGTTTCTTTTAATTATGGCACATCCAAATTGCAATCATAGCTCTTTTTACTTTATATAGCATGTATTTCCCAGGGTGAATAAAATACTTCATAAATCAGAGTAGAAGGATATACTCAATTATGCAAGATGCTACTTTTCCCAAAATGCAAGCAGTTGAATTTAAATATTTTACTTCAATTTGTACATTTATTAAATAAGTATATTTTAGCACCTACTATGTGAAGAAAGCTGAGCACCGAAGAATTGATACTTTTGAACTGTGGTGTTGGAGAAGACTCTTGAGAGTCCCTTGGACTGCAAGGAGATCCAACCAGTCCATTCTAAAGGAGATCAGCCCTGGGATTTCTTTGGAAGGAATGATGCTAAAGCTGAAACTCCAGTACTTTGGCCACCTCATGGGAAGAGTTGACTCCTTGGAAGACTCTGATGCTGGGAGGGATTAGGGGCAGGAGGAAAAGGAGGATGAGATGGCTGGATGGCATCACTGACTCGCTGGACATGAGTCTGAGTGAACTCTGAGTTGGTGATGGACAGGGAGGCCTGGCATGCTGCGATTCATGGGGTTGCAGAGTCGGACATGACGGAGCGACTGAACTGAACTGATGTGCCAGACACTTTGATAGTATCTGGATTATGAATAAAACAAAATCCTTAGTCTCTAAGGACTCAAAATCTGTTAAACATACAAATCACAGTTGGCTTAGACAGTAAAGAATCTTCCTGTAATGCAGGAGACCTTGGTTTGATCCCTGCATCAGGAAGATACCCTGGAGAAGGGATTGGCTACCTATTCCAGTATTCTTGCCTTGAGAATTCAATGAACAGAGGAGCCTGATGGGCTACAGTCCATGGGGCCACAAAAAGTCGGCCATGGTTGAGAGACTAACACTTCCATATGGTAGACACAGTAACAAAGGTGTGTTTAAGGTGTGGAGGAGGCTACTGCTGATACAGAAGAGCCAGTTGGGGAGGGATCTCTTCATTTCCCGCTGCATCTTTCCAAACTACCTATTCCTCTCTGGGTGTTCCCAGTGAGTGAAGCCAAAAATCTAGGCGTCATCTATGAATCAGTCCTTTCCTTGATCTCCCACATTTAGTCCACCAGATGGTCCAACCAAAACTTCCCCTAAGCTGTATTTTTAAATCTGCCAAGATTTCTCTCTCCCGACTGTTTTATCTCTCAAATGTAAGCTCCCATCCAATTTCCTCTGGTTCTCTGCAATAGCCAGTTTCCCTGGACTCCCTGCTTCCATTTTTGCCATCTTACAAAGCATTCTTTACACATATAAATCAAATGATGTCATTCTATTGCCTAACGTTCTCAGTGGCTTCATGTCACACTTAAAATTCAACGCAACATCAGACCTTGGCCTGCAAGACCCAACATGATTTGTCCCAAGCCTTCTTTTCCTTCTTCATCTCCTTTCCTTTCCCACTCAGTTCCACTTAGTAATAGCCATGAAATTTACAATTAGCACACCATCTTGATTGCTACAAGATATATTAATTACTGTATTATTTTCATATATTAATGTAGCTGTGTACATCAACCTTCTTTTTGTTTTTTAATACACTGAGCTTGCTCTCACGTTCAACTTTCTGAATGAAACTCTCTTCCCCAGATATTCCCATGGAGGGATCCTTGTTTGTTTGTTTGTTTGTTTTTGCAGATCTTAGCTCAGAAGTTACCTCCTCACTCTCTTTCAACTCACTCTTTTCAATTCTCTGCAACACTTTCTTTTATCTCAAATTATCTTAGTCTATCATTTCTTTATCTTTTCTTCCCAATCCCTCCTTACCCTTGTCTTTTACATATACACTCAAATATGATTCACAAGATCAAGGACCACTATCCACCCAGTGCTTAGCATTAGATATTTGTTGAATGAATAAATGAATGATTTCATAGGGAAGATGACATTAGAATTAGGTAAGATTTTGTTACCTAAAGGAAACCAATCCTGAATATTCATTGGAAGAACTGATGTTGAAGCTGAAGCTCTAATACTTAGGCCACCTGTGTGAAGAACTGACTCATTGGAAAAGACCCTGATGCTGGGAAAGATTGAGGGTAGGAGGAGAGGGGACAACAGAAGATGAAATGGTTGGATGGCATCTCTGACTCTATGGACATGAGTTTGAACAAGCTCCGGGAGTTGAGTGATGGACAGAGAAGAAGCCTGGCATGCTGCAGTCCATGAGGTTGCAAAGAGTTGGACATGACAGTGAGTGAACGGAACTGAAGATTTTGCTAGACCAGAAGGTGGAGTATTCGAACACTATGAACTGTTGTTTGTTCCCAAATTGCCTCATGAGAGAGAAATGAAAAGATAAGGAACTGGCAATACCATGGCTAATATTCCAATTGGGAATGATTTCCTGATCACTAGGCCTAGTATTGATTGAAATATGCTTCACTCTTAGCCAGACTAAGAGTGCTAACACTTGGAACATGTTTCCATTTTTAAAAAATTTGGGGTGTTAGAACTGGAGTTTATACTCAGGAGTTATCACATGGTTTATATCTTTCCAATTATACAATCACTCTCTGGTATGTTTTTTAAAGTGAAATTGTAATTTAAATACTTTTGTGGGGGTTGTGTGTGTGTATGTGTGTTTGTGGTTGAGAAAAGGGATTATGAGCATTCACTGGCAAATCTGGTATCTATGGAACATACCCAATGACAAGATCACAAATTGTTTGCAAGAGTCTCAGAAATAAAATCTCATTTAATTTTCTGTCACTAAAGCTTTTAATTTAGGGAGACTTGAGCTAACAGTGAAAAGAATCTGAAAAAAACAAAACAAAACAAAACAAAAATACCATTTTTATTACATTTTCAGGGGGCCATTCCTGTTCTTAATTGAATCTGTCAAGTTTTCTTATGATTTGTGGGGCTTTTGGAAATAAATCAGTTTCTATCTACTCATTGTCTTTTTAGGGAGTTTACCAGTTTCCCAGGAATTGTGAGAATTTGTCAGGTAATTATGGAATCTGATCTCTCCCAAGTCCAAAGTGTTGACCTCTCTAGAAATCACAAATTAGAATGTGGACAACTTAATGAAGAGATTCTTTTCCCCCTTCAAATTAGCATTTACATTTACCCCAAGACATTTATAACCATAATAAGTGTCTGATGTTAATGGATTGCATAGACATTCTTATCATCTGAATTCTAATTATTCTATTTTCTGTTTCTAGGAGATAATTAGTTATTGCTAGCTTTTAAATGTTTTCTGAGAGTTTGGGTTTGTCTCTGCATCCCCTCATCCATAGAGCTCATCCATTTTCAGAGCTACACAGTCACTTCTGTCTCAATGACATTCTCAATTTTCAGCCCAGACTTCTTCCCCAAGCACCAGACTTTAAATGACCTGGACATTTTTCATGCAAAAGCTCAACCACTGTGTAAAATTCAACAAACCCGACTTAACCAAAACTTCTCTGCCATTCTCTTGTGTTTATCTTTCACACCTTCATCCCCCACACTCCCTCGCCTACACTGCCTTCCATCATTCCCTCATCCCTTCTGTTCAGACTGTGGCTCTGTCTTACATATTATCTCTTGGTTTTGTTTCTTCTAGTCCCATTGGGTACACACTTGTACAGACATCATCACACCTAAATCAAATCATTAATGTCCCCATCTGTCTCCCTGCCTCTAATTCCTTTGCCCTTCAAATCCAGATATATTTTCAAAAATAGCATATGTAGCATAAAAATGATAGAAAAGGATCCAAGAACTCTTTCACGTACCACAAAAAGGAGAACTTTGCATTATTGGTGAAAATAATTTTTAACAACTTATCATAGCACTTAAGGCCCTCTTCCCTTGTTTTTGGCAAGCTTGCAATCTAGACAATCAGGTCTCTCTGCCATCCTCTCCCCAACCTTTTCAGGTGATCTTGTGCCATTTTTCACCTTGGATGACCTCTCTCTCCTAAATAGTTTTTCAAGTTTACTTTTCCTTCAAGTCACTTTTCAAACCTCATCTTTTTAAAGAGTCTTCCCTGGACACTCAACTCTATCATCTTTTCTTTTTTGACAATGTATTCTCATGTGTGTTTTGTGTGCCTTGATCATATCTCCTTCCTGAGAACATGAGTTCTGCAAGGTAGAGATGTTATTTTTTGCAATCTCTGTGTCTTTTATAGTGCTAGGCATTTTGTTAAACCTTAGTAAATACAGCAACAAAGAATCAGTCTAGTATGGAAGCTCCATGAGGACTGGCGTCATGCCTGCTCTGTTCCTAGATATATACCCTGTAGATAACACAATGCCTGGCCCATAACAGGTGTCCAATATATATATTTTTTCAATTGAGAGAATGAATGAATAAGATCTGAGAGTGAGAATCACAAGTCGCTGTGAAAACCTTTCCATGTCAATTTTTTACCCATAAAAATTGTAAAGGTAATTAAGAGAAATAAACAAGTAAGTGTAATTAAGAGAAAGAATACCTAGGATAGAATCTCAAATTCAAGGCTATGTATCCATGGGTTAAAATAGAACCCGCAGCATACATATGGGTTAAAACACTACCGTAGGAGGATGACTCATGACAGTCAGAATCCAGTCACTTCAGCAAGCTCGAAAACCTTGAGATTTCTGTTACCTTTGGTGTGTCATGGAGGACAAAATGTCACAGAGCAAGAGCGTACAGTCGCTTCAGGCAGTTGGAAACCAAGGGTAAGGGAACCAGTTCCCAACATCAGGAAGCAGGTGGGTCTTCCCACAGAGCAAGCTCTGCAATATGTTCTTAACAAAGATGATATTTGAATTTTCTTCTTCTCTGTCTTAGTGTTAGGTCCCCATGTTAGTAGCTGTCATTTCATACTACGTTCTACATTTGCTACAAATGTAATAAGATGATTTGTGTGTGTGTGTGTGCTGTTTCTTTAATATCTGTGATTCCTGTAAAGTGCAAGCTTCAAGAAGGCTTCTCGTGTTTCACATGCCTGGACTAGAGCTCACAGCATAACAGGTGATTTGTTAAATGAATGAGGAACTCTATGTCTGTACTCAGATGAGTGTGCATACGTGTGTATGTACACTCATGCATGTGAGAGACATATAGACAGATATAAGGTGCTGCATAGACTTGAAAACTAGGATGGTCTCAGAGAAAAATACTGAAACCCATTAAGGGAATGGAAAAGAGGTGTTAAGAGAAGAAAATGTCACAGTTGACACTGCAAAATTTAGAGATGAGAATGTTGTATTAATAGAATGAGGCAGCTCTGTGACGTGACATGACTCTTAGCTGTCTTATTTCATTTATATTTATAAAATGGGGATAATAGCCATTTTTTCTTACATTAGAGTCAATTGAGGTTATGTATGTGAGGCATTAACACAGTCCCTGGTTCCTACACAAGAAATTATGCTCTGGACAGTTTTTCTTTAAATTGAAGTAGAGTTGATTTGCAATATTATGTAAGTTTCAGGTATACAGCACAGTGACTCATATATTTGTATATATGTACATACACACACACACATATATATTCTTTTCAGATTCTTTTCCCTTATCTGTTATTATAAAATATAGTTCTCTGTTCTACACAGTAGGTACTTGTTTATTATCTATTTTATACATAGTTGTATATATATGTTAATCCCAGCTTCATAATTTATCCTTTTCCCCACCCCCTTTTTCCCTTTTTTTTTTTTTTAATCCTCTGTGTGAGTCGAATCCTCTGTGTGAGTTGAATCCTCTCTGTGTGAGTGGAATCCTCTGTGTGAGTGGAATCCTCTGTGAGTAGAATTCTCTCTGTGAGTGGAATCCTCTGTGAGTAGAATCCTCTCTGTGAGTAGAATCCTCTATGTGAGTAGAATCCTCTGTGTGAGTGGAATCCGCTGTGTGAGTGGAATCCTCTGTTTGAGTAGAATCCTCTGTGTGAGGAGAATCCTCTTGTGTGTAGAATCCTCTGTGTGAGTGGAATCCTCTGTGTGAGTAAAATCCTCTTGTGTGTAGAATCCTCTCTGTGTGAGTGGAATCCTCTGTGTGAGTGGAATCCTCTGTGAGTAGAATTCTCTCTGTGAGTGGAATCCTCTGTGAGTAGAATCCTCTCTGTGAGTAGAATCCTCTATGTGAGTAGAATCCTTGTGTGAGTGGAATCCGCTGTGTGAGTGGAATCCTCTGTTTGAGTAGAATCCTCTGTGTGAGGAGAATCCTCTTGTGTGTAGAATCCTCTGTGTGAGTGGAATCCTCTGTGTGAGTAAAATCCTCTTGTGTGTAGAATCCTCTCTGTGTGAGTGGAATCCTCTGTGTGAGTGGAATCCTCTGTGAGTAGAATTCTCTCTGTGAGTGGAATCCTCTGTGAGTAGAATCCTCTCTGTGAGTAGAATCCTCTATGTGAGTAGAATCCTCTGTGTGAGTGGAATCCGCTGTGTGAGTGGAATCCTCTGTTTGAGTAGAATCCTCTGTGTGAGGAGAATCCTCTTGTGTGTAGAATCCTCTGTGTGAGTGGAATCCTCTGTGTGAGTAAAATCCTCTTGTGTGTAGAATCCTCTCTGTGTGAGTGGAATCCTCTGTGTGAGTGGAATCCTCTGTGAGTAGAATTCTCTCTGTGAGTGGAATCCTCTGTGAGTAGAATCCTCTCTGTGAGTAGAATCCTCTATGTGAGTAGAATCCTCTGTGTGAGTGGAATCCGCTGTGTGAGTGGAATCCTCTGTTTGAGTAGAATCCTCTGTGTGAGGAGAATCCTCTTGTGTGTAGAATCCTCTGTGTGAGTGGAATCCTCTGTGTGAGTAAAATCCTCTTGTGTGTAGAATCCTCTCTGTGTGAGTGGAATCCTCTGTGTGAGTGGAATCCTCTGTGAGTAGAATTCTCTCTGTGAGTGGAATCCTCTGTGAGTAGAATCCTCTCTGTGAGTAGAATCCTCTATGTGAGTAGAATCCTCTGTGTGAGTGGAATCCGCTGTGTGAGTGGAATCCTCTGTTTGAGTAGAATCCTCTGTGTGAGGAGAATCCTCTTGTGTGTAGAATCCTCTGTGTGAGTGGAATCCTCTGTGTGAGTAGAATCCTATTGTGAGTCGAATCCTCTCTGTGAGTAGAATCCTCTGTGTGAGTGGAATCCTCTCTGTGAGTGGAATCCTCTGTGTGAGTGGAATCCTCTCTGTGAGTGGAATCCTCTCTGTGAGTGGAAACCTCTGTGTGAGTAGAATCCTCTGTGTGAGTGGAATCCTCTGTGTGAGTAGAATACTCTCTGTGAGCAGAATCCTCTCTGTGTGAGTGGAATCCGCTGTGTGAGTGGAATCCTCTGTTTGAGCAGAATACTCTGTGAGTAGAATCCTCTGTGAGTAGAATCCTCTGTGTGAGTAGAATCCTCTGTGTGAGGAGAATCCTCTTGTGAGTAGAATCCTCTGTGTGAGTGGAATCCTCTCTGTGAGTGGAAACCTCTGTGTGAGTAGAATCCTCTCTTTGTGTAGAAACCTCTGTGTGAGTGGAATCCTCTGTTTGAGTAGAATACTCTGTGTGAGTAGAATCCTCTGTGAGTAGAATCCTCTGTGTGATTGGAATCCTGTGTGTGAGTGGAATCCTCTGTGTGAGTAGAATACTCTGTGTGAGTAGAATCCTCTGTAAGTAGAATCCTCTCTGTGAGTAGAATCCTCTCTGTGAGTGGAATCCTCTGTGTGAGTAGAATCCTCTGTGTGAGGAGAATCCTCTTGTGAGTAGAATCCTCTGTGTTAGTGGTATCCTCTGTTTGAGTGGAATCCTCTGTGTGAGTTGAATCCTCTGTGAGAGTGGAATCCTCTGTGTGAGTGGAATCCTCTGTGTGAGTAGAATCCTCTTGTAAGTAGAATCCTCTCTGTGAGTGGAATCCTCTGTGTGAGTAGAATCCTATTGTGAGTCGAATCCTCTCTGTGAGTAGAATCCTCTGTGTGAATGGAATCCTCTGTGTGAGTGGAATCCTCTGTGTGAGTGGAATCCTCTGTGCGAGTGGAGTCCTCTGTGTGAGTAGAATACTCTTGTGAGTAGAATCTTCTGTGTGAGTAGAATCCTCTCTGTGTGTGAATCCTCTGTGTGAGTGGAATCCTCTGTGAGTAGAATCCGCTCTGGGAGTAGAATCCTCTTGTGAGTGGATTCCTCTGTGTGAGTAGAATCCTCTTGTGAGTAGAATCCTCTCTGTGAGTAGAATCCTCTCTGTGAGTGGAATCCTCTGTGTGAGTGGAATCCTCTCTGAGTAGAATCCTCTGTGTGAGTGGAATCCTCTGTGTGAGTGGAATGCTCTGTGATTAGAATCCTCTCTGTGAGTAGAATACTCTCTGTGAGTTGCATCCTCTGTGTGAGTGGAATCCTCTGTGTGAGTGGAATCCTCTGTATGAGTAGAATCCTCTCTGTGTGTAGAATCCTCTCTGTGAGTGGACATGAATTTGTTTTCTATGTCTGTGAGTTTCTTTTGGATTTGGAAATAAATTCATTTTGGTCGGTTATTTTTTTCAGATTTCAAATATAAGCAATATCATATGATACTTGATTTATTTTATTTAGTATGATAATCTCTAGGTCTATTTGTGTTGCTGTAAATGGCACTATTTCATTGTTGTTTGTGGCTCAGTAATATTCCATCATATATACATACTATATCTTCTTTATCCACTCCTCTATTGATGGACTTTTAGGTTGCTTCTGTGTCTTGGCTATTGTAAATAGTGTTGCTGTGAACATTGGAGTGCATGCATCTTTTCAAATTATGGTTTTCTCCAGATGTATGCCCAGGAGTGGGATTGCAGGATCATACGGTAGTTCTATTTTCAATTTTTTAAAGAACTTACATACTGTTCTCCATAGTGGCTGCACCAATTTACATTCCCGTCAACAGTGCAGGAGGGTCCCTTTTTCCTTCACACCTTCTCCAGCATTTATTGTTTGCAGTCTTTTTAATAATGGACAAAACTACCTCATTGTAGTTTTGATTTGCATTTCTCTAATAGTTAGCAGTGCTGAGCATCTTTTCATGTGCCTTTTGGCTGTCTGTAGGTCTTTCTTGGAGAAATGTCTATTGAGGTCTTCTCCCCACTTTTTGATTGGATTGTTGTTGATATTGAGCTATAGGAGATGTTTGTATATTTTGGAAATTAAACCCTTGTCAGCTGCATCGTTTGTAAATATTTTCTTTCATTCTGTAGGTTGTCTTTTCATTTGGTTGATACTTTTCTCTTAATTCATGAACTCATATGCTATTCTTTAAAAAAAAATATTTATTCACTTATTTTCATGTTTGTCTGTGCTGGGTCTTCATTGCTATATGGGCTTTTCACTAGTTGTGATGCTGCTGCTGCTGAGTTGTTTCAGTCTTGTCCGACTCTGTGCAACCCCATAGACGGCAGCCCACCAGGCTCCCTGGTCCCTAGGATTCTCCAGGTAAGAACACTGGAGTGGGTTGCCATTTCCTTCTCCAATGCAGGAAAGTGAAACTTGAAAGTGAAGTCGCTCAGTCGTGTCCAACTCTTAGTGACCCCATGGACTGCAGCCTACCAGGCTCCTCCGTCCATGGGATTTTCCAGGCAAAAACACTGGAGTGGGCTGCCATTGCCTTCTCCCTAGTTGTGGTGAGCAGAGACTATTTTCCAGTTGCAGTACATGGGCTTCTCACTGGGGGGGTTTCTCTTACAGTGGAGCACAGGCTCCAGGGTGCATGGGTTCAGCAGTTGTAAGGTATGGGCCTAGCTGCCTCACAGCATGTGAGATCTTCCTGGACCAGGGATTGAACCTGTGAACCCTGCACTGCAAGACAGACTCCCAACAATTAGATCACCAGGGAAACCCCTGTAGGCTATTGTTTAAGAGAATATGATGAAACAAACCTGAGAAAAACAAAAAAGCAGAAAATACAAAACATAGTGTAACTGAATCGATTGTACATATTTAAAAGTCATTCAAAGCCTTGCAAAAAGAAACTAGAAAATGTTTCTTCTGATGTCATTGCAGCCTAAATACTATATCTGTGTGTACTTATGTATCTATATCTATTTCTCCATTTATATCTCAGACAGCATATGCCCATATTGGTTCATGTATTTTAATTAGTGGTAGAATTTTTAGCAACTGACATGGAAATAAGTAAAAATCAACATTTTGTAAAAAAGTTGAAATGTCTTCCTTCTCTTCCTCCTCATTCATGGTTTTTTTGAAGTGACCAGATATCAAAACAGATTTTTCCTGTAGCTTTGAAATATCTTATACTGTTTTGATGAATTTAAAATTTACCTTTAGGTACTAAGGGCCATGATGAAGTTTTTATTTTTATTTTTATTTTTTTTGAGATTCATAAAAAATTGGTTTTTCTTTTCTTTTTTTAAATTAGTTTTTATTTTTCACTTTGTTTTGCTTTACAATACTGTATTCGTTTTGCTATACATTGACATGAATCAGCCACGAGTGTACATGAACTCCCAATCCCGACCCCGGGGATAGTCCAGAGAGATGGTGTGGGATGAAGTTTTTAAAATAAGTGCCAAGGTAACTTCTGCAGACTTTGACATCTGATAAGTGCTGGGTATTTTCCTTTACTCTTCATAAAGATATTCCTCTATGACCCAAGTGCCCAGAGTGATGGTGAGAAACAACAGGTAAACCTTCCAACAGAGAGCAAACCAGAACTTGTGCTGGGATCTTTTCCTGAAGTGTATAGGCAGGGACTTGAAATCTCGCTCTTACAATCATTGAATAAATGAAGTGAAGTGAAGTGAAGTCGCTCAGTCGTGTCCAACTCTTTGTGACCCCATGGACTGTAGCCTACCAGGCTTCTCAGTCCATGGGATTTTCCAGGCAAGAGTATTGGAGTGGGTTGCCATTTCCTTCTCCAGGGGATCTTCTCAACCCAGGGATTGAACCCAGGTCTCCCGCATTGGAGGCAGATGCTTTACCCACTGAGCCACCAGGGAAGCCCATATATGTTGAGGTTTAAAAATGTTGGGGTTCAAAAATGTTGAATAAATGTTGGGGGTTAAAAAAAGATTTCAGTGGTAAAAGTGACTGTATCATTCAAAGCTCCTTTCTACCAAGGTCCCAAATGAAGCTCCACTGTGCTATCAAAACAACAATGTTTAGAGGTCAGTCTTAGGAGAGGGTGAAATTGAGCAAAACTTATAAAATAAGAACATTTCCCTTCTAATAGCTTATATTAGATTTTGTTATGTAACAATAAGGTGACAATATTTATTGCACATATAACATGAGTAAGGAATTTTGGATATTATTTAACCTTTGCATCAGCTATACAAAGTCTTATCTTTCTTATTGGTCTTTTACACATGAGCAGACTAGGGTATTGTGAGGTCAAGAAAGAGTCTCATGTAAGGCCAGTAAGTGGCTGAGCCAGGTTTGAAGTCCAGGTAAATGGGTTCCTCAGGCCGTGAGCTATGCAGGGTGCCACTGCTATTTCATCTCACTAACAAAATCTCTCTGTAGGACAGGGGTTACCAGTGGACTGATTATACATAAATGGGAGATTTAAAAATTTTTTTACATTAATTTTTAATTGTTTTCTTCTAGTTTTATTGAGATATCATTGACATACAGCACTATATAAGTTTAGGTTGTGCCTGTGACCCTACCATTCCACTTCTGGAAATTTATCTGAAGAAAATGAAAACACTAATTGTAAAGATATGTGTACCCCTATGTGCACAGAAGCATTATTTACAATAGCAAAGATATGAAAGCAACCAAAGTGGCCATCAACAGATGAATGGAGAAAGAAGATTCTATTCTAATAGAATCCATTGGAAGAGAAATGTTCTTATTTTACAAGTTTTGCTCACATTTCACCCTTTCCTAAAATGCTGGACTGAATGAAGTACAAGCTGGAATCAAGATTGCCAGGAGAAATATTAATAACCTCAGGTATGCAGATGACACCACCCTCATGGCAGAAGGCGAAGAAGAACTAAAGAGCCTTTTGATGAAAGTGAAAGAAGAGAGTGAAAAAGTTGACTTAAAGCTCAACATTCAGAAAACGAAGATCATGGCATCTGGTCCCATCACTTCATGGGAAATAGATGGGGAAACAGTGGAAACAGTGAGAGACTTTAGTTTTGGGGGCTCCAAAATCACTGCAGATGGTGACTGCAGCCATGAAATTAAAAGACGCTTGCTCTTGGAAGGAAAGTTATCACCAACCTAGACAGCATATTCAAAAGCAGAGACATTACTTTGTCAACAAAGTTCTGTCTAGTCAAACTTTGTTTTTTCCAGTAGTCATTTATGGATATGAGAGTTGAACTATAAAGAAAGCTGAGCACTGAAGAACTGATACTTTTCAACTGTAGTGTTGGAGAAGACTCGAGAGTCCTGTGGACAGCAAGGACCCAATCAGTCCATCCAAAAGGAAATCAGTCCTGAATATTCACTGGAAGGACCGATGCTGAAGCTGAAACTCCAATACTTTGGCCACCTGATGCAAAGAACTGACTCATTTGAAAAGACCCTGATGCTGGAAATGATTGATGGTGGGAGGAGAAACGGACGACAGAAGATGAGACGGTTGGATGGCATCACTGACTCAATGGACATGAGTTTGAGTAAGCTCTGGGAGTTGGTGATGGACAGGGAAGCCTGGTATGCTGCAGTCCATGGGGTCACAAAGAGTGGGACACGACTGAGTGACTGAACAGAAGTGAACTGAAAATTGACCTCTAACCATTGTTTTGATAGTACAGTGGTGCTTTATTTGGGACCTTGGCTGAAAGGAACTTTGAACTGATCCAGTCAACTTTTCCATTCATTTGCTGATTGCCACATTGATTGATACACACACACAGACACACAGACACACAGACACACAGACACACACACACACACACACACAATAGGGTATCACTCAGCCTCAAAAATACTGAAATCTTTCCATTTGTGACAACATGAATGCACCAAGAGGGTATTATGCTTAGTGAAATGTCAGGTAGAGAAAGACAAATAATGTATGACTTTACTTATGTGTGGAATCTAAAAAACAAACAAATGCACAAGCAAAAGAAAACTGTAACAAAATTGTAGATACAGAGAATAAACAGGTGGTTATCAAAGGGAAAGGAGGTATGGCGAGGAGAGACATAGGTGAGGGAGATCAAGAGGTACAAAATCCCAGTTGCAAAATAAATGAGTCATGGGTATGAAATGACAGTGCGGGGAATATAATAATAATGTGTGGGGAATATAGTAATAATTACTATGTGATATCTTTGTATGGTGACAGATGGTAACTAGACTTGTGATGATTGTGAAATGTATGGAACTATTGAATCACTATGTTGTGTAGCAGGAACTTTGGAGAAGGAAATGGCAACCCACTCCAGTGTTCTTGCCTGGAGAACCCCAGGGACGGGGGAGCCTGGTGGGCTGCTGTCTATGGGGTCGCACAGAGTTGGACACGACTGAAGTGACTTAGCAGTAGCAGCAGTAGCAGGAACTAACATAGTGTTGCGGGTCAATTGTGTGATTTCTTTTATGATCCAGACAAACAACTGACATGTCTTTATTCACTTCTGATGGAAAACAGGTGTGTTTTCTCCTGAAGAAGGAAGACCCTCAACCTCACCAAAGGCTTTGCTGCCTGATGTGGCCTGTGTGATAATTTACTTTATTTGCACTTTCCTTGTCACTGACCTCCAATAATAGCACCTAGTTTTGCTTACCAAAAAGCAACAAGTCATGATTAACTGCCTTTGACTGTTCTTTCCCCAAAGTCATCTGGATCTGTAGTGCTTTGCAACTGAAATTTCCAAAAAGCAGCCCCTCTTGACAGGAAAATCAGGTTTCATACAAACAGGAGTTCCACCTCCAGAAAGAACATGAGTGGAGGGTGAGGGTGTAATAATTTAGTGCTAGATGTGCAAGGAAGCAGGACCCCAAATATCACATAGACTGAATCTGTTTAGGTCACATACCTAAAACAGTATTTTAACAGATGAAATGACTTTGCTTTTCTGGTTTCCCTGAACATGTGACATTACTGACAACCCTGTTCGAGTGCATTTGAGAATGTGGTAGTGATCTAATAGAAATCAGCAAGACCTTCCCAGGGAATTTTTGATGGAAGAGAACCTGTCAAGGCTAGAATATGAGAGGGGTGATGTGCTTTTAGGCAGAGGGAAAACATGATAAAAAAGATAGAGATATGGGAAGAAAGTTTTTGAAGGCTGAATGCCAACTATGAGAGGTGGAGTATGTAGCCAGGTCACTCAGAGGCAGCTTGGAAAATCATATGCACTACACAAAGAAGCCTAACTTCATTCCTCAGGCAAAAGGAAACCATGGAAAATGTTAAATATAGTAGTAACATGATTAGTTTCAGTTTTTAGAAAGCTCACTGGAATTATGGTGGCCACTGGATTAGAAAGAAGAATGGAATAAGGGAGGGCTAGTCAAGAGGTTATTAGAATAATCCTTATAAGAGAGAATGCTGGCTTGAATTGAGGCAGTAGCAATGAATTAGACAAAGGAGTGGATGTAAGAGGTCTTTGAATCTGTAAATAGGATGACTGATTGTATGTGGAAGTAGAAGAGCCAGTGATAACTATTAGGTTTCGGACCTGGATACCAGGAGAGAGACTTGCCTCTGTTCGTCTGCTAATAGAGCAAAGACCCCGGGGTGGTGAAAATGTTGGATAGACAGGACAGATAGAGGCTGATGTCTTGAGGTCCTGGAGAAGCAAGAGGGCATGCGATGCCAATGGAAGGAGAAATACCCCTTCCACTGAGGATGGAGAACAGAAGATGAAGAAAGAGGATGCAGGTAAGTTTGTGCTCGCTTATCAGATAAGGTAGCAGTGCTCAAAAGGTTGAGAGACTTTTTGAACTCTAAGAGGCAATAGACAAGATTTTTGGATAAACATGTTTGATAAGAGACTTGGAGAGAGTGAAGATTTGAACTGTTGGCACACAAGAAAGGAATGTTTCCAAGGAAGAGAGAGTGGCTCTGAAAGGGCTAAAGGAAACCACAAACTGGGAGTGGTATCATTCTGCTCAGTGCATGATGCATCACTTGATCTTGTAGTGTGTTACAACTATTATCATCAGGGCTGCAATGATGGCAGGGACCATGTTCCATTTAACCTGAAGATTCTCCAGTGTTCAGAAAGGGCATGATCCATATTAAACGCTCAATATACTTTTGTTGACTTAAAATCTGTGGAACTATGGAGCAGTAGACATGAAATACTATAGCAAACAGAACTTTTTTTTTTTTCCAAGCGCATTAAATGGCAGTACCTTGGAGAACACTAAAAGCAGAAGAGTCAATATTTTAGGATGGTTCTCCCAGAAGTGATGGTTCTTTGTGTGAACAGGTGTATCTGAAAAGACCAATTTGCTGCCAATAGTTACTTTCCTGCTACAGACTCCGGGTTTAATGATTTAAGGTGAGACAGAACACCTGGCATTATTTACAGCACTCTTTCTTCACGGTGACAGTCTCAGAGTCTATAGCGATTTCAGGGAGAAAAGTGAAGCGAATTCGAAAAATAGTGATGCAAAGAGATAATGAAGGAGAAGAGTGAGCTGAGGTCAAGTGCCAAGTGGAACGTTGCTGCCTGACACTTATATGCTTTAAGGCAAGAGCACACAGCTGGACTTACAGAAAGGAAAACATATAGGTTCTAGTTTGAGCTCAACTTCTAACTAATCATATCACCTATGATCTTTTATCAGTTTTCTGAGACTCAAGGTTTTTTGTTATCCAAGGGGAGTCACACTTTTTGGATCAGATGACTCCTTTAATAAATATTTTGTAAACTACCCAGCATTCTACAAATGTGTACAAGGCTACAGAGGAGAACTCTGATGCAAAGCTGACTTTTACGTTGCATGCATGGGATCTTTGCCTCATGGCTTTAACTTTGTTCCTGCCCACCTCAGCCTAAGTTGTCTGTTTTTCTTTCTTAAATCTCTTCAGAATTTTATTTCCAGAAAATCCTTATGTACAAGGAGGATTTAGGTTGCAACTTAAACCTAATGCAGTGTTTACTCCCCAAGGTATCCTTTTCAGTGTACCCAGTATGATTATCGACACATCACTCGTTTAATCTCAGTATTTGCAAATATAAGGTCATTTGTCAATGCAATTCAGTAAGTGCTTATTGAGTAGTTATTTCATGCCAAGCCCTGTATTAGGTTCAGGGAATACAGGGATGAGGTACAATAGAAGAGATGCTTCTACTGCTTCTCCTCAAGTGTATGCTAAATGTTATATTAACATAGATTAATAGAGATGCAGGAGCGAAATTGACTAGTTTTATCTGGGAAGTTTAGAGAAAGCTTTCTAAAAGATGTGATATTTGACTTTGGCCATGAAGAATGAACATGATCGACACAAGTTCACCAGGTAGAGAAGGAGGGAAAAGACATTTCAGGTAGAGAAAACAGCCTGGTTAAAGCCTAGAGCTGGCAAAGGGTGCCGTGTGTTGAGGGGAACGACAAGTGGCCCCGCCCTGAGCCACTCATTCTCCAGCAAGAAATTCTCTGTTGTTCAGGCACCCAATCATGTCCAACTCTTTGCAACCCTATGGACTGCAGCATACCAGGCCTCTTTGACCCTCACCATTTCTTGGAGTTTGCCCAAGTTTACATCCAGTGAAATTCTTACCAGAAGTTAAAAATCAGATATGGACACAGTGGCCTCAAAAAATGGTTATTTCCATTGCTTTTGGAGAGTGGTGGCTGCCAGAGACTTTGAAACTCTGGTACAGAAGGGTAGTGATAATTGCTATTAAACATCTAAAAAGAGCTGCAACCTGGGAGAACAGAGATTGTGAAGGACCATGTTAATAACTTATGAATGTATAACCAGAGCCATCCCACCAGCAGATGTTAACCTGACTCACTGTGGAGACCATTTCTCAGTATATGCAAATACAGTATCATTATGTTGTACACTTGAAACTAATATAATGTTACACATCAATTATACCTCTATTTTTTTTAAAAAAGTAGCATTGCAAAAGACCAGTGGACTAATTAGTTCCATGTTTTGTGGAGCAACCAAAGATAGCTGAAGATTTGTCATGATTTAGGAAATGACTAACAAAGGAGAAGAAAGCATACGAGTTGATGTTTTTCAGACATCACATGCAAATTCCTAATCACTTGAGATGTTCAGATACTGGCAAGGTGCGTGGAACCCTCTTCTTCCACCTAAATCTATGGCTATTGATTACATAGCTATAACTTGTTTATAAGAGTCAGAGGGAAGCTGGCTTAATCACAGCCTTGCTACTTGTTCTATGTGGAAACTTGGCCAAAGTATGTGATATCTCTAAATACTATAAATCCCAGTTGGTTCATCTGTTTGAAAAGGTGAGAATAAGAATCCTTATTTCATGAGTTTACAGGATTTACAATGATGTACATAAGGCAACCTGTAGAATGCCTTGAATTTGCAACACGCACAAGATGAATGGTCCCCATTATTACTTTTGTCTTAATTCTATTGCCTTTTCTCTATATTTAAGTATTACGATGGTTTAATTTAGCAAATTTCACCACCAGATCTCAAACTGTATTTTAAATGCTGTAATTCCCACCTAACTGGCCCTGTTGGAGCCAGGGCTCCTGAATAGAAATTGATGTGGGTAATAATTTTTGTGTGAGAAGATAGGTGAAGAGTTGTGCTTTACCTATTTTATATGTGCCCACATTGAGGCAGAAACCTTGGATGTGTCCCAAGAAATTCAGACTCTGAACTAAAACTATAATTAAATGCCTTTATCTACAAGCCTGCAGACTCAGTCATTTGCTTCTGCAGTCTTGTCCATATGACCGTAAGTCATCAGGGTGCTGAAAGGAACAACTCTTATAAAGCTGTCTGGGCACCAGCCAGTACCGCCATGACTAGCATCTCACAAAGATCGAGTCCTTTAGAAAAATCCAATTTGATAGGAGCAAGAGTAATAACAAAACAAGGGATTATAATTTAATCATATCAAATCAAAGATATATATATATATGCACATATATATGCATTCATTATATGGTAATAGCAAAAGGAAAAAGTAATTCATTTTTGTGGTTCGAAAATTGAATTTTTCCCAAAGATCAAAATAGAGCTCATTTTTTGGACTTGGGTTAACGATACTGTCACTAACAGAGAATGCTGGGAGCAAAAGCTGAAACCATCGCATGTTGAATAGCTTCCCTAAAATTGATAGTCCCATTTATGCATTTGAAAATCTGAATTATAAAAGAAATGATATATGTCTCAGTTAGTGTATGGCCTTATATAAGATTTTTCATTTAGAAATTTATTAATATTCCTTAGGCAATTCTTCCTTTATGAGAAAGGCAGCTGTGGCATGGCATTTAATAAGTTTGCAGCAACATTAAACTCGATTGATCTGAATTAGTATATCTGCCTTTTGCTGTGATAGTTCATTACTGTGACTCACAGGTAGAGAGATGTACAGTCACCCAATTTCTATTGACTATGCTAGAAAATGTATTGCATGCCACTGACTATATTGCAAGTCTTTGGGATAATTTACACAGTGTGTTTTGTTTTTGTATATTAATTTTTTTGTCCTGGCATTAATATCAGTACATAGACATGTTAAACATTGAACATTGAGTGAGTGAATGATTGAGTTAATAGCTTGTATGACATCAGAGAAAGTAAGTGGTGGATTCAACATTCAAGTTTTAAGCTTGAGAACATTCAAGTCTTCTGGCCAAGGAGAATAAGGTGGATTGGTTAGGCCAGAATTAAGCCCAGCAGCTCACAACTCAGATCTTGATGTACTCATTTTGGCTGTGTCTCTTAATTAGTTTTTCTAAGTTGGGAGGCTGATGGAGTGGATTTGAATCAGATTCTCTGAGGCAGCATTAAGAGCTAGAGAGCAAAGTGACAGAACATGACCCTCAGTAAGAAACTGGCCTTATGAGCTGGGACCATGGTGCAACAGATTCAGAATGGCTCAGTCTAGGAGGGTTCCAGGAAATTGCTGTTTGCAGGGCTGTATGTTGTAGTTTTTACTTCTTAATATGTGTACAGGGATGGCAGAGGATGAGATGGTTGGATGGTATGACCTTGAGCAAACTTTGGGAAATAGTGCAGGACAGGGAACCTTGGCATGTTGCAGTCCATGGGGTCACAAAGAATCAGACACAGCGTAGGAACTGAACAACAACATATGTACATGATTATGTTCTATTGGCTGAAAGTTTATCAGTTTGCAATGGACTGAACATGTTTTAGAATTTAGTTTAAACAAATGATAATAGTGGTAATTGCTATCTACCAGGAAGAGTTCTAGGCTTTTAATAGATTATCTTTCTTAAATGTGGTATTTTTAACCTCATTTTATAAATGGAGCACTGAGGCCTAGAGATTTTAGGTATGATGCACAAAGCAAGGAAAGTTATAGACTCTGGACTTGTATCTTTGGAACCTGATGCTAAAGTCTGGGCTCTAAACAAGCAGTCTACAAAAGAAGGGAGTACCATGGCCTCATTATTACAAAATTCAGACTTAAAGAAAATAGGAAAACCACCAGGCAATTCAGGTATGACATAAATCAAATCCTTTACAATTACACAGTGGAAGTGACAAATAGATTCAAGGGATTAGATCTGACAGAGTGCCTGAAGAACTCTGGATGGAGGTTCATGACATTGTACAGGAGGCAGTGATCAAGACCATGCCCAGGAAAAAGAAATGCAAAAAGGCAAAATGGTTGTCTGTGGAGGCCTTACAAATAGCTTAGAAAAGAAGAGAAGCAAAAGGCAAAGGAGAAAAGGAAGATACACCCATCAGAATGCAGAATTTGAAAGAATAGCAAGGAGAGATAAGAAAGCCTTCCTAAATGAACATGCAACAAAACAGAGGATAACAATGGAATGGAAAAGACTAGCGATCTCTTCAAGAAAATTAGAGTTACCAAGAGAACATTTTATGCAAAGATGCGCTCAATAAAGGACAGAAATGGTATGGACCCAACAGAAGCAGAAGATATTAAGAAGAGGTGGCAAGAATGCACAGAAGAACTGAACAAAAAAGATCTTCATAACTCAGATGGCCACGATGGTGTGATCACTCACCGAGAGCCAGACATCCTGGCATGTAAAGTCAAATGGGCCTTAGGAAGCATCACTACAAACAAAGCTAGTGGAGGTGATGGAATTCCGGCTGGGCTATCTCAAATCCTAAAAGATGATGCTGTAAAAGTGCTGCAGTCAACATGCCAGCAAATTTGGAAAACATAGCAGTGGCCACAGGACTAGAAAAGGTCAGTTTCCATTTCAATCCCAAAGAAAGGCAATGTCAAAGGATGTTCAAAATACCTACAATTGTACTCATTTCACATGCTAGCTAGGCTTCAATATACATAAACTGAGAACTTCCAGATATACAAGCTGGATTTAGAAAAGGCAGAGAAGCCAGAAATCAAATTGCCAACATTCACTGGATCATAGAAAAGCAAAAGAATTTCAGAAAAACATCTGCTTCACTGACTACGCCAAAGCCTTGACTGTGTAGATCACAACAAACTGTGGAAAATTCTTCAAGAGATGGGAATACCAGACCACTTGACTTGCCTCCTGAGAAACCTGTATTCAGGTTAGGAAGCAACAGTTAGAACGCAACATGGAACAAGAGATGGGCTCAAAATTGGGAAAGGAGTATGTCATGGCTGTATATTATCACTCTATTTATTTAATTTATATGTAGAGTAAGTAAGTAAGTAAGTAAAGTCACTCAGTCGTGTCCAACTCTTTGTGACTCCATGGACTGCAGCCCACCAGGCTCCTCAGTCCATGAAATTCTCCAAGCAAGAATACTGGAGTGGGTTGCCATTTCCTTCTCCAATATCTCATGTGAAAAGCCAGGCTGGATGAAGTGCAAGCTGGAATCAAGGTTCCCAGGAGAAATATGTAGATGACATAATATGCAGAAATTTTCAGATATGCAGATGACACCACCCTTATGGCAGAAAGGAAAGAGGAACTAAAGAATCTCTTGATGAAGGTGAAGGAGGAGAGTGAATAGCTGGCTTAAAACTCAACATTCAAAAAACTAAGATCATGGTATCCAGTCCCATCATTTCATGGCATATAGATGGGGAAACAATGGAAACAGAGTCAGACTATTTTTGGAGGCTCCAAAATCATTGTGGACAGTGACTTCCGCCATGAGATTAAAAGATGCTTGCTCCTTGGAAGAAAAGCTATGACAAAGCTAGACAGTGCATTAAAAAGCAGAGACATTACTTTTCTGACAAAGGTCCATGTAGTCAAAGCTATGGTCTTTCCAGTAGTCATGTATGGATGTGAGAGTTGGACCATAAAGAAAGCTGAGCACTGAAGATTGATGCTTTTGAATTGGTGCTGGAGAAGACTCCTGAGAGTCCTTTAGACTGAAAGGAGATCAAACCAGTCAGTCTTAAGGGATATCAACCCTGAATATTCATTGGAAGGACTGATGCTGAAGCTCTAATAATTTGGCCACTTTAAGCTAAGTGCTGATTCATTGGGAAAGACCCTGATGCTAGGAAAGGCAGAAGACAGGAGGAGAAGGGGACGACAAAGAATGAGATGGTTGGATGGTATCACCGACTCAGTGGATGCCAGCTTGAGCAAGGTCTGGGAGATAGTGAAGGACAGGGAAGCCTGGCATGCTGCAGTTCATGGAATCTCAAAGAGTTAGACACAGCTGAGCGACTTTTCCTTTTCCTTCTCTCACCAACACTGTCTCATCCTCTAAATATTCTGACTTTCTCTTCCTCTGAGATGTTGAAGCCTAGGACTGTCTTAGACCTCGGAGCTACAAGTTGGAGGTTTTTGGTAAAAGGTACATTAACGCAGAATGAAAATACTGATGGCCTGTTGTTAAATGTAATATCTGATGGGTATTTACTTGCTCTGCAATTAATAAAAATAATGAATGATTACTTTGAAAATATAATATAGAAGACTATTTCAAAACCTATCTTCTTTGGAGGGAATACCCATCAATAAGATGAGGGTAGCTTCCATTTCAGTTTATAAGTTTTATTATTGCTCTCTTTCTTCAATCACAGCAGCTTTTCTCTTCAATTGGTGCTGGCTATTTGTCTGCCAAGCCGTGGAATCAGAGTAAAAGCTGGCACTGACAAGAAGATAGTCATAACAGGGTCATTTCTTTGTTGAGTTTGGGTTGACAATCCAGTGGAAGAGATTTTTCCTTTGCAGAAACTTTTATTCCTAACCTAGCCTTCCTGACATGGGTTTGTTTAGCTGCAGGCAGTTGTCAAGTACCAGCAAAGCCTCTGAAGAATGCTGACATGGACCCTGTTCAGGACTATCAAGACTTAGTGTCGAGCAGATGAAAATGGATTTTTTTTTTTTAATTGTGGTTTGGCAACAACTTTACTGATTGTCAAAGCTGATTTTTAGTTATTCATAAACTCTTCTGTGAATAGATAGAGTGCATGTGTGTAGTATTTTGGGTTTGAATCTCTGATGAAATCTTATATTAGAGCAACTCAGGATAAATGAGAGAGCTTTCTGTCTCAGATGTGGTTGACAAGATGGATATCATGGTTGATGGAAAGCAGAGATTTTGGAGTCAGGCAAAAACTGACTTCAAAGGACAGACCCTCTTTTAGATCGACCGGCTTTGTGATCATGGGCAAATTGCTTAAATAAACTGCAGTTCCCTGACTTTAAGAATCAGTATTGCAATACCTCCCACCCTGTAGTCTTCTTAGAAAGAATAAATGAGAGTAGATATGGGTAATGAGGTTAAAAAAAAAACCACGAACTCATCCAAGGCTCTTAATTTATGATTAAGAAAGCTGCAGCTGATTTGTTTATAATGTGCAAACCCAGGACTCCATCTTCCTGTGTTTAACTCAGAGCACAGTAGTCTTTCTGCTACAACATGTTCAAGCGAAGGAAATACTTATAAAGAGCACATGTTACATAACATAACTATATATAACTGTGCTCAAAAGAACCCACATTATCTATATAATTCTGACTATATGAAGCTGGATTCCAACAAGCTAAAAGGATGTAGGATGTGACCACAGCTGGGTTTCTAAATGATGCATTATGGACATAGGATGAGATAGTGACTTGAGTCACAGCCTCCAAAAAGATGTCTATGACCAATCTCCAGAATATGTGAGTGCAGCCTATTTGGAAAAGGCTCTTTGAAGATGTAATTAAGATAAGGATCTTGAGATAAAGAGATCGTCCTAGATTATCCAAGTCCTAAATCTAATGACAAGTGTCTTAATAAGAGACAGAGGAGTGACACCAGAAGAACAGGAGGAGGCAGAGATTGGAGTCATGCAATCCCCAAGCCCAGAAACGCCACGGCCACCACCAGAAGCTAGAGGCAGCACGGGGTGGAAAGCTCCCTAGATCTCTGGGGTGACCACAGCCCTGCCAACATTTTGATTTCAGTCCTGTTATGTGGATTTCAGACTTCAGGCCTCCCAGAACTCAGAGAGAGTCGATTTCTGTTAAGTCACCAAGAAAGTTTGAATTTTGCAATACATTATAGCAGCTCTAGAAAACTAATACAAGAGATTAAAAATCTGAGACAAAGAATTGAAAGTAAGTTGTGTGCCAGCTAAGATGTAACTCACATGCAGCTGCTGGCATATTGAGAGGACAAGAATGCCCTGTTTTTTAAATCTCTCCTTGTTTACCTACAAGACCTTTTGGAACTAACACCCAAAAAAGATGTCCATTTCATTATAGGGAACTGGAATGCAAAAGTAGAAAGTCAAGAAACACCTGGAGTAACAGGCAAATTTGGCCTTGGAGTACAGAATGAAGCAGGGCAAAGGCTAATAGAGTTTTGCCAAGAAAAAACACTGGTCATAGCAAACACCCTCTCCCAACAATACAAGAGAAGACTCTACACATGGACATCACCAGATGGCCAACACTGAGATTAGGTTGACTATATTCTTTGCAGCCAAAGATGGAGAAGCTCTATACTGTCAGCAAAAAAAAAGACCTGGAGCTGACTGTGGCTCAGATCATGAATTCCTTATTGCCAAATTCAGACTTAAATTGAAGAAAGTGGGGAAAACCACTAGACTATTAGGTATGACCTAACTCAAATCATATGATTTTACTGTGGAAGTGAGAAATAGGTTTAAGGGACAAGATCTGATAGAATGCCTGATGAACTATGGATGGAGGTTTGTGACACTGTACTGGAGACAGGGGTCAAGACCATCTCCAAGAAAAAGAAATGCAAAAAGACAAAATGTCTGTCTGGGGAGGCCTTACAAACAGCTGTGAAAAGAGAAGCAAAAAGCAAAGGAGAAAAGGAAAGATACAAGCATTTGAATGCAGAGTTCCAAAGATTAGCAAGGAGAGATAAGAAAGCCTTTCTCAGCAATCAATGCAAAGAAATAGATGAAAACAACAGGTGGGAAAGACTAGAGATCTCTTTAAGAAAATTGAAGATACCAAGGGAATATTTCATTCAAAGATGGGCTCGATAAAGGACAGAAACGGTCTGGACCTAACAGAAGCAGAAGATATTAAGAAAAGATGGCAAGAATACACAAAGGAACTGTACAAAAAAGATCTTCATGACCCAGATAATCAAGATGGTATGATCACTCACCTGCAGCCAGACATCCTGGAATGTGAAGTCAAGTGGGGCTTAGAAAGCATCACTACAAACAAAGCTAGTGGAGGTGATGGAATTCCAGTTGAGCTATTTCAAATCCTAAAAGATAATGCTGTATAAGTGCTGCACTGAATATGTCAGCAAATTTGGAAAACTCATCAGTGGCCACATGACTGGAAAAGGTCAGTTTTCATTCTAGTCTCAAAGAAAGGCAATGCCAAAGAATGCTCAAACTACCGCACAATTGCACTCATCTCACATGCTAGTAAAGTAATGCTCAAACAGGCTTCAGCAATACGTGAACCGTGAACTTCCAGATGTTCAAGCTGGTTTTAGAAAAGGTAGAGGAACCAGGGATCAAATTGGCAACATCCGCTGGATCATGGAAAAAGCAAGAGTTCCAGAAAAACATCTATTTCTGCCTTATTGACTATGTCAAAGCCTTTGACTGTGTGGATCACAATAAACTGTGGAAAATTCTGAGAGAGATGGGAATACCAGACCACCTAACCTACCTCTTGAGAAACCTGTATGCAGGTCAGGAAGCAACAGTTAGAACTGGACATGGAACAGACTGGTTCCAAATGGGAAAAGGAGTATGTCAAGGCTATATATTGTCACCCTGCTTATTTAACTTCTATGCAGAGTACATCATGAGAAACACTGGGCTGGAAGAAGCACAAGCTGGAATCAAGATTGCTGGGAGAAATATCAATAACCTCAGATATGCAGATGACACCACCCTTATGGCAGAAAGTGAAGAGGAACTAAAAAGCCTCTTGATGAAAGTGAAAGGGGAGAGTGGAAAAAGTTGGTTAACTCTCAACATTCAGAAAACTAAGATCATGGCATCTGGTCCCGTCACTTCATGGGAAATAGATGGGGAAACAGTGGAAACAGTGTCAGACTTTATTTTGGGGGGCTCCAAAATCACTGCAGATGGTGATTGCAGCCATGAAATTAAAAGATGCTCACCTCTTGGAAACAAAGTTATGACCAACCTAGACAGCATATTAAAAAGCAGAGATATTACTTTGTCAACAAATATCCGTCTAGTCAAAGTTATGGTTTTTCCAGTAGTCATGTAGGGATGTGTGAGTTGGACCTTAAAGAAAGCTGAGCACCGACGAATTGATGCTTTTGAACTGTGGTGTTGGAGAAGACTCTTGAGAGTCCCTTGGACTGCGAGAAGATCCCATTCTAAAGGAGATCAGTCCTGAGTGTTCACTGGAAGGACTGATGTTGAAGCTGAAACTCCAATACTTTGGCCACCCGAGGCAATGAACTGACTCCCTGGAAAAGACCCTGATGGTGAGAAAGATTGAAGGCAGAAGAAGAGGACAACAGAGGATGAGATGGTTGGATGGCATCACCGACTGGATGGACATGAGTTTGAACAAGCTCCAGGAGTTGGTGATGGACAGGGAGGCCTGGCGTGCTGCGGTTCATGTGGTCACAAAGTGTCGGACACGACTGAGCAACTGAACTGAACTGTTTACACTCACCAATTTGTTGTTTGCTTTTTCAGAGCTCTGTATTGGTGCCTTAATTCAATCCCTACTTGAGAAATACAGGATGCTTGCCTCCATGTAACTTAAGTCATTAATCAGTGAACAAACCAACCAACAAATGAGTTGTAGGACCACGTGCTGAGGGCCCCCAGAGAGTGGTTAGGTGAGTGCTGTGGGTCTCATAGAGAAGGAATGCTCAGGCTCTGATTAGGGCAGGGCAGCCCTCAGGACAGGCTTCTGAGGAGCATGGCTGTCTGAGCTGGACCTCCCCTTGGCTTGGAGACATGGAGATTTGGCTGACAAAAGAAGCAAGAGTGCTATTTTCCCACCCCTGAGGTGGAGGTCATAAAGGCTAGAATTCTACTATAATCGTGTCTGCTTTCCTCTTCTCCATGACCTGGCGTGTGTATATACAGATTGCTGTAGGTATTGGTTGAGTTAAGATAAATGTTAGACAAGGAAGTGTGTGGTTAACGCATGTGAGCCAGGTGTTCTGGAAAGATAAGCTCAGAAGAGGGTAAGGACAATGTGGTTGGAATGGAGGACTTCCCACTTTCACAAGCCGGGTGGGAGCATGTCCAGCTCTGAAGTCGTCAGCTCTGCCGGTGGCTTAATTATTCCTACCTCAGAGCCTCTCCCCCAACCACCCTGCCACCTCAACTCACCTCTGACTGCCCTTCAATTCATCACCCTAATTCCTGACAAAGAACCGAGTAGGAGAAAGGGAACAAATGTGTAGCAAAATGAATAGAGTATTGTAAAGCAAAACAAACTAAAAAATAAAAATTAATTAAAGAAGAAAAAATAAAAACAAAAAAACAACACACAAAAAAAACCCCTCTTTTTATGTATGGCAAGCACTGTGCTAATTTCTTTACATACGTGATCTGATTTAGAAACGTATTGCTATTCCCATTGTTTATAAGAGGAAACCACACTTGTTAGGTGAAGTCACTTTCCTGGAGCTGAAAGGCATAAAGACATTTGAAGCCCTGGCTTTTGCTTACTTCTCCATCTTGAACACCAGTCATTCTCTGTCTCCAGAGTGACCCTCTGACTATACCAACTTGCTTCAAGCTCTTCCTTCCATGTTTAATGTGATGGCTCTCAACTGGGGGCGAATTCGTTCTCCAGGGAATTTGAGATTTGACAATGTCTGGAGACGTATATGTTTGTCACAGGAGAGGGAGGGGATGCTACTGTCACCTACTGAATAAGAAGCCAGGGAGGCTGCTGCTAAAACTGAACTGGACAGGACAGCCCCTCCCCCAACCAGAAAAGAATTACCTGCCCCCAGAATGTCAGTGATGCTGAGCCTGAGAAATCCTGCCTCAGTGTTTACCATTCCTCTGCCTGATCTTTTCTTATTTCCTTCCTCTCTTGACTGGAGTTCTCCTACTCATTTACGACCCAGCCAGTGTGTCGTCCCCTCTAGGAAGCCCTTTCTCATTTCTCCAGGGTGGGCCAGGTGCTACCCTTCTGTCCTCCCATAGGCAGCCTATCTGTTATTGTACCTGTTATTGATTCTCTGCTGTCCTGTTCATGAATCTGAGTCTCCTACTGGGCAGGGAACCACATCCCATCTAACGTTATAGCCCTGGAAGATAGCGCAGACCTCGGCAAATCTTAAAGGATATTGCTGCATGAATGAAGTGGTGATTTGAGATTTATACACTATATGGAGAGGGAAGTGAGGGCAACTGAGATTATTGTTCTCAGTGCATAGTGACTGGCAGGAATTTCTGCTGCAGAGATGGAGACATATTTCTTACTGATTTTATCTCTGTTTTCCTGAGTCAGAACAGAAAGAGTCTCAAAACTTCAAGAAAGAGACAGAGAAAGGAAAAAGTAGCCAAAGATATATAAAGATGCAAGTTCTTTTCTTCTTAAAATCCACTTGCTCTCTCAAGTTGTGAGAATTAAAAGAATGACAAAAACAACTTAACTTGAACTGAACAAAAATTAGGCCTGGCTGTTGTAACTTGGACAGCTCTCAGATCCAGTGGAGGGAGCATGGGGAATGACAGTGTTTGTGCAGGGTCGGGGATGCAAGAAAACCTAGTTGGCCCTTCCTTGCTTCCCTCAGAGAAATTCAAATGACAGTAGTGCTTACGCTGGCTGCCAAAGGAATTGGCTGAAAGCAGGAGATATTTGAAGCACTTGACATGCTATTTTTTCTAAAAGGGAGTGTCTCTGACAGCCTTCCAACTCCTTGGCTTTCTTCAGCACTCAGCAGCAATGGCAATCAAAGAAAAGTTGAGGACAAATCCTCGCTGCTTTTTATCTGCACAATCTTAGGATTTAGAATAGCACATGCGTGGATAAAAAAGGTGGCTGCAACTGCTTTAGTTAAGCTCCTCTACCTGTAGCGAAGAGACTCCAAAGATAAAACAGGACTTGCTTAAACATAAACACCCAGGAGTCTCCGCAGGTGCAGACTAAATTGAAATCTGGATCTAGGAATTCTTACAGTACTTTAAATGTAGGAGTCTTTGGATATTATCTTTTATATTTTAAATTCATCGCTATTTCTAAACAGGAGCTTAAATGGGGAACATAAAGTGATCACTGAAAACTCTTCAGAGCAGCCTGATGGAAAAGATAGATGAAAACGTGTATCTTTTCTCCCATACTGATTTTTCCCTTTGATTCCAAACACACCACATTCCAATATTCTTTTTCTTCCTGAAGGAAAAATCTCATAGGAAAATTATTATGAGACTAGCCAAAACAATTCTTTCACAGACAATATGCTACATGGAGCAGGCGCCGTCCAGCAGTCCTGAGAAGGAAATGATTTTACAGCACAACTTTGAGTGCCTGCTGTCAAGGAGGATGTGGAACAGTGTTGAGTGGGAAGTGCGTGCTGCCCATCTCCTATACAGTGGACCATCTGTCTTCATCAAATAGCCAGCCTGAACGTATTACTTCTGGGAGGCCAGCATTTGACAGCCTCCCCCCTCTTGTGGCACTGACAGAGAGGTCAGATCAGTGGGGCATGGGCTGAATGCAGACACAGCTAAATACAAATCAAAGGGCAAAACCAGAGTTGAACATTTTAATAAAAGATTAAAATTTTAATGTGATTAACATTTCAAAATCTTCTTTAGGATATGCACTTAAAAAATCCCTCCATGAAATATCAACAAATTCGATATGCAATTGACACTGCCCTAGTGGCAGAAATTGAAGAACTAAAGAGCCTCTCAATGAGGATGAGAGAGGAGAGTGAAAAAGCCGGCTTAAAACAGAACATTAAAAAAAACTAACATCACAGCATACAGTCCTATCACTTCATGGCTAAAAGATGGAGAAAAAATGCAAGCAGTGGTGAATTTTATCTTGTTGGGCTCCAAAATTACTGCAGATGGTGACTGCAGCCATGAAATTAAAGAAACTTGCTCCTTCGAAGAAAAGTTATGACAAACCTAGGCAGCGTATTAAAAAGGTAAGAATCACTTTTCCAACAAAAGTCCATATTGTCAAAGCTATGGTTTTCCAGTAGTCATGTATGGATGTGAGAGTTGGACCCTAAAGAAGGCTTAGTGGTGAAGAATTGATGCTTTTGAGTTGTGGTGCTAGAGAAGACTCTTGAGAATCCCCTGGACAGCAAGAAGATCAAACCAGTCAATCCTAAAGGAAGTCAACCCTGAGTATTCACTGGAAGGACTGATGCTAAAGCTCTTAATACTTTGGCCACTTGATGCAAAGGCCCAACATATTGGAAAAGACCCTGATACTGGGAACGATTGAGGGCAGGAGGAGAAGGGGGAAACAGGATGAGATGGTGGATGGAATCACTGACTCAATGGACATGAGTTTGAGCAAACTCCAGGAGATAGTAAAGGACAGGGTAGCCTGGTATGCTGCAGTTCTTGGGCTCACAAAGAATTGGACATGACTTAGCAACAACAGAGAGTTGAACAAACAACAGAGAGTTAACTAAAAAACCCAAGTAAATGTTGAAGTTAAACTTTTAACCAATTTATTAAAAAGTAAAACTGTTATCATTGAAAACTACCTTCAATACAAGTAGGAACTCTTGCTACCATCTTCACTTGCATGTGCAGTGGGAGCCTAAAAACATTGCCCAGCAGAATGTGCCAGGCTAACTCTAGATTATTCAGTTTGAATTTTGAGTAAGGGTAATTGTAAGTTATTTTTACCTTATAAATGCAAAGGTTTTTGAATTGTTAAAAAAAATCCTTCCATATCTCAAGGTTATGAGAATATTTTCCTGTATTTTCATTTAAATGTTTTGAAGTTTTGTGTTATCTGTATTTTTAATTTACTGAAAAAGGGAAAGGCTACCCACTCCAGTATTCTGGCCTGGAGAATTCCATGGACTGTATATGCAGAAAACATCATGAGAAACGCTGGACTGGAAGAAACACAAGCTAGAATCAAGATTGCCGGAGAAATATCAATAACCTCAGATATGCAGATGACACCACCCTTATGGCAGAAAGTGAAGAGGAACTAAAGAGCCTCTTGATGAAAGTGAAAGAGGAGAGTGAAAAAGTTGGCTTAAAGCTCAACATTCAGAAAACTAAGATCATGGCATCCGGTCCCATTACTTCATGGGAAATAGACGGGGAAACAGTGGAAACAGAGTCAGACTTTATTTTTCTGGGCTCCAAAATCACTGCAGATGGTGACTGCAGCCATGAAATTAAAAGACGCTTACTCCTTGGAAGAAAAGTTATGACCAACCTAGATAGCATATTCAAAAGCAGAGATATTATTATTTTTTTTTTCAAAAGCAGAGATATTACTTTGCCGACTAAAGTCCATCTAGTCAAGGCTATGGTTCTTCCAGTGGTCATGTATGGATGTGAGAGTTGGACTATGAAGAAGGCTGAGGGCCAAAGAATTGATGCTTTTGAAGTGTGGTGTTGGAGAAGACTCTTGAGAGTCCCTTGGACTGCAAGGAGATCCAACCAGTCCATTCTGAAGGAGATCAACCCTGGGATTTCTTTGGAAGGAATGATGCTAAAGCTGAAGCTCCAGTACTTTGGCCACCTCTTGTGAAGAGTTGACTCATTGGAAAAGACTCTGATGCTGGGAGGGACTGGGGGTAGGAGGAGAAGGAGACGACCGAGGATGAGATGGCTGGATGGCGTCACTGACTCCATGGGCGTGGGTCTGAGTGAACTCCGGGAGTTGGTGATGGACAGGGAGGCCTGGCGTGCTGCGATTCATGGGATTGCAAAGAGTCGGACACGACTGAGTGACTTTCACTTCACTTTAATTTACTGGAGTTTGGGGGATTTTTTGGTAGAGGTGATGTAGTCATTTATTTATTGATGTATAGTTTATTTACAATGTGTCAGTTTCAGGTGTATAGCAGAATGTTTCAGCTATATATATACATACATATGTATACACACACACACACACACACACACACACATATATATATTCTTTTCCAGATGCTTTCCCTTGTAGGTTGTTACAAAATATTGACTAGAGTTCCCCTTCCTATACAGTAGGTTCTTGGTTATGTTATATATAGTGGTGTATATATAGTACTAGCCATCTATTGCTGTGCTGGTATCAAACTGCCTCAATTACTATAACTTAGTAATGTTGCTTTGAATGATTGCCAAACCTAGTGCAGAGAAATGCACTTGTACTCCCATACCCCGTCCTCCATGGCTAGTTTGGAGTAAGCAATAAAATTTTATTGTATTCAAATGAGATTTTTAAAAAATTTTACTTTATTTTACTTTTCAATACTGTATTGGTTTTGCCATTTAAAAAAATTTTCTTACTGCAGAATAAATTAGCCTGTTTGTTAATACAGTCAATGAACATGTCTCCATTGGATTATTCTTATTGGATTGACCATGTACTTATTAATATTGTTTTCCTAGAAAATACCCTTTCTCTTGGCCTCTAAACATCCTCTAGCCCATTTCTCTGTTTAATGAAGCTCTGTGAGTCTTCTTCACTCAGTCTCTATTTCCTTTCTCTTCCATTAACTCCAAACATAGTGGGCACTTCTCTGTCATTTAATTCTAATTCCTAGCAGCATTTGTAATGGTTGACCATGCTCTTTTCTTTGTTTTTCTTCTTGCTGTATTGACCCGTTCTTTATTATCTCCCTGGTGGCTTCATCCCTTCATCAGATATTAAGATAGAGATGTGACCCAGAGCTTCTACTCTTGGCTATCAAATTCATGTGATCTCATCCATGTCTGTGCCCCTAAAGCATGCCATATTTGTGCTAGTTGAATCCAAACCTATAGATTTAGTCTAAAACTCTAACCTGAGCACAAGATTCATATATTCAACTGTGTATTTAATATCTCTATGTGGAGGCCTAAATGGTATCTCAAACTTAACATGAACAAGACAAAACTGTTAATAGCCCTTTCCATCTGTTTTCCATCTCTGTAAATGGTATTGCTATTCTCAGTGCTTGAACCTAGGATTTTTCTTTGACTTTACTATAATTACCTTTTCCTTATATCCCTTGGTCAGTTAACAATTTATCCTCACCATCATCCCTAACTAGAGTATAATTCAAGCCACCCTCATCCTTTCATTTGAAAATGCCTCATAACTGGTCTTATTGCTTTCTTTGCAGCCAGTAGGATCTTTTGGAAAGAGAAAACATATAGTGTCACCCTCTTGCTAAAGGTCTTTAGGATTCTCTGATTGTAACTAGAATAAAATCCAGATTCTTTACTTCACCCTCACAGTGTCCTGCATATACTATCCCTTCCCTGACTTTCCACTCTCATCTTCCCCTGTTATCCCCCTCTCCACGTACTAAAGTTTAGTCTGACTATTTTTACTGTTGCCCAATCATGTCAAGTTCATTACTACCTCAGGGCCTTTGCACTTCCTTTCTCTTCTTCATGGAATGATTCTTTTTTTTGATCTTTTTATGGCTTCATCCTTCTCATTATTCTGATCTTTACTCAAATGTCCTTCACCTGGAGAAGCAAATAGACAATCCTTGAGTCATTTTCTATGCTTTTAACCAGTTCTATTTTCTTTATAACATGAATCTGGATATGAAATTATTATTTTTTTCTTTATGTGTGACTAATTCACTATCAGGAGGTTTGGCTATATTTTAATAAATGATACATTTCCAGTATATTAAACTATTATATTAATATTTATAAGCAAGTAAAAGAAACTGGATATTTAGCTTTTCTGCTAGGAAATGTCAAGCAAGAGCTAAATATAATGAATGTAGCAGGAATTGAAAAGAGGTGCTGGCTTTTGTGTGGAGAAACTTATTAAAACCACTGGTTCAAATCATTACTTAATTATAGCATGCCAGAGTTAGAATGCCCCCTGATTATGGCTCCATTTCAGTTTACCACCAAGATTCTGGTACAATTAGCATTTTGAAATGCCATTGCAGCGTTGCCTGCTGGAGTATCTTATTCTTGGTGAAAAAAATTTTCTTTTTTTCCTTTCTGGTTGCTTGAGCACCACTTTCATTAAATTGCAATCAAGTTTCGCCCTACACTGCATCTATTTTCAGAACCAGTCCCACCCTTTAAACACCCATCCTCTGCCTGGGAGAGCACAATTTCTCACTCTTTAAAGGGACTTATGCAGCCTGTCTGTGATGGAGCTGTTAGGTCTGACTGAAGTGCCCACTCTCCTCTGTGGACCTCCCCATTGGCAGCTCTTCCTTTTATTTCTATTCCTGCTTTTTCCCCCACCCCAAGTCCTGATGAACATGTGGCTCAGTTTTCTCAGCTGCAGCCCTCTCTTGCTGGCCAGGTACTTCAATGGTATAGCACTAGTCGAGTCACCAAGTTCCTCTTTGTTACAACCCTGGCACCTGTTATTCTTAGATGCCAATTCTCAAACAGTTCCTACTGAACACATCCTGGAGGGTTAGACTCAGAAATGGTCTGATTTTTAGCATCATGTCCTCAAACCCAAAAGCTGGGGACCTCATGATGATAAGAGAAATGAAAGTCTTTGGTGGCTTACTAGAGGACTGTTACATATTCTTTCTACAGAGTTCAATCCATTCATGAGAAACCTCACTCCTGTGCTGGTCAGGAAGCTTTCAAAGATGTCAATTGGGTCCCAACTCCCAAAGAACTACTTTACTTCTAGACTTCTTCCCATTTGAACAACCCACTTGGTAAAAGTCCTGGGTGTCTAATCCAGATTAACACTTACTGTCCTTTTGAATAGATCAAAATCTTCCAAGTATAACTTTTTAAATTTGAATAATAAGTAGATCCACCTGAAGAATTCTTTTTATTCTTGAGAATGATGTCTTTATTTAGTTTGCTTAGGTTGCCATCACAAAGTACCACAGATCAACTTAAACTACAGAAATATATTTTCTTACCATCCTGGAGGCTTGAAGTTCAAGATCAAACTGTTGGACTGAGTTGATTTCTTCTGAGGGCCATGAGGTAAGGATCTATTCTAGGCCTCTCTCCTTGGCCTATTAATGACTGCCTTCTTTGTCTTTCCATTGTCTTCCCTTTGTATATGTGTACACGTCTGAGTCAAATTTTCAATCATATTGGATTAGGGTCTACCCTAATAACTTCATTTTAACTGAATCATCCCTGTGAAAAATCTATGTCCAAATATGAGCACATTCCAAAGTACTGGGAGTTAGGCCTTCTTCATATGTGTGGGGGTATGTGTGCAGAATCCATCCCACAGTAAGAATTTTAGCCTTTTGAGAAACACTCCTTCAAAAGTTACATTCTGTCCCATGATCACCTACAACTAAACGAGTGAAGGAATATGAACACCTTTGTTTATTCCTGCTAAAGAGTGTTTCATTGGCTTTTTCCCTCACCTAGAAAGTTCTTCACAGCCATGTAGCTTGCTTCATCAGTCTATTAGGGCTTTGATTAAATATCACTGAAATAGAGACGCCCTCCCAGGTCACCAAGTAGAGCTCTTATCTTACCCCCACTGCCTTCCACTGCGTTGTTTATAGTACTTAGTACTACATGAAGTTTAGCACTTTTGTTTACTCTAAAGAATAAAGGATAGCAATACGAAAAACTATACCGAACATTCATTGAGTCTTTACCAAATGTTAGATGCCTCTAAGTACTTTTCATTAAATTTCATAGCAAACTTGTCAGTTTGTCATGATTTTTAACATTTTTGCAAATGTGCTTATTGTCTTACTTACCATGTTAGGAATTACATAATTTGTTGTGTGAATAAATTCGTGATTACAAATACAAAGCTGAGATAAATAGAAAACAACAAAGTCAGCTAGAAGGGCTTGGTTAACCAGATCAAGAATTAACTTAAAGAATAATTGTAAAAAATTTTTACTGAAGTGAGACTACAACCTTAAAATTTCCTGGGTGTCTCCAAGGATATCTGAGAACGTGTACATGAACTCCAGTGTAACAGGATTACTAAATTATGTGATGAGCTCTTTTTTTTTTCAATTGAAGTATAGTTGATTTAAAATTCTATGTTAGTTTCAGATGTACAGTGAGGTGATTCAGCTTCAGATTTTTTTCCATTTTTCCATTATAGGTTATTACAAGATATTGCTATTGTTTCCTATGCTATACAGTAGTTCCTTGTTGTTTATCTATTTTATATATAGTTGTATGTATCTGTTAATCCCAAACTCTTAATTTATCCCTCCTCACCTTTCTTCTTGGTAACTATTAATTTTTCTCTGTCAGTCTATTTCTATTTCATAAATTGTGTCACTATCATATTTTTTAGATCCCACTTATAAGTGATATCACTCCCACTTGATGGAGAATGTGCATTGAAATCAACTGAAGAACTTTTGAAAACTCGACCTGCCTAGCTCCCAGGCCCATTGCTTAGAAGCCTTTGAGGAAAGGTCCAAGCATGTAAGTTTTGAATTCTAGACTAATACTTCAAACTAAACCTAGGGGTAGAGGAACAAACTTTACCTCCTTTGGAGATCAGGGTGATCATAATTCTTTCTTGTTATGCAGAACATAGAGTAGCATATCAGTACCAGCATGGATTTTGAAAGTCATTCAGACCAGGGTTCAAATCCTAGCTTTGTCCTTACTTATGAGGTAAATAGAGGTTTCCCAGGTGGCACTAGTGGTAAACAACCCACCTGCCAATGCAGGAGACATCAGAGATATGTGTTCTATCCCTGGGTCGGGAAGATCCCCTGGAGGAGGGCATGGCAAACAACTCCAGTATTCTTGCCTGGAGAATCCCATGGACAGAGGAGCCTGTTGGGCTATAGTCCATAGTGTCACAAAGAATCAGACACAACTGAAGTGACTTAGCATGTATGTGTGAAGTAAATAACTTAAATTCCCTAAGCCAAAGATTCCTTAAATGTAAAACAAATACAATGATTCCTATTTCATAATACTATTTTGAAGATTAAATGAAATTAAATACAGTTCAGTACAGTGTCTGGCCCAGAAGTAAATCTTCAATAAAGATCCTCTAAATAGAAAGCCCTTGGGAGAGTTAAGAATGGTATAACTTTTTTTTTTTTTTTTTTTAAAATGCATTAAACCCAGAGATATTCAAAAGACAGAATTTGGTACTCTAAGCATATCACATCCTTATGATGTCCCCAATACTGGTATCACCTGATCAGAGTTTTCAGCTATGGAATTATCTTTCTGGTCATTATCAATGGAATCTCAAATCTCACAAGAAGTCAGGAGTGATTTTTGTTCTAATTCAGAGATTCTTTTTCTTTCCAGTAGCAAAAGCCAGTATCTCCCCTTTGTTTAACAAAGACCAATGGTGGTTTCAGCCACAGTTGCAAGGTGATTACAACCACTTTTCTCATTTGGTTCAAGTTGAATAATTTGAGAAAGATCATCAAGTATTATTTTATCATCTGAATATCCCAACAGAGGAAAAAGCCATCCATGAAGTAGATTCCAGAGAGGAACTCCTAGCAGCCGTATTGGTTCTCCTTCATGTGAGTGATCTGACAGAGCTCCATCCTCAGGATACTGTCATTCTAGAACCCTGCAGAAAATCTGACCTTGTCAGCCTTGGCTTTCCTGGAGCTCTGTAAATGTGAAGGTGATTAACATGCAATTTGAATTGCTTACTCTTTCTGTTGCTCACTGGGCAGAGTTTAAATGGGAATCATTTGCATAACTGAATTTTCCCTTCTTCCGTGTTGTGGAGGGAGCTTCTCCTTGTGAGTTACTCCATAAGGTGAATTATCTTAATGGATTCAGTGTGTGAAAATTAACAGATGTTTGTGGAAGTCTAAATCTATTTTGCTTTGTTTAAAGATGTGATTTAAACTCATCTGTCTTCAAATAGCTCCTAAATGATTCAAATAAATAACTATCAACTATAAAGCATGTTACTAACAGAAGGCTCTGCCCTGAGAAAGTATGTATGCCAAATGGTATTTTAATTTTTCAAGGAAATGGATGACTTTCATTGTTTGAGGTGTTTACCATTTCTAAGGGAAGACTTGAGCCTATTCCCATCCTTTTCTGTATCTTCTAGAAAATTGAGAAAGTGAATTTGCCAGCAGGAGCAGTGTTCTATATTAAGAAACACACACGTTGGCAGATTGTCAAGGGAATGCTACCTGGGTGCTGAGAGCCATTTAGGCTATTCAAATTTAAATCTTCAATTGGAGCTGAACACAGTTGAGCAATAAACCTATTTGTTGCATTTATGCTTGGCTGAAGTCAGAGGAAATGTGATACTGGTAATATCTGGTTATGGACATACACATTTGTAAATGGGTCATTGTTTGAAAGTACTTGGATAATAATGAAAGTGTAATACCGTACTGAAAAACTTAATGCAGATAATAATAATAATGTTTGTGTGTGTGTGTTCAGTCGCTCAGTCGTGTCTGACTCTGCAACCATATTGACTGTGGTCTTCCAGGCTCCTCTGTCCGTGGGTTCTCCAGGCAAGAATACTGGAGTGCGTTGCCATGCCCTCCTCCAGGGAATGTCCCCGACCCAGGGATTGAAACTGTCTCTCCTGAATTGAAGGTGGATTCTTTACCACTGAGCCACACGGAAAGCCCAATAATAATAATGTTGATCATACTTCTATTGCAGGGTATTTATTGTGTGGTTGGTGTAACTTGGGAACAGGGTTATATAATCTAGGAAATTGTTTCACAGTATTTTCTACATCTCCATGGTTGTACTGGCCTAGGAAATATATGCTGAGCACTTTTAGATCTATAGAAATGAACAACCTACTTTTCTTTGAAAGCACATTTCTATTAGTTAGTCTATAAAAACTTCTGAAGCAAGCAGTTTAAAAATGGAATAGTTAGCTATTTTTTAAACCTTCTGAAATTCAAAAAAAAGGTTTTTAAGGCAATTCGACTGTATGTAACTAGGCAGTATACCTTGGACTTTTTGACAATAATGGACAAATAGGCAATTGTGAAATTCACATTTAATCAAATAAGATAGCAATTTTTCATTTACCTCCTTCCCTGAACTAAACTGAAACATTTTCTCAGCTGTTTCGAGTTTATTAGCAATTTTGTTAATATACTTAGTATTGTGGGATAAAGGAAATTCAACATGTAGTTAGATTATAACTAAATTTAAATCCTTACTTCAGAAACACAAATATTATTGGAGCTGAAAGGAAACTTAACGCTTTCTAGTTCAACTTCATCATTAGACAGGTAAAGATAAAGAGTGAATCACAGAAGGTCAAATCACTGATTAATGGCAGAACCAGAAAACAGGTCGAGAAGAGCCCAGATTAATTAGGATAATTAAACTTAATAGCAAAAACAAGACCTATCAATAATTTTCCTGACAATATTTCATTCTCTCAGCTTTCTTTTCTTTTCAAGTATTATTGAAAAGCAAAATTACAAACGAGATCATCACAATGTCCATTGTAAAATCATGTGTAATTATATGAATACATTGAACAAGAATTCCTGAATAAATAAGGCTTTCTTAAGACATACACAAAAGCATTGTATTGAAGTGACCATGGTTTCCTGATGTTGCTTTCCGGGGACCTCCTTCTAGGCTTTTTTTCTTAAGGTGAGCACAGCACATTGAACAGTGTCTTTAGGGAATAAGAGCCTGAGCTTGCCTACAAGTTGGAAGGTTTGTATAGCACTGTGAACTCTTGACAGGCATAAAGGAGGGAGGTGGACTCTGAGCTAGTCATGTCTGTTTGTGCGCATGTTTCTGTGTTTCTTCCTCTTTTCAAGGGTGAGTATGGTAAATCTCTAGCCAAAGGTATGATCACACTCTTAGACTCCCAAAGTATACAGATTCAAGCTCATACAGTAACCCAGTCTCTGTACCCTCCACCAGTAACACTTTTTAAATCAGATTTTTCTCTATGTGAATATTTTAATATTATTCCACTCAGTATATTTGGGATATATGTATACATCTATTACTTCATACATGATTTGAAGAGGAGCCAAAAGATTGATATTTGTAATAATAGCTTCCTGATGGACTGATCCTTTTATAATGATGAATTTTATTTGTCTCTAGAAATAATTTTTATCTTAAAGTCTGTTTCGTCTGATATTAATATTTGACTCTCTTTTGGTGATTGTTTGTATGCTATTCGTTTACTTTCAACCTATTTGTGTCTTTCAGTCTAAAGTGTATCCCTTATAGAAAGTCAATAGTTGGATCATATTTTGTATCCATTCTGCCAAAGCCTGCCTTTTGATTATTTATTCTATTTCAATTTAATGTTATTACTGTTAGGGTAGGGTTTACATTTGCTATTTTATTTCTTTTCTATATGATTTATATTTCATTTCTCTATGTTGCCATTATCATCTTCTTCTTCTTTTTGAATACCCCATTGCCACAAGGTAGAACTTTATTAAAGTATTATAAGGTGAAATAGTTCCTTTAAAACTATAAATTCTTAGATAATTGCACAGTTAGAGAAAATTTACTTGGTCAAGTTATGATAGTACTTTTCAGTGTTTTATAATACATTTACATTTTAGTTCTATTATCTTTTATTGTGTCAAATAGATATTTTCTACTAATGATTTTACTTGTGATTTTTCTGTATTTTTATTGAGTTCTTGTCTTAGTGGCACCTTTGGAAATCAGGTCCTTCCCCTACCTAGAGTTTGTTGTTTTTGCTGTTTGTTGTTGGATGCCTTTTCTGAAATAATTTTGTTAATGTCTGTATCCTTTTTGTATGTGTTCATTAAAATCTTTGCCCAGTCAGCCTAGGGGACAAGTCATCATTGGACAGAGATTTCCTTAAACACCTTTAGCAATAATTCTCCCTCTCTTTAGGTTGCTATGGTATATTTCAGCACTTTGGCAATTTATGACTCCACCTTATTTCTCACTTACTACTTGCAAAGAACCTCAAGGTTAGCCAGGGGTGAGAGCTTAGGGGTTCTCAGTTTTTTATTGGCATGCACACGGCAGCTGTAGATCCCCAGGAATACGTGACAACTTTTCAAAACCTTCTGTAGACATTTCATTGCCTAGAATTTCCTCTTATATTTTTTGGGAAGCCTCTTATTTCCCAACTTATATCCCTGGCTCAGGCAGCTGCCATGTTAAACAATTGGCTGCTGATTGCTTTTGCAAATACTCTGGGGTTAGGAGTTTCCCTTTAATGCAAGGTCACTTGAAGATAGATCCTGTGAATGGGCTCTGATAGGGAGCTGCCAGAGAAGACAAATACGACAGTTCTCCAGGATGGGGAGTTTTGCAGTCCTTCAAACACATTCTGCTTCCTCCAGGGTCCACTAGGCTGTTGTGTTTCACAGCGACCTTGGCAGTCAAGAGTGTTAGTAATATTTTTAAGGCTTCTGCAGAGCTAATGAGAGGCAGATGGGAGTACATAAGTCCCAGCAAATCTCACTGTTATTACTGATACCCCGATTCTGAACCCTCATTACATCCAGGGTATATCTTTGCCCAGCACTTGCCATATTATGGTGAAAGGATATGTTTACCTGTTTCTGGTTTTCTCTCATTAGTCTGTAAATTCTTCTTGAGCAGGGACAGTGTCTCATTACTCCTCATGGCCCTGACTCCTTTTGCCATGTCTGACTCAATTAACTTTTTCATTTGTGTTCTCTCCTTTAGGTATATGGTATCTTCCCTCACTCTAAAATCATTCAAGGCAAATAAGAACATAATGGTGAAGGTTAAAATAGATGTTTGAGGGGTCTGAAAACTAGGGAAATAAATTTAGGGCTAAGATTCATACTATATATGGCTGCCTTATTAAGTTTAGAATAAAAGTTGGCATTGAGATTCCTAGCTATGACCTTCTGAAAATCTCTCTCTCTGGTTTTGAATGTGGGGTTATAAGTATAAAACACAAAGATTTGAAAAGTACTGTAACATATCTCCAGATATCTGTTATTGTTTTTCATGGTCACTTTAGGAGCTGGACTTATTTTCAGTAATATTTCCCAAGCTCAGATCTCCCTTGGGAACCAGCTCTTGCCAATATAGTCTCATTACCAAAAGCCCTCTGCATCATCAGCCTTGGTTCAGAGTGATTTTTCCCAGTGTCTTGTGCTCAGTCCTTCCCTTCAAAGGATGAAGATTTATTTATATCAAATAGTTAGTGGTGAAATACATGTCATCTTGGACAATATCTGTGGTCAAAGAGCCTCATGGGGGACAGTCGTCTAAGCTGCTCTTGGGGGCCTCTGCTCTGCTTTAAGTTGGGGGTCAGAAAGCTTTTTCTACCAGAGTGATATGCCCCAAACTGCTAAATACCTTTATCTTAAATTGGTGACACTAAATGGATTGCAAAGACATTAAGACAAAGTGAAACAAATGGGAAAAGGCACTTGCAGGAAGACTTAATTTCTTATTAGCACACCAAACTGCATACTTATCTACACAGGAAGGCTACAGTGGTATTTTAATGGGTATAAAACCCTTTGAGATGATGATGAAAGGATGTGTAATATGATCTGTCTTTATTTTGTGCAACTCTGGCACTGAGCTCAGCAATTCATAACCTAGAGTCTGTCTTTTGTGGAAAAATGGAAAGACTAAATTAACCCTTTCCTTCTTTAGAGGAAAATTGAAAGGCTGGTGACTCAGAGTCAAGAGATTTTTCCATTTAATAAAGACGACTACCAGGCCACCTGCTATTCCATATCTCTTTAACGAAGCAGCTACAGTTTTTAGGAAGAATTCATGAGATGAGCATACAATCCCTTTGAATTTTCCTTTAATAATGAACAGTACATAATGCTATACTTAATTTCCATTTCTTTTAAAATCAAATTTTCTTAAAAAGTTATTACATCTCAAGCAGAATTCTTGATCTTCACTTTGAAACTATAATGAAACTGCCCTTGGGGTGAAGGATTAAGGAAATGCTTTTCTTATTACTAACAGCAACTGACAGGTATTGGGGAGTTTTAAAACTCTTTCCCATTGTTAATGGTAAGTGAGTTAGGTGAAGCAGGTCAGATCCAGCTAAATTTAGAACTATGTCTCTAATTTCTGTAAAACGGGATTAAAAATTGAAATAGTTTTATGTCTGGAACATTCTGAATATTTTTCTCTTTTTTTACAGAAAAGCCTTGGTATGTTTGATTGACTGGAAATGCTTTTTTCCTTGGTATTTAGCTCAAGGCATAAAACAAAGAAATGTTAAGCAGTAAACAATCTCTTTTGAATTTAGTAAGATCCAGAAATAAGAGAACCAAGAAGAAAGGAGCAAGAAATCCAATGAGAAAGGAGAACATACAGCCATTAAAATAGTCTTGTTTTCTCTCACATGAAAGATGATTGTATTGGGACATTTCTCCAGTTCAGAGTTCACATTGTGCCTGAACCAAATTCCAGTGATGCTCTCTCTGTATCTAATAATAATCCACAAATATTGGCAAATGGTAAACTCAAGTAAATTGAATAGTTGAAACTATCTCATTAATCCATGGTATCTCATTTTTCACATAAGGTTGTGGGAAGAAATTGTCACTTGTAGAGACAGGAGCTCGAAAAGAAGTGCCGTGACTGTTTCAGATGTGGCCATAGCTGTGTGCTTCCTTGAATTCATAAATGCTTGGGTACAGAGGAGTGATGAAGTGAGTCTATTTGTCTTAAGAGCAGGAACACCTCCTGTGTAGAATTTTGATGAAGGAAAGAATATATGAGAAGTACTAGCTTGATTCAAGAATCATGCCTTAGAAGGAGGAGGATTTGGGATGCAATATACTTTTCTCAAGTTCTCTTCCAGCCCAGGATCATGGACTCATGTCTGAATGTTCTGAATAAAGGGCTACAAATAAGAGTCAGAATAACAAGGCCATCAAAGCCTAACTAAGAAGTAGGGACACTAGAAGCCCAATATCAAGACCGACAGAGCTGAGTGTAACACAAAGCTGGTGAGAGCCAATCCCCTCTTTATAACGGAGGTGGCAGCTGACAGCCCTCTCATCTAAGACTGATGTCTCATAATAATAACATGTGCTAGGTTAAGAGAAAAAAATGGGGGCAATTTTCAAACAGAAAAATAGCTGAACTACTTTAGGAAGGTGGCAGCAGGAACCAAAGGCTAGAGAGCTTGTAAATTAGCAGCACCTTCCATATTTGTTTTAGGCCACTCTGTTCCCCTAGAGAGGTGACCCTAATAGTGGAGACAGCTTTGTGGGCCTTGGATGCTTGGGAGATGACCAGCGAGGGGAAGAGCGGGAATAACCACGGTAAAAGCAATCTACTGTCTCAGCGACTAAAATGGTGAGCAGTCAGGGTAACACCTCTGAGAACCCCCAGGAATTGATAAAGAGTTGATATCCAATAAGGGGAAATGGAGGTTTTATAACCATGGGCAGAGGCAGAATCAGAAGACACATTATGAAGCTCTGAATGAAGCCGTCTTTTTTTTTTTTTTTAACAAAATGTTTATTTTTTATTTGGTTGCACTGGATCTTAGTTGTGGACACATGGGGTCTTTGATCTTTGTTGTGGCATGCATACTTCTTAGTTGCAGCATGTGGGATCCAGTTCCCCGACTCGGGTTTGAACCCAGGCCCTCTGCACTGGGAGCTCCATTCTTGGCCATTGGACCACCAGGGAACTCCCGCAGTCAATCCTCTGTTTATCATTAGTATGATGCAGCCAGTGGAAACTACAGAGCTTAAGAAATTACTGTGCCTAAATCCCTACAGACCTTAAGCTTAAGGAGGAGTAAGAACTGGAAAAAAAGACCCTTTACTTATGAGTAGGGATCACTTTCACATTTAAAAAGAATTTTATTGGAGTTTAGTTGATTTACAATATTGTGCTAGACTCAGGTGAACAGCAAGTCAGAGAAAGACAAATATCCTATGATTGCTTATATGTGTAATCTTAAAAAAAAAAAGAGTACACATGAACTTATCTACATGGCAGAAATGGAGCTACAGATGTAGAAAACAAACTTATGGTTACCAGGCAGTGAGGTGGGGGGGCATAAATTGGGAGATTGGGACTGAGATATGCACAGTACTATATATAAAATATATAACTATAAGGACCTATTGTATAGCACAGGGCACTCTATTTGATACTCTATGATGGCCTATATGGGAAAAGTATCTTAAAAAGTATATATATGTGTGTGTGTGTATAACTGATTCATTTCACTTATGTTTTGAAGCATCCTTCACTAAGAGTGGTTTTAGAGAACTTATTATCGTCACTGTTTAAATAAAGGAGATGGGCCTCAGTTGCCTCAAGGTCTTAAGATTTCAAAGCTTACAGTAGGAGAGTTTGCATCAGCCTTCAGGGTTAATGAGTCTTCTCTGAGAAGCTTGTTCTGATAAATCCTTTGAGTCCTCAATACTGTCTCATCTGTAAGAGAGCAGGTGCCATTTGTTAGCCTGGGGCTTCAGGTTAGGGAGGCATTTAAAATTTTCAAGAAGAAAGGAATTATGACAAAATCAGATTCTATTAAATTGTGCGTGATGTTCTTTAAAAAGACCTAGGTCGGGAAGATCTGCTTGAGAAGGGATAGGCTACCCACTCTAGTATTCTTGGGCCTCCCTTGTGGCTCAGCTGGCAAAGAATCTGCCTGCAATGTGGGAGACCTGGGTCCGATCCCTGGGTCCAGTATTCTGGCCTGGAGAATTCCAGGTACTGTATAGTCCATGGGGTTGCACGGAGTTGGACACAACTGATTGACTTTTACTTTTTCACCCACTTCCCTTCACTGGAGTTTGGAAGCAGAACCAGTGGGAGCAGTGGGCATGCCTGCTGGCCCCTGGCAGCCTCTACAGCACAAGTGGGATGAGGTGGGCAGTGCTAGGAATTGTTGTTGTTGTGGAGTCTCTAAGTCGTGTCTGACTCTGTTGCAACCCCATAGACTATAGCCCTCCAGGCTCCTCTGTCCACGGGATTTCCCAGGCAAGAATACTGGAATGAGTTGCCATTTTCTTCTCCAGGGGAGCTTTCTGACACAGGGATTGAGCCTTCATCTCTTGCATCACAGACAGATTCTTCACCACTGAGCAACCTGGGAAGTCCGTGCTGGAAATAGCCTAAAAGTTATCTCTTGGGAACAGAATCCTTACTCCAGATATCTGTATCCACCCTGGAGTCACCAGCATGACAGAGAGAGATTGAGAAATTTTAAAGAAAGATCAGTGTTTTGTTTGTTTCTGCTTTTGTGCTGGCGGCTGGCTCAGGTGAAAGTGAGTCAGTACTGCATAGGTGACCCACCTCCTCAGGGGTCTTGAAAAGTCAGATAAAGCCCACATCCCTTTCTGCCCTGTGATGATGTCTAGGCCAGCTCGGCTTTGGCTGCTGTTTCTCACGGGGCTGTGGCTAGCTAGTGTGTGGACTGCAGCTGGGCCCCTAGGACGGCTTCACTCACACAGGGTAGGCAGCAGGCTACAAGCCGACACACCTCTGTTCTCCTCTTCATGGACGCATCTTTCAGAAGTCTAGCTCAGCTTCACGTCTCCAAGTGCAGCAAGAAGCAGAAAACTAGGAGCAACCGCTTTTAAGCACGTCTAAGCCTCTGTTTGCTTACCATTTGCTTACTGAATCTTGCCAAATCCTATTTCTCAAACACCAACAAGTCCCATAATGTATGCTGATGGAATTAATTTTTTAGAACTCTTAACTATGAAATTTTCAAACCTAAACAAATAGAGAAAGTAGTATAATGAACCTCCGGGTATGTGTGATCCAGCTTCAATAATTATTTACAGTCTGTCTTAGTGCTAAATGATTATTTTAAACTAAATGCTGTGGCACAGACTGCTAGTTCTCCTCCAAATCTCTCCACCTCTTCTTCTATAACAATAGAAGCCCAGATTTGTAGTCCAAAATAGAGACTGAGTTTTCAATTCTAACTTGTGGCTAGGTCTGACTGTGTGATTCATTTCTAAGGAGATGTGAGCAGCCAGGTGGCAGGTGTCACTCCCAGGTGTATCCTTTATTGGAAGGAACATGGCATGTCCTTCCCTTTTCCCCATACATTTGTCTCTTCTGTGGACAAGGAAAGGAAGCTGTGATGAACCAGAGACAAAGGTCGTGCCTTAATGATGGGAAAGCAGCAAAAGAGAAAGTATCCAGTTCTCTGAAGATTTGCAGAATTGAACTGTGACACCAGGTGGGATGTTATGTGAGGGAGCAATAGACATCTGTCTATTTTATGATGTTTGGCCCTCTAGCTTAAACCATACTTTACCTGAGTCTCTGTTACCACCACAAAAATGAATGTCCTAACCAATAATCTTAATAAACTATCCTATAAGGTTTGGAGAGTAAAAATCTGATCACATATGCTAATGCCACATCCTTGACATGGTGGTGTCTATTACATTTGAGCTCAGTAGTCATATTACAGACATTTCTCCTGTTCTTGTTTAATATTTCCCTAGTGATCCATGGGGTTGCTAAGAGTCGGATACGACTGAGCAACTTCACTTTCACTTTTCACTTTCATGCATTGGAGAAGGAAATGGCAACCCACTCCAGTGTTCTTGCCTGGAGAATCCCAGGGACAGGGGAGCCTGGTGGGCTGATGGCTATGGGGTTGCACAGAGTTGGACATGACTGAAGTGATTTAGCAGCAGCAGCAACAGCAGCAGAAGTGATCTCTTGCTTGAAAACTAGGTATATTTGCTCATTATCACAGCATTTCTTTTTCTATATTATTCAACTCTAAATATCGTCCCTACAAATCCACCCTTTCCATAGTCCTTGGGCTAATGCACATTGTTTTAGAAGAGTAGCATGGCTGGTACTGCTAAGTCGATTCAGTCGTGTCCGATTCTGTGCGACCCCATAGATGGCAGCCCACCAGGCTCCCCTGTCCCTGGGATTCTCCAGGCAAGAACACTGGAGTGGGTTGCCATTTCCTTCTCCAATGCATGAAAGTGAAAAGTGAAAGTGAAGTCGCTCAGTCATGTCCAACTCCTAGCGACCCCATGGACTGCAGCCCACCAGGCTCCTCCGCCCATGGGAATTTCCAGGCAAGAGTACCGGAGTGGGGTGCCATGGCTGGTACAATGGAAGTAAAATCTGATTTGATGATTTGGTGGGTGAGTTTGAAGCCAGACAAGGGGGCAACAGTGAAGAGATGAAGTACATAAAAGAAGCACAGGAAGTGAGGCATCATGGAACCAGAGGTTTTTGGATATGGGCAGTGAGCAGGGTCAGATGCCAGCAGCCTCTTACTAGTACCAGCATTTTGTGGTGGGTGGGATTTCTTGCTCAGAAGAATGGTAATACTTAGGGAGGGTGAAGCATCAAGGAGATAACTTGGGAAGTCTTGTATAAAATGTTCAAGTTAGATCTTGTGGAGAGAGAAATATAAAACAGGCTGACAGTAGTTCAGGTACTTGTAATCATGTGGGTGAGAGGAGCTGAAATACAGAAAGAATGACCAAAGTGAGTGGAAAGGCTTGGCCGAAGCCCCCCTGTAGCCTTGGCTTTAAGAGACATCAGCTGATTATAAGAGCACTATAATGAGAAAAATGTCTGCAAGCGAAGTAAAGAGTAGTTAGAAGTAGGGCCACCTGTTCTTGTTAGTTTTTCGCCTGAGGGAAGGTCTGGAGAGGCTTTTGAAATAAACCTCACAATCAGGGAAAAGGGAGGAATTTGAGTTGGTATTAAGGACTTTGGGTGCTGAGTTCTGGAGAGAGCTGACTTTTCACTGCTGCTGACCTTGACTGGAGCCTGTGCAGGGAACAAGCAATGTCGTGGCACGTCCACGTTCTGTTGCGTGGTCCACTGTGGCAATGCTGCTTGGAGGGAACCCTGAACCCTGGGCTATAAAAGGTGCATCTGCCCTCCTAGCAGCTCGGATTCCTCTCGCTGCCCTGATGGACTTGTCCAGAGGGAGCAGCAGAACAGGAAGGCGCGACAGACTGACTGTAAAGACAGGGTGAGTCAATCAAAGGAGGGATGAAAATAGGTGATAGGAAAGTGAAAATCTCCCCATCTTTTCTATCAGTCTTGCTCTATACCTGGTGTCTGCCCTATGTGCTGTTTGAGTACAAGGCTGAGGCTGTCGAGCTCAACAGAACGGAGTAGCACATGTGGCTGATTAGTCCCATCTGCCCTGAGCGTTCCAGGGAGGCTGTCTGTATGGACATATTTGCTGTCTCTGCACTAACTTATTATTTTTTAATACTAGAGACTGAAATATTTCAGGTAAATTTTCCTTTTATAATTGAACATAGAAAGGGCTTTCCAGGTGGCGCGAGTGGTAAAGAATCTGCCTGCCAATGCAGGAGACATAAAAGACATGGGTTCAAGGCCTGGGTCTGGAAGATCCCCTAGAGAAGAAAATGGCAACCCACTCCAGTATTCTTGCCTGGAAAATTCCATGGACAGAGGAGCCTGGTAGGCTACAGTCCATGGGGTCTCAAAGGGTCAGACACAATTGAAGACTGAACACACAAACTGAACATACTTTAAATGTAAGAACAGTGGAATTCTGTCCAAATAAAAGATTGGAGATACTAATATCAAACAGTATATATATATATATATATATATATATATATCTTAGAGAAAGGATTTAATTGTTTTATTTACAAATTTCATCCAGTAACCTTTGCCTTAAATTCACTGAAATTGTGGTTCAGTTTTTATCAAATAGGAGCAAATGAAATAACATCTTTATATAAAATTATTAGGGAAAGAACTCTAGGTCAATGACTATGCCTCCTCAGAATCAAGAATATTCTTTGTAGTTTTAAATGTGTAATTGCATTATAACATGTATAGAGAAAGTGTGGAATTTAGATAAGTGGAATCAAAGAGCAGGAACCCATCTGGGTTTGCTCACTTCTGCCCATTATTATGTCAGTGAGATGCATCAGCACTGTTATGTGTCACTTGCATTCCTTTTATTCTCACTTGCTCTGTATTGTAGTTTTCTGTGGTGTGATTACACCACAGTTTAATGAAGCACTCTTTCATTGATGGATACTTTGGTTTTCTGTTTTTGTAAACATATACATCAAATTTTGTTGGCATACACACCAAATTTAATGGAATTTCTGGGTCATACAATAAACTTTAGCTTAATAGACACTGTCAAACATTTTATCCAGTGTATTTGTACAGACTTACTTTATAGTCTCAGTTATGACAATTCATTTTCCCCCCACATTTTACTAACATTTGATATTGTCTGCTTTTAAAAAATTTAGCCACTCTGTTGGGTGTATAGTAATTTTGCACTGTGGTTTTGATTTACATTTTTCTGAAAATTAATAAAATTGAATCCCATTAAAAAAAAGTGTGTATAGCAAGTTTGATTTTCTAAATACAAGGCAAAATAATTTCATTGTGTTACACATGAAGATACGACATTGAGATTTCAGTCTATTACCTTGAGATTTCAGCTAGTACATTGATTTCAGTACAATTTCAGACTCGTGGGTGAATCTGAGGTCTGAAGTGAAGTGATTTGCCCTAGGAGATCACATTTTCTCTGTACCAGTAGAGGTCAAAGGTAATCACTTAAAGGGAAATACAGAAGAGATTCCAGTGGTGTTTGTTCTTCAAATCCATTTCAATGCCTAGTTCAATTGTCTCTTTAACGAAACGTAAACCTGCTGTTTCATTTTTCTTAAAATCACAATTTATTGTAGTATCATCTTGATTTTTTTAAGGTCATGGTTGCATAAGCAGATATTTATTTTAGTGGCTCAGTATTCATTTTAGTGGCACAATAAAGCCTGAATTAGTAAAAAAGTGATTCAATTTAGAGAAAGCTTATACTAGTAAAACACGTTACATGCATATATGGCAGAAATAATGAAAATGGTTCATGAACATTCTTGTAATATTTAAAGAGAAATGAAACCTTCAAGGGCTCTATTAATGCTGCAAATGAGGGACCTTTTATAGCATACAAAGGGCATTATACCTCGTTCCAGGGCCTAAAGTTCTTTAATTGATGCTATACCTTCATTTAGTGTTAAAAGCTATTCATTGGTGATTGTGGTTATGATTCGTAAGACTTTGGAGGCTGTATTAAATGCTGTTCAGATGCTACATCAGCTGTAGTGCTGCTTCCTGAGGGAAAGTCTAGTTTTATTTCAATTGGCTTCCAAGTCAAAATTCAGGTAGTTTTTGACCCAAGTGAAAGCACTGTTTAGGTGCTTGCCTCTGTGTTCAGCCTTAACTCCTTTTACCTGATTTTTACATAATATAAAGCCGTCCATCAAATGGAAACAAATTGTTCCAAAAGTGCTGTGCTAAACATGTTTCATCTTTATTTGATGTAATCCCATGAGAGCCCTATGAAAGAGGTATTGTTATCATCTCATTTCACAGATAGAGAAACCAAGGCACTTGGAATTTAGGTAACTTACCCAAAGTCATATAGCTAGAAGATTTTGAAGCTGAAATTTGAATTCAGTCTTGGCTGGCTCTGACAAGTACTAACTTGTGCATCCTTGGGTTCACTAATTTAACATCTGGGTCTCTGTTTCTTCATCTGAAGAAATGAGATAATATTGACAACATTAGGTTATTGTGAAAATGATTACAGATGAAGATAGTAAAGGGCTTAGTATGTGCATGTGAGCACTGTACATGAACTCTACTCATTATTATTGCTATTATTACTATTTACTATTAGTAGTATTATTACTATTATCATCAGTTATCATGGATCAGGTAAATTTCTAAGTGCTTACTAGGACTCAGCAAGGTAGTTATTACTTGCCCATTGTCTTATCAATTAGTTAGTGTGAAACCATTCTCTCCGAGAACTGGCTTACTTAAAAGGTTTCTCCTTCTTGTACCCAATCTTGTAACCCTGTCTCTTCATTTACTGGCTATTTATTAAATATAATAATAGACAGCTCAGCTCAACTGAGATGTCTCCAGCCAGAAACTAAGAGAATCTTTGTATTCCAAGGCAGATGGGAGTCCACTTTGAGCTCTCTGTTTCCCAGCTCCAAACAGAGGTCCTCTGTAAGAAGATGTACCTGGAGGATGGGTGTGTGGCGCCTGCATTTCATCTCCCCTCCCAGGCAGTCTGCCTTCTGTCACTGTATCTGGTGGGACCACGAGGACACTGCATACCTGACATTAGCTTGTTTAGGCTTTTGGGAATTACTGTCACTGAATCAGTGTGTGGCTTTGCCTCCAGCTTCTATGAAGATCTATTCAAGACGTTTTGAAATTTCTTTTGTTTCTGAGAACATTTCCCTCCATAGCACTTGGTGTCCTTTTATAGAATCCTACTTGAGACAGTTTTTCTGGGAAAAACTTTGCTTGTGCTAAGGAACTGGTAAGTTTACTTCTTTCTCATACTAAGAATTTTGTAATTGCTTGTCTTACAGTTTTCAATAAGGAAGCTTAGAATCAAATCTAAAGCTAAACGACTTAGCTTTTCCAGCTAAACTACGACCATTATCTTAGAATATTAGGTTATAAGTGTTCTTGTAACAGGCTGCTGGAGAAAGGATGTTTCAAGACAGTAGAACTTTTGAAAGCTTTTCCTGAGCATTAACTTTTGTTGGGGATTTTATGTTATGATACTTTATCTTATGTTACTTTACGGCTGCTCTGTGCAACTTGTGAGTCTTAGCTGCAGAGATTGAACCTGTGCCCTTGGCAATGAGAGCGTGGAGTCCTAACCACTGAACTGCCAAGGAATTCCCTGGAATAAATTTAAATGTATGGGAGTTTCAAAGATCACATGACTTTGATAAGACCTTGTGTCCTAGTTCACCCTACTGCACTGTGGTATGTTGTATTCCAACATGTGTGATAGTTCCCTCTATCACATGGATTGTAGTTCACATGATACCATTGTGTAGAGTAAGTGGCTTACCTTACATACCACTGCTCTGGGTATTAGCTCGATACTGTGAATGGTTTATATTATGGGTATTAGTTTATACCATGGGAAGTTCACAAAACTCCATTGTGTGGTGATTCTCACAGTACATAGCTGAGAGGTGCTGGATTTAGCAGTATTATATGTGGCAGAGTCAAGAGCAGACAGGGCTCTTAAATCGATTGCAGGAAAAAGAGAGCCTTTCCAGTTTATACCTCGAAGAGTCTTGTGGACAGAACAGTTATTTTTAGCATTTATATAGTTTTTTCTGCCAAATCGGTAAGCCACAATTTCAAAATACAACGAAGCAGCAGGCATTCTTCAGGGAGCTCCCAGGTGAAAGCTTCTAGGGTAAATCATCTGAGTATGGCCTAGGAGAAGCTGTTATGTGGAACTTCAATGAGGGACAAGGAAGGGAACCATTATTCTTGAATTTGTGATCATCCAAGTCTTATTCATAGGGTTTTAGGGGTCCATCCACAACACAAGGTCTGAATTTGGCTCTGGCTGTGTTGACTGCATGGCCGAAGCTTTGTACTTCTGACACCCAAACCATGGCCTCACCCACAAGGGCTGGAATATTTGGTTAATAACCAGTACAATTTGGGATGGAAAATAGAATACAAAATGGATACAGAGAGGTCTATGGGTTAGTTTGATTAGTACATTTTAAGATTCACTGAAAGACCTTCCGGGGGCAAAGTCTGAAGTGCCCTAGAGGTGCATGGGGAGACATTCAAAGAAGTGGAGGTTGGTGCTGAATTGGGGTCTAATGAAGGTCAGCGCTGGACAGCTTGGAGTGCTGAGCCTCTCTCAGCCCCACGATCCAGGCTGACCATTGACTTGATGGCTAAGTCCGATGGGTTAAAAAAACAAAAACCCGGGGAGTGTAGGTGAGGGATACTAATCACCTCCCTGTAATCCAAGAGGAGGAATTTCCTGGAAACAAGACTGACCTCAGGGGTTGGGGTGACTCATCAGTTTGGTGTTTGATAATGGCTGGTGTGGCTCTTCTGGGGTCCTGTTTCCTTACCCTATCTGTTCAGTGCAATGAGGCTGCGTAAGGTTGCCTTTTCTGCAGCTTGTACCTCAGGGCAACTGTAGCAAGGCAGCCTATTGTTGCTATGCACCTAACCCCATACTCCAGGCCAGCTTTTAAATCAGTCTCCATCTACCTGAATCCTCTGTGTCTTGCAAAGATTCAGTTTCAGATAGTGAGGATATGGCTTTAAGATATTAGCTTTCTAAAGTTCCAATGCTTTGTGTAGCTTACTGTAGTTTTAACTTTGACCTATATATGGTTTGTGTATAATTAATGTCTGTTTTCCTGATTAGTAAATAAGTTCCATGGGGAGTGAGGTGGTGAGCACACATGTATTTTGATTCCCAGTGCCTGGCCCAGTGTCACAAGAGTACATGTACAACTTGTCAAAGAAAATGAGTCAGTAAGTCTTAGAAACCCTTATCTTTTCTTTGGACTTGGCTTCCTTCTCTCTTGGGGTCCTCTTGCAAAGTCTGTAGAGTTCCCCTGACCACTCAACCAAAGTAACCAACTCTGAATCAGTCCTTCAATCAAGATTTCTAACCCTAGTAAAGCCAACCAGTACCAAAGAAAGGCAATGCCAAAAGAATGCTCAAACTACAGAACAATTGCCCTCATCTCACACGCTTAGTAATGCTTAAAATTCTCCAGCCAGGCTTTAGCAATACGTGAACCGTGAACTTCCAGATGTTCAAACTGGTTTTAGAAAAGACAGAGGAACCAGAGATCAAATTGCCAACATCCACTGGATCATTGAAAAAGCAAGAGAGTTCCAGAAAAACATCTATTTCTGCTTTATCTAAGGGATTTGAATGTCACTAGATGTCAAAAAGTTATTTTTAAAAAATCATCATGCAGCTATAATATTTTTTTTTAAAGCATGTTTGTCAATAATTTTCAAAAGCTTATTTTCTAATATGGTGAAAAAAACCCACCTATCCCAAATGGTACTTTTTTCATCATAGTTTAGTACCAAATCACTTTTTAGTGCTAAATCACTAAAGAAATTTGCATTAGAGGAGGAATAACAAATATGTAACAAATAGATTCAAGGGATTAGATCTGATAGACAGAATGACTAAAGAACTATGGACAGGAGGCAGTGATCAAGACCATCCCCAAGGAAAAGAAATGCAAAAAGGCAAAATGGTTGTCTGAGGGAGACTTACAAATAGCTGTGAAAAGAAGAAAAGTAAAAGTAAAGGAGAAAAGGAAAGATATAAGCATCTGAATGCAGAATTCCAAAGAAGAGCAAGGAGAGATAAGAAAGCCTTCCTCAGTGATCAATGAAGAGAAATAGAGGAAAACAATAGAATGGGAAAGTCTAGAGGTCTGTTCAAGAAAATTAGAGATATCAAGGGAACATTTCATGCAAAAATGGGCTCAAAGGATAGAAATGGTATGAACCTAACAGAAGCAGAAGATATTAAGAAGAGGTGGCAAGAATACACAGAAGAACTATACAAAATAGATCTTCATGACCCAGATAATCACAATGGTGTGATCACCAGCCTAGAGTCAGACATCCTGGAATGCAAAGTCAAGTGGGCCTTAGGAAGCATAACTACGAACAAAGCTCGTGGAGGTGATGGAATTCCAGTGGAGCTATTTCAAATCCTAATAGATGATGCTGTGAAAGTGCTGCACTCAATATGCCAGCAAATTTGGAAACTCAGCAGTGGCCACAGGACTGGAAAAGGTCAGTTTTCATTGCAATCCCAAAGAAAGGCAATGCCAAAGAATGCTCAAACTACCGCACAGTTGCGCTCATCTCACATGCTAGTAAAGTAATGCTCAAAATTCTCCAACCAGGCTTCAACAGTATGTGAACCATGAACTTCCAGAAGTTCAAGCTGGTTTTAGAAAAGGCAGAGGAATCAGATCAAATTGCCAACATCAGCTGGATCATCAAAAGAGCAAGAGAGTTCCAGAAAAACATCTACATCTGCTTTACTGACTATGCCAAAGCCTTTGACTGTGTGGATCAAAACAAACTCTGGAAAATTCTTAAGAGATGGGCATACCAGACCACCTGACCTGCCTCTTGAGAAACCTGTATGAAGGTCAGGAAGCAACAGTTAGAACTGGATATGGAACAACAGACTGGTTCCAAATAGGAAAAGGAGTATGTCAAGGCTGTATATTGTCACCCTGCTTATTTAACTTATATGCAGAGTACATCATGAGAAACGCTGAGCTGGAAGAAGCACAAGCTGGAATCAAGATTGCCGGCAGAAATATCAATAACCTCAGATATGCAGATGACCACCTTTATGGCAGAAAATGAAGAACTAAAGAGCCACTTGATGAAAGTGAAGAGGACAGTGAAAAGTTGGCTTAAAGCTCAACATTCAGAAAATTAAGACCATGGCATCTGGTCCCATCACTTCATGGCAAATAGATGGGGAAATAGTGGAAACAGTGGCTGACTTAAATCACTGCAGATGGTGAGTGCAGCCATGAAATTAAAAGACACTTACTCCTTGGAAAGAAAGTTATGACCAACCTAGACAGCATATTAAAAAGCAAAGACATTACCTTTTTTCAACAAAGGTCTGTCTAGTCAAGGCTATGATTTTTCCAGTAGTCATGTGTGGATGTGAGAGTTGGACTATAAAAAAGCTGAGCACTGAAGAATTGATGCTTTTGAAATGTGGCATTGGAGAAGACTCTTGTGAGTCCCTTGGACTGCAGGAGATCCAACCAGTCCATCCTAAAGGAGATCAGTCCTGGGTGTTCATTGGAAGGACTGATGTTGAAGATGAAACTCCAGTACTTTGGCCACCTGATGCGAAGAGTTGACTCATTGGAAAAGACTCTGATGCTGGGAAAGATTGAAGGCAGGAGGAGAAGGGGACGACAGAGGATAAGATGGTTGGATGGCATCACTGACTCAATGGACATAGGTTTGAGTGGACTCCGGGAGTTGGTGATGTACAAGGAGTCCTGGTGTGCTATGGTTCATGGGGTCGCAAAGAGTCAGACATGACTGAGTGACTAAACTGAACTGAACTGAAAGCCAACCACACATCACAGTGTCCCCACCTGAGTAGATGTAGCCCTGTGTAACTGCATCCCATTTCAAGAAAAGTCCTGAGTTTTCCCAATTTTTTCCCCTCGACTCCTCACTTTGTGCTTTGTGATTGTGTCTTTATTGCCAAATCTGGCTGTGAACTTGTTTCTCCCAAATACCCTTAGCATGCCTTCATAAACAAACCTATATGCATTTTTTAAAAAAGCATTTATTTTATATTGGAGTATAGTTGATTTGTAATGTATTGGTTTCAAGTATAAAGCACTGATTCAGTTATAATTTACCTATGTCCATTCTTTTTCAGACTTTTCCCATGTAGGTTATTACAGAATATTTATAGAGTTCCCCTGTGCCATACAGTAGGTCCTTGTTGATTATTTACTTTATATATAGTAGTGTATATATGTTAACCCCAAACTCCTAATTTAATCTCTCCCCTCCATCTTTCCCTTTTAGTAACCATAAGATTGTTTTCTATGTCTATGAGTCTGTTTCTGTTTTGTAAATAAGTCCGTCTGTATAATTTTTTTTTAATTTTTATTTTATTTTATTGTTTTACTTTACAATACTGTGTTGGTTTTGCCCGCATTGACATGAATTCGCCACAGGTGTACATGAATTCCCAACTCTGAGCCCCCACCCCTCCCCCACCCCCCCATATCATCTCTCTGGGTCATCCCATGCACCAGCCCCAAGCATCCTGTATCCTGTATCGAACCTAGACTAGCTTTTCGTTCTTACATGATAGTATACATGTTTCAGTGCCATTCTCCCAAATCCTCCCACCCTCTCCCTCTCCCACAGAATCCAAAAGTCTGTTCTTTACATTTGTGTCTCTTTTGCTGTCTCACATACAGGGTTATCATTACCATCTTGTACGTATCAGTGATATCATATGAGTTGTCTTCCTCAATATGACTTCCTTCATTTGCTGTGATCATCTCTAGGTGCCTCCACATTGCTGCAAATGGCATTATTTCATTCTTTTTATGGCTAAGTAATACTGCATTGTGTACCTGTACCACACTTTCTTTATCCATTCATCAGTCAGTGGACATTTAGGTTGCTCCCATGTCTTGTCTATGGGAAATAGTGCTGCGGTGAACACTGGGGTGTAGGTATCTTTTCAAATTATGGTTTCCTCTGGGTATATGCCCAGGAGTGGGGTTACTGGGTCGTATGGTAGCTCTGTTTTTAGTTTTTTAAGGCACCTCCATACTAGTCTCCATAGTGACTACACCAACTTAGATTCCCACCAAGAGTGTAGGAGGCTACATGCTTTCTGTCATTAGATGCCCCAGAAAAGTCCTAGGGCCTGAGAATGGATTGAAGGGAACATGGGCTGATATTCTCTTTTCCCCATCCCTCTTCCTTATTTTTCTTGGGATGCTGTTTCTTCAAAGCAATACACCAACATTGGTGTCACCGAACACTGGGAATAACATTACACTGAATCTTAGATGCTCTGGTCCTCTCACCTTCTTGGTTTAGGAGCTTTCTCACAACACAATGGTGAATATTATCTTCTTTAGAGAGATTGAACTGGGGGCTCAGTGGAAGTTGGAAACGGTCTCTGGCACAGGTCAGTGAAGGGAGCTTTGTTTGTAGATTTTTTTGGACAGTGGTGGGAGTAGGAGGTAGGGGAAGAAAATGTTTACTGATAAAAGAAATTTTCACCTGTTGAGGTCTAGGGAAGCCATTCTGCTTATACATGAGTTAACTTGAATATTATGCTAGCTGAAATAGCCTGTTTGTGGCCCATCAAACATACATTGTACATCTGCTCTAATCATTAAGGAAAAAGGGCACATTGACCTGAATTAAAGAACGTTCAAGTTGAAAATAAAAATTAAATGCCTCCCTTCCTGGGACGCATGTTGGCCCTCCTTTGATGATAAGACTTCCCAGTGCAAGGCCATGTTGACTTGCTATGTTCCTGCTGGTCTGGTTTTATTTGAAACCTTGAAGAAATGCATCCCTGCCTTGTTTAATGTTCTTGGTTCTGACAAGATAAAAATGTGCTGAAGACCAGGCTTCTCTGGAGAAATTTCTCAGAGTAACCTAGGAAGTTGACTTCTGGGCTGTAGTCTACCAACTATAGAAAGCTATTTTCTATTCTTATTATAGGTGGTTTATTGATTATTTTTGTTGACATTACAAAAGGAAAACAAAAGCGTTGCCTTGCCTTTTTTTGCAACTATTGCTTTTCCTACTTCTTTAAGTACAAGAGACTATTCTCTCTCTCTCTTGCTTGGATTTTTCTGGGCTTTCTTACTTCATCTCAACATGTTATTTTCTTTGGGTTTATCACTGGGGCTCCTCCCTCTGCTAACTATTTTATGGGAGGCAGGCAAAGTCAGCACAAAGGAAACAGAACCCAGTGGTCTGTGAGAGGCCTTCTGGTGCTGGCCACCCACTGGAGGCATTGAGGCTGAGACCAGTGACACTTCCTTTGAAACAGAGTGATGTGCCTGCAATCCAAATCAAAGGTACTTATAAAAAGAATTCCCTCTTTTGGGTCTAGGGTTTTTTTTTTCCTCCCAGCTTCAGGTCCTGCTGTCTTCCTGCTGTCACAAGGGAAGGACCTACAGTCTCATTCCGGCTTTGAATGGCAAAAACTTTAAATGGTAGTACCTGTTCCTGCTCATCTCGCTAAAGCCAACTCTGTGTGTGGCTACAAAATCTGGCCTGGAGCTGTTACTTACAGCTTTCTTTCCTGTCTCACTTCTTTTCAGATACAGTGTTTTCTCCTCCACAACAAAAGTTATACATGCTTCCTATAAGAAGTCACATATATATAGGCTGAGAGGAAAAACAACGACTTCTGGTGCCGCCACCCTAAAGACAAACATTGTTAAGCAAGCTGGTACATTTTTCTCTACATGATCTTTATTATCCTTAGGAAGATTCCTTGCTTATGTCCATTATTCTCTTATTTATCAGATATTGAGGGTTCCCAAGTGGGATTTTATTTATTGGTAAGAATGTTCTAAGGGGGAGAGAAAGGGAGAAAAACGCCAGACAGCGAAGCAGCATAAACCCAAGTACCTGTTGATGAACAGTGATTCATCTTCATAGACTCACAGATTGGTGCTTCATTACGATATTTCCTACTTAGATTCATCTAATAATTAAGAGAAGTGATGAGTCAGCAACCTCTTGAAGTCTCACAACTTGTCCCTCTGAGATGAACAGCTTTTCAGCACCTTTAGCTACTTTTCTGAATATTTCCAGTGTCCAAGAGCCTGGAAATGGTTCATTTCAAGACATTAGAGTTCTCCAAGGAGGAGAACTAGTTAAAAAAGAGCTGGCAGGCAGTTTAATAAGGTGCATGATGGACAACAGCGCCCCCTCTGGGCATGCAGAGGCTGGTGCAGGTGGGTGCCCTGTGAAGAGCTCAGTATGGCTGGAGTCCGGCCTCTCCCCAGTCGTCCTTTTCACACCTCTGGGTAGGGCACAGCCATCTGTGTTGGTTGCTGCTGCTCCTGCTAAGTCGCTTCAGTCATGTCCGACTCTGTGCGACTCCATAGACGGCAGCCCACCAGGCTCCCCTGTCCCTGGGATTCTCCAGGCAAGAACACTGGGGCGGGTTGCCATTTCCTTCTCCAATGCATGAAAGTGAAAAAGGAAAGTGAAGTCGTTTAGTTGTGTCCGACTCAGCGACTGCAGCCCACCAGGCTCCTCTATCCATGGATCCTCCAGGCAAGAGTACTGGAGTGGGGAGTTAGAGAAACACAGTTTGAGATTACTTTTGCCTTTGGCCAGTCTCTGTCTCTTTGTAGGTTGGCTTGTTCCCTAGTGGCTTCCCTGGTGGCTCAGATGGTAAAGAACCCACCTACAATACAAGAGACCCGGGTTGTATCCCTGAGTGGGGAAGATCCCCTGGAGAAGGAAATGACTGCCCACTCCAGTATTCTTGCCTGGAGAATTCCATGGTCAGAGGAACCTGGCAAGCTATATAGTCCATGGGGTTTCAAACAGTCTGACATGACTGAGTGACTGACATTTTCATACTCTCAGTAGTACAGTTGTTCCCTAGTACAATGATGGCATAAAATGAAATAATCTCTAAGATCTAGGTTGCACATTCCAAGTACAGAGCAAAATCTCAGCCACAGATGGCATAGACATACACTGACCCGTTTGTACAACTGTGGTCTCACATGCTAGAGTTTGCAGTCAGTTGGGATCCTGAACCGGTTTGTTACTAAATTTGAGTGAATTTGGAAATGTTATTCAATGTCTAAACCTCCCTTTACTCCTTTGTAAAAAGGAAATAATGATGTATATACCTTGAAGATTATCAAGAGGATGCAATGGGAACAAAAGAATTAATAATTAATTAATCCAAGAAATATTCATTTGAGCACCCACCATCTGCTGGGCACAGTTCCAGGTGCTGTGTTCAAGCAGGAAGTCAGCAGCAGAAAGTCTCTCGTCCTGGGGAGCTGCCATCCTAGTAGGGGATGAGGGAGACAGGAAATAAACAGCTAAAAATATCAGTGCTGTGCAGACAGGTAAAATGGGGTGATGTGACAGAAAGTGACGAGGTGGCCAGTTCAGTCTGAGTAGTCAGGGAAAGATTCTCTGAGGAGGTGACATTTGGGCTGAGACATGACTGACAGAAAGGAGGGAGCCAGGCACACGCAGTGGCCGGGAGAAGAGCTTGGCAGAAGGGATCAGTGCACAGAAGGCAGGCAATGGGCTGGGCATTTTAGGACCCGAAAGGAAACCAGTATGGCTGGAATATAGAAGGATAGGAGAATGAAGTTCGAAAATTAGGGAAGGCCAGGTCACAGAGGGCTCGGTCAATCATGAGAGCAAATTGGACAAGGCAGAGCTTGCACAGCTCCTGGCCCCGAGGTATACTTGAGTTAGAGACTTGTCTAAAAATGAGAAGAAAAGAATGTCCTGGAGAAACCCGTTTCCTCCATCCCTCTAAGACGAAGCGGAAAGCGTCACCAAACGTGACTGTGCCAGATGGTTTCCCTCGCAGAGTGTGTCTGCCTGCGTCAAACAGAAGCCCGGGGGAGAGACGGGCCCCCCTGTCCACAGAGGAGACCGGTCAGCCCCTGAGAGTGGGGAAGTGACTACAGAGAGCCATTTGGTTCACAAAGAAACTTTCAAATACATTCAGTTAGAGATGCAAATTCAGTTCAGAGTGAGTCTCCTGAAGTCTTGAAGCTTCAGAGATTCCTCCAGGAGGACACGGGGATTGGGGGCACCGAAGGCAGAGCAGATGGCTTGATGAACATAAGGGAACACGTCAGGCTGTTCCAAGAAAGGAAGTCTTAATTAAGGGGAAAAAGCCCCAAGTAGCAAACTTGTTTGCCTTCCATTATTAACAGTATTATTCTTTCACTCCTGATTTGCTAACAGATCCATCCCAGGCCTTTCAGGTCTGAGAGGAAGAGAACCTTGCCCCTTGTCTTATTTACAAAGTCCCCCAGAGCTGCCCCTCGGTCATCTCCCAGGATTTCAAGGAAGGCTAATGTTCCAGATAAGTAATTACAGCTCTTGGTTTCCACTTGTCCTAGCGGCAGCTCAGATGGTTAATTGGCCCTGCTGTCTCGGCCTCTTTGCCTGAGGCTGTCTATAGCCTCCTACTCCCCCAGCTCCAGTGAGAGGCAAGGGGAATTTTCACAGCCCAGCAAGCTCCGCATATCTAGGTTGTCTTGAAAGGTGGGTTAACCATCAGGCAACAGTTGATTTTCAAGCCTCTGCAGCTACTTCAGCTGGTCATCTGAGGAGTTAAAGAGGGCCGGGTGTTCACTAGTATCTGTGACACTTTAAGGGCCTCAAGGAGGCCCATATGAAAGCCTCAGGCCCCAGTAAGGGGAATTATTCTGCACCACAGGAAGCGATTAGGGAAATGTCCCTGGTTCACTGAGGCCCTAGTTAAGACCAAAGGAGCATCATATTCGTTCTAAGATGTTAATAATATTACTTGAAAAGAGAAGTCCTGAAAGCTTGGAAAACAATATTTTCAAGATACTTTATATTGAAATTAAGTCAGAGAAGAAGAAATATCCTTACATGCAGAATCTAAAAAGTAATACTACAAATGAACCTATTTACGAAACAGAAACAGACTCATAGACTTAGAGAATGAACTTATGATTGCCAGGGGGAAAGGATAGTTATGGAGTTTGGGATGGACATGTACACACTGCTCTATTTAAAATGGATAACCAACAGGAACCTACTGTATTGCACAGGGAACTCTCCTCAATGTTATGTGGCAGCCTGGATGGGAGTGGAGTTTGGGGGAGAATGGATACATATGTATGGCTGAGTTCCTTTGCTGTTCACCTGAAACTGTGTGAACATTGTTAATTGGCTATACTCCACCATAAAATAAAAAGTTAAAAAAAAAACCTTTATATTGAAGAATTTCAAACACATACACACAACAGAGTAATGTTACAGTGAAACTCCATGTGCTTCTTTGTTAGTCTCAATAATCATTAACATTTTACCTATCTTCTTCATCTATTTCCTGCTACCCCCTTTTTTGTCTTTGCAATTGTGAGACATCTTATCCTCTCATCCTTAAATCTTGAGGGCATATCTGCAATAGATAGAAAGTTTACCCTGTGACATTGATGCAGGTTGGGTTCCCTAGAAAGCAGACTCTGAGATGAGAAGTAGTGGGCTGAAAGCTTGTTAGGAAGTTGCAGGATTAGGAAGGAGAGGGCGTGAGGTAGGCCATTAGGCAGGATCTACGAAGTACTTGGCTGAGCCCATGGAAAGCTGCAAAGCAGAGCACTTAATTGGCCAGAGTCTGGGGGAAGGCTGCGCCTTAACATTCCCTAATTCTCCCATGTTGACCAGGCTGTTCGTGGAAAGCAGGTATAACCTTGGAGTAGGTGTCTCTCTTCAGTCTTCGGCAATTTGAAGGCAGTTTCTGGGTGAAGAACAGGTGCTGTTAGCTGGCCGGACTCCCAACAGCACAGGGGATGCTCTGTAATTTCTGAAGGGGGGTGAGGGTGGCTCATCCCAGGACCCACCAAGACCTTGTTACCCCTAACAAACTGAAGAGTAACTGTTTACTGTTATCCAGTATTATCTAATGGAAAAGGCAATGGCACCCCACTCCAGTACTCTTGCCTGGAAAATTCCATGGACGGAGGAGTCTGGTGGGCTGCAGTCCATGGGGTCGCTAAGAGTCGGACATGACTAGCCACTTCACTTTCACTTTTCACTTTCATGCATTGGAGAAGGAAATGGCAACCCACTCCAGTCTTCTTGCCTGGAGAATCCCAAGAACAGAGGAGCCTGGTGGGCTGCCGTCTATGGAGTCACACAGAGTCGGACACGACTGAAGTGACTTAGCAGCAGCAGCAGCGGCAGCAATATTATCTAAGCAACGTCCACAAAGGGAAGAAGAGTTATGTTAAATTTAAAGATTTCTTTCAAACAGTTCCCCTGGAGAAGGAAATGCCAACCCACTCCAGTATTCTTGCCTGGAGAATCCTATGGACCGAGGAGCCTGGCAGGCTACAGTCTATGGGGTTGCAAGAGTCGGACACAACTGAGTGACAACTAGACTAGAGATTATGAGTTTTAAATATGCAAGTAGACATCATGACTCTCCTAAGAGGGTTCTTAAACATGCAACATTTCCCAAATTTCTTTTGGCACCTAACAATTATTGGTTTTGGTTTCATTATTAGTATTTGGAACCTATCTCAAAAAACAATGCCCTGGAAATTTTAATAAACAGGGAAGTAGCACTTTCTATTTCACAATGTTGGAGAATAGTTAAGGCCAAGACAATCTTGCATGGGGAAGAAGCTGACTGTTTGGAGTGAAACCACAGTAAGAATGACAGGGTAAAGGCTACCTGATGCTGCAATCTCTACTATGACAGCCACACATTACATGAACATCCAGAGATACTCGTAGTTAGAACAGGATGTGTATCAAAAAAAATACTGTGTATTTTATCGCATTGACTGCCTTTCACTAAGAGCTTTTTGATATGGTCAGTTCTGCTCAGCAAAATGGTGGCAGAAAATGTTGCAACTATCGAATCTCCCTGTGGATACTTTTCCAGATTGTTACAAAGCCTCATTTATAAATGCTACCTCATTCTTAAGAGGCTGGTGTGGGAGACCAAGGAATTAGAAAGAAGTCCAGGGTTTAGTGAAAGATTCACAAATCAATAGATTTCGCTTGTGCATACAACATGGGTCCAGGCACCGGAACTGATAAAGGAAATATCAACTCCTAAGGAAGGAGTTGCTTCCCTCGGAATTCTTCTTTTTATTTTATATTAGAGTATAGTTGATTAACAATGTTGTATTAGTTTCAAGTGTACAGTATAGTGATTCAGTTATACCTCTATGTTTTTTTTCAAATTCTTTTCCCACTTATGTTGTTATGTAATATCTAGCAGAGTTCCTTGTGGTATACGATGGGTTCTAGTTGATTTTTCATTTTAAACATAGCAGTGTGTACATGTTCATCCCAAGTTCCCTAGCTATCCCTCTCTCTCTCTTTCTACCCTAATAACAGTAAGTACATTTTCTAAGTCTGTGAGTCTCTATCTTGTAAATAAGGTCATTTGCATCATTTTCTATTTTAGATTCCTCATATAAGTGATGTCATAGGGTATTTATCTTTCTGCATCTGACTTACTTCACTTAGTATGACAATCTCTGTATCCATCCATGTTTCTGCAAAAGGCATTATTTCATTCTTCTTTATGACTGAGTAGTATTGCATTGTGGAGAAGGCAATGGCACCCCACTCCAGTACTCTTGCCTGAAAAATCCCACGGATGAAGGAGCCTGGTGGGCTGCAGTCCATGGGGTCGCTAGGAGTTGGACACGACTGAGTGACTTCACTTTCAGCATTGGAGAAGGAAATGGCAACTCACTCCAGTGTTCTTGCCTGGAGAATCCCAGGGACGAGGGAGCCTGGTGGGCTGCCATCTCTGGGTTCACACAGAGTTGGACATGACTGAAGTGACTTAGCAGCAGCAGCAGCAGCAGCAGTATTCCATTGTATATATGTACCACATCTTTATCTGTTCATCTGTCAATGACCATTTAAATTGTTTCTATGTCCTGGCTATTGTAAATAGTGCTGCTATGAACATTGGGGGTGCATGAATTTATACCAGATGATGAAGGGAACGACGTGGTTAACACAGTGGAACAAGTAACATATATATACTTCCCATTTTGTTGTATAGTTTTATTGATGACTTATTTTTTTAGGAGTACTTTTAAGTTCTATCTCTACTTACTAGAAGTGTGTTTTTGTGCATTACATTCAGAACTCTAGTTTCTGATCCGTGAAATGGATGTAACAAGGCCTACATCCTTGTAGGGTGTTTGAAGGGATTAAATGATGTGTTATTTAGGATAGTGCCTAGGATGAGCTTGATACCAGGTAGATATTCAGTACATATTAATTTTCTTCCCTTTGTATTTTTGTTCAGTTGCTAAGTTGTGTCCAACTCTCTGTGACCCCACATGGACTGCAGCATGCCAGGCTTCCCTGTCCTTCACCATCTCCCAGAGTTTGCTCAAACTTATGTCCATTGAGTTGGTAATGCCATCCAACCATCTCATCCTCTGTCACTCCCTACTCCTCCTGCTCTCAATCTTTCCCAGAATCAGGGTCTTTTCCAATGAGTTAGCTCTTTGCATCAGGTGGCCAAAGTATTGGAGCTTCAGCTTTAGCATCAGTCCTTCTAATGCATATTCAGTGTTGATTTCCTTTAGTACTGACTGGTTCTTTCCTTTATCCCTCATTAAATCATTTCTCTTTAACACAAGAACTTTTCAGTGTCAGAAACTTTGAATGAATAGTCTTTCCAATAAAGCCTAGAATTTCTTTCCCTCTCCCATCCCATTTCCTGGGAATTATGCAATATGCACTCCTAAAGGTCAGTGCTGTGCATACTGAATTATATATTCTATATATTGGTAGATGAGTCTCTGAAAGGTTCATATTTTTCTGCCCTATCTCATTCAAAGCCTCTTATTCAATAGTGAATAATAATAATAGAAGCTACGATTTCCTGGGTGCTTACTATATGCCAGTAAAGTGCATGACAGACAGTAACAACTTTATGAAATTAATCCTATTGTTATTCCCATTATATTGATGATAGTTTTGAATCTTGGGTTGAATAATTTGCCCCAGATCATAGAGCTAGTAAATGATGGTACAGGTCTTCAAACCAGAGGTTTGTGATAGCAAAATATGAGAGAGAGAACCTTTGAATGAAAAAAACTTGTGACTTGGTCTCATGATCCTAGAGGGCTAAAATCACTTCAGTTCAGTTCAGTCAGTTGTGTCTGACTCTTTGCAACCCCATGGACTGCAGCATGCCAGGCCTCCCTGTCCATCACCAACTCCTAGAGTTTAGTCAAACTCACGTCCATTTAGTCGGTGATGCCATTCAACCATGTCATCCTCTGTTGTCTCCTTCTCCTCCTGCCTTCAATCTTTCCCAGCATTACTTGGATGTAGTGAAGAGAGAGTCAGCTATTGGAGACCTGGATTTGAGTCTTATAATCCCAGGGTTGGGGGAGCCTGGTGGGCTGCTGTCTATGGGGTAGCACAGAGTTGAACATGACTGAAGCGACCTAGCAGCAGCAGCAGGAGTATACTCTGGCCAGACCCCTTGGCCAGAAATACAGCTCAGGTTTGCTTTGTCAAATAAATAAAATTTATTGACTTTAATCTTTCTATCTAACTCTGCTTCTGTTGGTCAGCCTTTTTCTCATATTGAAGATATTGTCCTAACCCAGGAAATTTGCCAGAAATAGCTTTGGTTTGACTTTCCCTTAAGCTTGTGATCACAGAGAAAGAGGATGTGTTTCCATAAGACCCATCAGTTTTGGGTTCCCAAGCTATCTGGACAGGAGAATGAGGACTCTATCTGCTTAGTCATGGTCACGTTCCTGTAACTCTCTATTGAGTATAATGGAGGGTAGGTTAAATCCCATTGAAAATACATGGAATGGGACATGAAAGGAAGAGACACTGAGCAGGAAAAAAATACCTCTTTTCCTTAATATTGTGTTACTTAAAACTTGTCTAAGCTTAAGTGTTGGTTTGTACCCTCAGAAGTTCCCTGGGTAAATTTAGAAGTTGGGCCCTGGGCACAGAGGCAAGAAGAGATGGAAGAAATAGGCAGCCGCTACAAATTGGCAAGTGGCAGGCTTAATAAAGAAGGGGCATCATATACAAGGCTCACACTGGGTGGCCCTGAGATTCGGACCCACTACTGGGATTTTCAAGTTTATATAGTCACATATGCCATCCAGATCAGAGAAGGCAATGGCACCCCACTCCAGTACTCTTGCCTGGAAAATCCCACGGATGGAGGAGCCTGGTAGGCTGCAGTCCATGCTAAGAGTCGAGCACGACTGAGCGACTTCACTTTCACTTTTCACTTTCATGCATTGGAGAAGGAAATGGCAACCCAATCCAGTGTTCTTGCCTGGAGAATCCCAGGGATGGGGGAGCCTGGTGGGCTGCCATCTCTGGGGTCGCACAGAGTTGGACACAACTGAAGTGACTTAACAGCATACCATCCAGATGGTCTCAACAACACATACTCTTTCAAGGCTGCCTTTTTGAAAACAGCTCCTATGTGGGCAAGATGCTGCTACTGCTGCTGCTAAGTTGCTTCAGTTGTGTCCGACTCTGTGTGACCCCATAGATGGCAGCCCACCAGGCTCCCCTGTCCCTGGGATTCTCCAGGCAAGAACACTGGAGTGGGTTGCCATTTTCTTCTCCAATGCATGAAAGTGAAAAGTGAAAGTGAAGTCGCTCAGTCGTGTCCAACTCTTCACGACCCCATGGAATGCAGCCTACCAGGCTCTTCCATCCATGGGATTTTCCAGGCAAGAGTACTGGAGTGGGGTGCCATTGCCTTTTCCAGTGGGCAAGGCGGTAGAGTGTAATTACCAAGGTGGGGGTGAGGCCTCCATTTGTCCAGGTAGCACTCATGGGTCAACTAGTGGTCATGTCCTCTCAAGGACCTTGTCCAACCTCATATAAGTCATTTCTCTCTAAATTCCAGGCTTTTCATCTGTAAAATAAGAGCGGTATTTTTCTTTGAAAAGTTGTGAGTGAGAAATGAAATAATAGATTAGAAGGGAGGTCCTCTGTAAACTTTACAGGCCTGTAGAACATGACTTCACACTAGAACCTCTGAAAACCTGCTGTTTTTCTAGAAATCTTTGCTTTGACACATGACTTAGTTTTAGGAGCTTTCTTGCCATTCAGTGATAGCAAGTCATGAACCACACTAAATTAATGAAAATGTATATATGTCCACTGAGATACATATACTCACAGTCTTTAGCCTGAAGAAACATAAAATGGGAGCACTGAAAAAATCTGGGAAACACTTATTTCTATTTCATGCCTGCCATATTTGACACCAGTAAACAGCGTAATTTCAGGTTTACCTTAAAATGTCTCTGTTAGAAGGCAAAATCTGGGGAACAAGAGCTGGGGAACAAGCTGATGGATAAAAATAAACAGAGGGTTTATACAAAAGGAAAATACAAAGCAACAATACTAAGCTCAGGGACACGTGGGTGAGAACTGAGCTATGGGTGGCTTGTGTGCTTGAAGGTAAGCTGGAACTTTGCCAAAGGTGTGAACCAAGGAGAGAAAGCGATGCTTTCTTTCTTACACAATTAAAACTAAACATTGCCTTTTATACAGTACTCCAGCTAATCTGAGTGAATCTTCAGTGTTTGGCCTCATCATCAAGAAGGAAATCTTGAATTTCTGTAGCTATACCTTCCTCTTCTAAGTGAAGAATTCTGAAGACTGTCTATGAGAAAGCCATCTTCAGAGAATTCCTCAGTTGATTAATTATTTTCCCTGGCTCTATACTTCTGAAAATATATTAAATTTGCATAGGAAACTGTATGTATCTTTACATTGTAGCCATTGTTTTTTGTTGTTGAGTTACTAAGTCATGACCGACTCTTTGCAACCACATAGACTGTAGCATGGCAGGCTTCCCTGTCCTTCACTATCTCCTGAAGTTTGCTCAAACTCATGTCCATTGAATCGGTGATGCCATCCAATCATCTCATACTCTGTCACCTCCTTCTTCTCCTGCCCTTAATCTTTCCCAGCATCAGGGTCTTTTCCAGTGAGTCAGGTCTTCACATCAGGTGGCCAAAGTATTGAAGCTTCAGCTTCAGCATCAGTCCTTCTAATAAATATTCAGGGTTGATTTCCTCTAGGATTTACTAGTTTGATTTTCTTGCTATCCAAGGAACTCTCAAGAGTCTTCTCCAGCACCATAGTTTGAAAGCATCAATTTTTCAGTGCTCAACCTTCTTTATGTTCAATTCTCACATCTGTGCATGACTACTGGGAAAACCATAGCTTTGACTATATGGACCTTTTGGGGCACCTAGAATTTTCTAGGTCCTTTTAATGTTAATGGAAAGAGTGAAAATTGAATAAGAAAAAAAAAAATGACCAAGTACTGGGGATAATGAAACCTACATTCTAACTCTCATTCAGTCAATATTCATTCAAAGAATAAGTATTTGATCATCAGCCTCCATCTGGAGTGCCTGGGATACTTTTGAACCAAATATCATTTTTGCCTTCAAGAAGCCATGCTTGTGTGAAGGAGATGCATAATAAAGATAATATCACATGAGTGGCAATTATATGATGAAAAACCTAGTAGGGTAAAGGGATTAAAAGAGGTGGTGAGTACTCCTTTAGAGGGTGATCAAGAAGAGGTGTCTAAGGGGTTAGTAACTGAAATAAATCTGGAAGAAACTGAGAGAACAAAACTTGAGAATTTGTTGGAAAGATGTTTTCAGAAGCGAGGCTAGTGTGTGCAAAGGCTCTGAGGCAGGAGTGTATTTGGCTCATTTGAAGAACCAAATAGAAGCCAGAATGGTTAAAGAGAATCAATCTAGGACACTAGGAATGATAGATAAGAAATAAATTGGGAGCAAGCTAGAGGCTCTCTTACATGGGGCACTATAGGCCTTGGTAAAATTTTCTTTTCATTCAGTTCAGTTCAGTTCAGTCGCTCAGTCATGTTCAATTTTTTGTGACCCCATGAATCACAGGATGCCAGGCCTCTCTGTCCATCACCAACTCCTGGAGTTCACTCAGACTCATGTCCATTGACTTGGTGATGCCACCCAGCCATCTCATCCTCTGTCGTCCCCTTCTCCTCCTGCCCCCATTAGGGTCTTTTCCAATGAGTCAACTCTTCACAGGAAGTGGCCAAAGTATTGGAGTTTCAGCCTCAGCATCAGTCCTTCCAATGAACACCCAGGACTGATCTTTAGGATGGACTGATTGGATCTCCTTGCAGTCCAAGGGACTCTCAAGAGTCTTCTCCAATACCACAGTTCAAAAGCATCAATTCTTCGGTGCTCAGCTTTCCTCACAGTCCAACTCTCACTTCCATACATGACCACAGGAAAAACCATAGCCTTGACTAGACGGACCTTTGTTGGCAAAATAATGTCTCTGCTTTTCAATATGCTATCTAGGTTGGTGATAACTTTCCTTCCAAGGAGTAAGCGTCTTTTAATTTCATGGCTGCAGGCACCATCTGCAGTGATTTTGGAGCCCAAAAAAATAAAGTCTGACACTGTTTCTACTGTTTCCCCATCTATTTCCCATGAAGTGATAGGACCAGATGCCATGATCTTAGTTTTCTGAATGTTGGGTTTTAAGCCAACTTTTCCACTCTCCTCTTTCAATTTCCGGAGAAGGCAATGGCAACCTACTTCAGTACTCTTGCCTGGAAAATCCCATGGGCAGAGGAGCCTGATAGGCTGCAGTCCATGGGATCACTAGGAGTTGGACATGACTGAGCGACTTCAATTTCACTTTTCACTTTCATGCATTGGAGAAGGAAATGCCAACCCACTCAAGTGTTCTTGCCTGGAGAATCCCAGGGACGGAGAAGCCTGGTAGGCTGCCGTCTATGGCGTCACACAGAGTTGGACATGACGAAGCGACTTAGCAGCAGCAGCTTTCATTTTCATGAAGAGACTTTTTAGTTCCTCTTCACTTTCTGCCATAAGGGTGGTGTCATCTGCATATCTGAGGTGATTGGTATTTCTCCTGGCAATCTTGATTCCAGCTTGTGCTTCTTCCAGTCCAGTGTTTCTCATGATGTACTCTGCATATAAGTTAAATAAGCAGGGTGACAATATACAGCCTTGACGTACTCTTTTTCCTATTTGGAACCAGTCTGTTGTTCCATGTCCAGTTCTAACTGTTGCTTCCTGACCTGCATGTAGGTTTCTCAAGAGGCAGGTCAGGTGGTCTGGTATTCCATCTCTTTCAGAATTTTCCACAGTTTATTGTGATCCTGTCAAAGGCTTTGGCATAGTCAATAAAGCAGAAATAGATGTTTTTCTGGAACTGTCTTGCTTTTTTGATGATCCAGTCGTTGGAGACGCTTAAACAGAGGAATGACACAATGCAGGTATCTGTTAAATGGACCATAGATAGTAAAGAGTAAAGTTAGCAACAGGGAAATCAGGAGATGGCTGTTACAGTAATTTAAAATGTGTACAGTTGTGCTGAGAAATGGTTTTACTTAGTATATTTGATGTGGGTAGGGCCAAAGGATTGGTCCAGTTTTTGTGAGTTTGTTGTGGAACTATAATCATATGTGTGACTTTGGGAGTTGATAAAATATAGTGGACATCATTTTAAAAGTTTTCAAACATAGACTAAAGTGAATAATATGTGAATTGTGGATCCACCACTCAGATTTGACATTTATTAAGATTTTACCAATCTTGTTTTCCTTGTTTCCTTCCAACTCTCTTTTTTTCTCTTTCTGGGCTGAAATAAACCCTAGACATCATATCATTTTACCCCTTAATATTTTAGTATGCACCTTCAACAAATAAGAACTTAAAAATCCCACATAATATCAAATATCATATATCAGTTCAGTTCAGTCGCTAAGCTGTGTCTGACTCTTTGCAGCCCCATGAATTGCAGCACGCCAGGCCTCCCGTCCATCACCATCTCCCAGAATTAACTCAAACTCACGTCCATCAAGTAGGTGATGCCATCCAGCCATCTCATGCTCTGTCATCCCCTTTTCCTACTGCCCCCAATCCCTCCCAGCATCAGGGTCTTTTCCAATGAGTCAACTCTTCGCATGAGGTGGCCAAAGTACTGGAGTTTCAGCTTTAGCATCATTCCTTCCAAAGAACACCCAGGGCTGATCTTTAGAATGGACTGGTTGGATCTCCTTGCAGTCCAAGGGACTCTCAAGAGTCTTCTCCAACACCACAGTTCAAAAGCAGCAATTCTTCAGTGCTCAGCTTTTTTCACAGTCCAACTCTCACTTTCATACATGACCACTGGAAAAACCATAGCCTTGACTAGACAGACCTTTGTTGGCAAAATAATGTCTCTGCTTTTCAATATGCTATCTAGGTTGGTGATAACTTTCCATCCAAGGAGTAAGCGTCTTTTAATTTCATGGCTGCAGTCACCATCTGCAGTGATTTTGGAGCCCCCAAAATAAGGTTTGACACTGTTTCCACTGTTTCCCCATCTATTTCCCATGAAGTGATGGGATAAGATGCCACGATCTTCATTTTCTGAATGTTGAGTTTTAAGCCAACTTTTTCACTGTCTTCTTTCCCTTTCATCAAGAGGCTTTTTAGTTCCTCTTCATATATAAAACCCCCATAATATTAACCTATCACAGTTAAATATTTATTACCATCTAAAATCAATGTGTGTTCAATTTTCCTAAAGTCTAAAAAAAATGTATTTTTACAGTTGGTTTGAAAATAAGGTTTGACACTGTTTCCACTGTTTCCCCATCTATTTCCCATGAAGTGATGGGATAAGATGCCACGATCTTCATTTTCTGAATGTTGAGTTTTAAGCCAACTTTTTCACTGTCTTCTTTCCCTTTCATCAAGAGGCTTTTTAGTTCCTCTTCATATATAAAACCCCCATAATATTAACCTATCACAGTTAAATATTTATTACCATCTAAAATCAATGTGTGTTCAATTTTCCTAAAGTCTAAAAAAAATGTATTTTTACAGTTGGTTTGATTAAATTAGGTTCCAAAGAAGGTCCACCTATTGCAATTTGTCTCAAAAATCTCTTCAATTTATTATCACCTATACCCTCCCACACATTTATTTATTTATAATTTTTTGGTTTTATTTTATCTTTTTAATATGGCTATTTTTTTAAAAAACAGTTTTAGTTTTACAGCAAGATTGAGAGGAAGCTACAGAGATTTCTTGTAACCCCCCTGCTCTGACACATGTATAGCCTTGCCTATTATCAACATCACCCACAGATGGATGCATTTCTTATAACCGATGAATTTACACTGACACATAATCACTCAAGGTCATAGTTTACCTTGCAGTTCATTTTTGGCATTGTACCCATTCTGTGGGTTTGGACAAATATGGAATGACAGGCATCTATCATTATGATGTCACATAGAATATTTTCATTATCCTAAACATCCTCTGTGATCTTCTGTACCCTTCCCCAACCTCTCACAAGTAGCATCTTTTTACTATCTCCATAGTTTGCTTTCCCAAGAATGTCATATAGTTGGAATCATATAGTTTGTAGCTTTTTCAGACTGGCTCCTTTTCAGTTAGTAATATGCACTTAAACTTCTTCCATGTCTTTTCATGCCTTGAAAGCTTCTGTAATTATAGCGCTGAATAATATTTCATTGTCTGGATGGATCACAGCTATTTAACCATTTACTAATGAAGGCTATCATGGTTGCTTCCAAGTTTTGGCAGTTGTGAATCAAGCTGCTAGAAATATCCACCGGCAGGTTTTTGTATGGATATGCCTTTTCAGCTGCTGATCATATGGTAGGAATGTGTCTCGTTTTGTAAGAAACTACCAAACTGTCTTCTAAAGTGGCTGTATCATTGTGGTTCCCCATTAGTGATAAAAGAATTCCTGTTGCTCTGTGCTCACTGGTATTTGGTATTGTCAGTGTTCTAGATCAGGGCCATGCTTTTGTTTTTCTCTGCCATTTTTGGTTGGGAATCCTGAGTTTTTTGCCCTTTTAGAATTTCTCACATACTAGATTTGGCTAATAACACCATAAGCCATTGAAAAGTATTATTTATCCTTCTAATTTACCGTAAAACCATTAGCTAGACCTGGAGGCTTGATTCTCTCTATACATGGCCATGTATATATGGCTTCCATGTGACACAGTGGTAAAGAATCCACCTGCTAATGCAGAAAACGCAGGTTCGATCCCTGGGTCGGGAAGATCCCCTGGAGGAGGAAATGGCAACCCACTCCAGTATTCTTGAGACAGAGTTGCCTGGCAGGCTACAGTCCATAGGGTCACAAAGATTCAGACACGACTAAGCATGCCTATGTATGTGTGAGGCAGGGACAGGGACAGAATAATTTATAGTTGGCACCATGTACTGGTGTATCATTGCACTGTCAACTTAGATAAAGAAGTAAACTAAGGCAAGTCTGAATTACCAGAAATTTAGTTTATTCAGGAATAAGAGGAGAACTGCAATTCAGGACAAGAGAACTGTGTCAAAGCAGAGGTGAGTCTGTTTAGTTTGGGGGTGAGTTGTCTTTATGGAAAGTGATAGTTGCTCAGTCATGTCTGACTCTTTGTGACCCCATTACAGTCCATGGAATTCTCCAGGCCAGAATACTGGAGTGGGTAGCCTTTTCCTTCTCCAGGGGGTCTTCCTAACCCAGGGATTGAACCCAAGTCTCCCACATTGCGGCACATTCTTTACCAGCTGAGCCACAAGGGAAGCCCAAGAATACTGGAGTGGGTAGCCTGTCCCTTCTCCAGTGGATCTTCCCTGCCCAGGAATGGAGCCGGGGTCTTCTGCACTGCAGGTGGATTCTTTACCAACTGGGTGATCAGGGAAGCCCATTTTTATGGAAGGAGAGCCCCCTCTCTTCAGTTCAGTTCAGTTCAGTCTCTCAGTCATGTCCAACTCTTTGCAACCCCATGAATTGCAGCACACCAGGCCTCCCTGTCCATCACCAGCTCCTGGAGTTCACTCAAACTCATGTCCATCGAGTTGGTGGTGCCATCCAGCCATCTCATCCTCCGTCGTCCCCTTCTCCTCCTGCCCCCAATCTCTCCCAGCATCAGTCTTTTCCAATGACTCAACTCTTTGCATGACGTGGCCAAAGTATTGGTTTCAGCCC